>OY757014.1:118637563-119149909 GCA_963580285.1 Lucinisca nassula
TCCCGGGGCCCTTTGGTTTTACATGGGCTCATATAGGGAAAATCTTTAAAAATCTTCTTGTCTGAAACCGCAAGGCCCAGGTCTTTGATATGTGGTATGAAGCTTCATCTAGTGGACCCCTACCAAGATTGTTCAAATTATAGTGCTGGGGCCAAAAAATGCCCCCGCCCCGGGGCCCTTTTGTTTTACATAGGCTTATATAGTAAAAAATCTTTAAAAATCTTCTTCTCTGAAACCACAAGGCCCAGGACTTTGATATTTGGTCTGAAGCTTCATCTAGTGGACCCCTACCAAGATTGTTCAAATTTTAATGCTGGGACAAAAAATGCCCCGCCAGGGGGCCCTTTGGTTTTACATTGGCGTATATAGGGAAAATCTTTAAAAATCTTCTCTGAAACCACACGGCCCAGGTCTTTGATATTTGGTATGAAGCTTCATCTAGTGGACCCCTACCAAGATTGTTCAAATTATAGTGCTGGGGTCAAATATGCCCCCGTTCCGGGGCCCTTTGGTTTTACATGGGCTTATATAGGGACAATCTTTAAAAATTTTCTTCCCTGAAACTGTAAGGCCCATGTCTTTGATATTTGGTATGAAGCTTCACCCCACAAGGCCCAGGTCCCCCCCCCCCCCCCCCCCCCCCCCCCCCCCCCCCCCCCCCCCCCCTTTTGGTTTTACATAGGCTTATATAGGGAAAATCTTTAAAAATCTTCTCTGAAACCGCAAGGCCCAGGTCTTTGATATTTAGTATGAAGCTTCACCTAGTGGACTCCTACCAAGATTGTTCAAATTATAGTGCTGGGGCCAGAAATGCCCCCGCTCTGGGACCCTTTGGTTTTACATAGGCTTCTATAGGGAAAATCTTTAAAAATCTTCTTCCCTGAAACCACAAGGCCCAGGTCTTTGATATTTGGTATGAAGCTTCACCTAGTGGACCCCTACTAAGATTGTTCAAATTATAGCCCTGGGGACAAAAATGCTCCCGCTCCAGGGCCCTTTGGTTTTACATAGACTTATTTAGGGAAAATCTTGAAAAATCTTTTTCTCTGAAACCACAAGGGCTAGGTCTTTGATATTTGGTATGAAGCTTAATCTTGTGGACCCCTACCAAGATTGTTCAAATTATAGCCCTTGGGCCAAAAATGCCCCCACTTGGGCCCTTTGGTATTACATAGACTTATATATAGGGAAAATCTTGAAAAATATTCTTCTCTGAAACCAGAAGACCTAGGTCTTTGATATTTGGTATGAAGCTTCATCTAGTGGACTTCTACCAAGATTGTTCAAATTGTAGCCCTGAGACCAAAAACACCCCTGTCTCGGGGGCCCTTTGGTTTTACATAGACTTATATAGGGAATATCTTTAAAAATCTTCTTCTGTGAAACCACAAGGCCTAGGTCTTTGATATTTGGTGTGAAATTTCATCTAGTGGACCTCTATCAAGATTGTTCAAATTATAGCCCTGGGGCCAAAAATGCCCCTACCTCGAGACCCTTTGGTTTTTCATAGACTTATATAGGGAAATCTTTAAAAATCTTCTCTGAAACCACAAGGCCCATGTCTTTGATATTTGGTATGGAGCTTCATCTAGTGGACCTCTACCAAGATTGTTCAAATTATAGCCCCTGCCCCGCGGCCCTTTGGTTTTGCATAGTTTTATATATAGAGATAATCTTTGAAAATCTTCTTCTGAAACAGCAAGGCCCAGGTCTTTGATATTTGGTGTGAAGCTTCATCTAGTGGACCTCTATCGAGATTGTTTAAGTTATAGCCCTGAGGCCAAAAATGCCCCCGCCCCGGGGCCATTTGGTTTTACATAGGCTAATGTAGGGAATATCTTTAAAAAATCTTTTTCTCTGAAACCCCAAGGCCCAGGTCTTGGATATTTGGTGTGTAGCTTCATCTAGTGGACCTTTGCCAAGATTGTTCAAATTATAAGCTTTGTTGATATTTGGTATGAAGCTTCACCTTTTTAGACCTCCCTCAACATTATGCACATTGTAGCCCTGGGGTCAATAATGGCCCTCCCCGAGGCCCACTTGTTACTCTATCATATGGGTCAGGTGAGCGATCCAGGGCCATCATGGCCCTCTTGTTCATTTGTTCTTCGGGGTACACAGGTTTTAAAAAAAAACATCCTTTATAATAGCATTGCCGAGGCAGGTGGGCTGGCAACCCCACCCATCGGGGCTTGAAGAAATATATGGGCTGCATGATTCTTCCACGCAGAGCTGAAACCAACCCGCACATGAGTACTGGAAAACAGCTTAGAGGATTTAAGCCTGCCCAGGCAAAGTCGGCCCGTCCATGCTTACGAGGGTAGGCTGAAAAGTTCTGAGCCTGACCAAGAAGCAGGCATCGAAGAGCCATAAAATTTTGTATTCATTAAATCCAAACCTTTATTGCTTGATTTGACTCAAATGAGTTTAAGTTTACCTCCAATAACATAGAAATTCTAGAGTTTGAAAATTGATACTAGCACGTTTTTGAGAAAATGGACAAAATCTAGCATCGTGGTGTCATCAAGTACCTCCATAAAAAGGGGTTAGCTCCTAAGGACATTCATGCCGATATGGTTGCTATATTAGGGGATGATGCTTCTTCGTATGCAACTGTGAAAAGGTGGGCAGCAAATTTTAAGATGGGCAAGGACAGCCTTGAATATGATGACCAGTGTGGACGACCCACAATGGCAACAACTGAGGAAACCATCAGCCAAGTGCACAGGGCCGTGATGGATGACAGGTGTTTAACTGTGAATCAGTTAGCTAACACTGTTGGTATCTCCCGTGAACAAGTAGAGAACATTCTACACAGTGAATTAGGAATGCAGAAGGTTTCCGCCAGATGGGTGCCATGGCTTTTGGCGCCTGACCAAAAGTTGACCAGACTGAACCTGTCACAAGCCAACTTGGCTATTTTTGAAGCAGACCAAGATGGTTTTCTTGACCGTTTTGTCACTCAGGATGGGTGTTTGGTTCATCACTTTGAGCCAGAGACCAAAAGACAATCCATGCAATGGAAGCACCCTGGCTCACCCCCTCCTAAGAAGGCAAAGGTCGTCTCCTCTGCAGGGAAGGTGATGGCATCAGTGTTCTGGGATGCCAAGGGTATAATATTCATAGATTACCTTCAAAAGGGCAGAACAATTATTGGGGAATATTATGCAGATCTGCTAAACTATTGTGAAAAGCAATTAAGGCTAAACGACCCAGAAAATTGACAAAAGGGGTCTTGTTCCATCAGGACAATGCGCCTGCTCAAAAATCGGTTGTCACAATGGCTGTTGTGCATCACTGTGGCTTCACACTTGTCAATCACCCTCCGTATTCACCTGATCTAGCTCCATCAGATTATTTCCTGTTTCCAAACATGAAAAAGCACTTGGCTGGGCAGCATTATCTGTCAGATGAGGAGGTGATAGCTGCTATGGAGGAGGTTTTCAGGGACCAAGATGAGACCTTCTATACCACTGGACTCCAAGGACTCCAGCATCGCTGGAGGAAGTGTGTGGACAGGAAGGGAGACTATGTTGAAAAATAAGGCACTGTCAGCATGGACAAACCATTGGATCACGGTCAGGCTTAGAACTTTTCAGCCTACCCTGGTATAACCCTTTTGGTTTCATTGGGCGACAGGGCTTGAGATGTCATTTCATCTCAATGTCGGGTAAAAGTCCCACAAAATTGGAAGCAACATCTCCAAAATGTCCTTTACAGTGTTGACGGGGACGTTAAACCTCAAATCAAACAAACAAACAAAGCATGTGGGCTGGTGTGCATTGGGCAGGCGTCCACAAACACACATGCATGCGTAAGTACACACATGCATGCATGCATGCTTGCAAACATGCCCCCATGCATACATTTACGTATGTATACATGCATGCATGTACACACATTCATGCATGCACATACACACAAACTTGCCTGCACACACATATGCATGCACTAATCTATGCATTTACACATACATGCATGTACATGCATGTACATGCACTCATGCATACATGTACATGCACTCATGCATGCATGCATGCACAAACACATGCCTAAATGCCAAACTCATGCATGCATGGACACACACGCTCATACAGGCATGAATGCACAGACACATGCACACATGCACTCACACATGCATGCAGATGCAAACTCATGCATGCATGCATGTACTTATGCACACATGCACTTATGCATACATGTATGCATGCATACATTCACACATGCATGCATGCTCACACTCATACACATGCATGCACACACATGCTTGCATGCACACATGAATGCATGCATTCATGCATGTATGTAATATTGTATGCACTCATGTGCACACATACTTGCATGCACATGCATGTGCATACACATATGCATGCATGCACACACATGCATAAACACACACACTCATGCATGCATGCACACACACATGGATGCAAGCACACATGTATGCACATATACACTCATGCATGCATGCATGCATGCACACTTGCATGCATACATGGTTTACATGCATGCATGCACTCACGCATGCATGCACACCAATATGCACACATTCATACATGCATGCATACAGTCACACACATACACATGCATGCATGCACACACTCACTCAAATGTTTGGGTATAACAAATCATTATCCCAAGGGTCCTGGCCTCAAGGTCAAGGTCACTGTCTATTATTAGGAAACCTTTGTCAGCACTGTAGTGCCTACTTTTATAAATAAAATTTAAATTTAACTGGTATGAATTGCTGCATTCTGTTGATCTCCTTTACAAAACAAAATGTAATTTTTAGGAAGAAACCCTGCATAATTAAAATTTTATTTGGATAACATGTTAAACTGTAGACACCATAGGTGAGCTATGTTGCCTTCTGCCAACTCTTGCTACATATATGCAGATTGCAGCTTTGCTGATGTCAAAATTGTACTGAAAAACCCATTCATAATGCAGTTAGGCATTTTTCTTGTTACTGGTTGCCATGGAAACCAAAATGAAATGTTCCTTTAATAGTGTTCTATCTGCCATATTATTTTAAGGTTTATTGGTTGCCACATATGGTTGTCAATGGTTGTCTGTTATCTTGCAACAACACATTCAAGAGACATCAGACCTCTGAAGCCATTAGGCTGATTGGGTCCAAATTTATCTGTAGCATCTTTGGGCGCAGGGCTTCCATGGTTAATTGAAATACTTGGCTGCCAGTGGGCAGTGCTACCTGAGTTCTGGTGAGGATAGTGGCCCAGGTTTCTTGTGCCTGCTCAATATCTCTTATGTTTCTGGATGGATTTAGAAATTTCTTGGTAAAATATTAACCATCATGAGACAATTTGTTTCACTCAAGACCCAGGTCCTTAAGTGTATGGTCAAGGTCATACTTAGCAGTCGAAGGTCAACTTCTAACATCAGCATATTTTCAGGCAGGGGTGACTGTGTCCTATGGATGCATTTCTAGTTTGTTTTTAGCTCACCTGAGCATGAAGTGCTCTAGGTGAGCTAATGTGATCGGTCTTTGTCTGTCGTCCATCTTAGCGTGCAACGACTTCTCCAAAACTGCTGGACAGATTTTAAAAAAAATTTCACAGGAATGTTCCTTGGGTGACCCTCTACCAAAATTGCTCAAATCGTTCCGCTCGAGTGAACAAGATGGCAGCCAGAGCTAAAAATAGAAAAACCTTTAAGCAACTTCTCCTTAACAAGCGAATGGATTTCATAATAATTTCACAGGAATGTTCCTTGGGTGACCCTCTACCAAAATTGCTCTACCAATTGCTGGACAGATTTTTAAAAAAAATTCACAGGAATATTCATTGGGTGACCTTCTACCGAAATTGCTCAAATCGTTCCGCTCGGATGAACAAGCTGGCCACCAGAGCTAAAAATAGAAAAACCTTTAAAACACTTCGCTTCCTTAACCATTGGATGGATTTTTAAATAACTGCACAAGCATGCTCCATGGGTGACCCTCTACCAGAATTGCTCAAACTGCTCTGCTTGGATGAACAAGATGGCCGCCAGGGCTAAAAATAGGAAAAACTATAAATGATTTCTGCTCCTTAACTAGTGGATAAATTTCGATATAGTTTCACAGGAATGTTCCTTGAGTGACCCTCTACCAAAGTTGCTCAAACCGTTCTGCTTGGATGAACAAGATTGCCACGAGAGCTAAATATAGAAAAAAATTAAAACGACTTCTTCTCCCTAACCAGTTGATGAATTTTGAAATAATTTCACAGGAATGTTCCTTGAGTGACCCTGTACCAAAATTGCTCAAACCGTTCCGCTTGGATGAACAAGATAGCTACCAGAGCTAAAAATGGAAAAACCTTTAAATGACTTCTTCTCCTTAATCAGTTGATGGATTTTGAAGTAATTTCAAAGGAATGTTTCTAAGGTGACCTCATACCAAAATTGCTCAACGCTTTCTGCTCGGATGACAAAGATGGCCTCCAGAGCTAAAAATAGAAAAAACTTTAAACAACTTCTTCTCCTTAACCAGTAGATGGATTTCGAAATAATTTCACAGGAATGTTTCTTGGGTGACCTCTATTAAAATTGTTCAAACAATTCTGCTGGGATGAAAAAGATGGCCACCAGAGCTAATAATAGAAAAAAAAACTTTTAAATAACTTCTCCTTGGATTTCAAATTGATATCACACCCTCTTCCAAAATTGATCAAACCATTGTGCTTGGATGAACAAAATGGTCACCAGAGCTAAAATTGTAAAAACCTCCTTGGGTCAGCCAACATTTCTCAAACCCTCTACTCCACCATATATTACATGTACCTACTATTTCATTTGTACAATATGACCAGGGCTAAAAACTCTTGTTTGTTTTGTTTCAGCAAAAAGGGTCCTATATAAAAAGTAGTGTAAGTATAGGACAAAACCGACTACTTGTAATCATGTATGACACTCCGGTCAGCCTACAGAATTGCTGTGTGGACTTCATCTGTGATAATCTGGAGGCTTTATGTGAGTCCACACTGACAGAGATTGGACAGCCAAAACTCAGGTTCAAGGAGCAGGATGTGTATTTCCATGGTAACCTTTCTGAGTCCCTGCTCATAAGTCTTTGTGAGAAGGGCAAAATGAACGATGAAACACTGATGTTATTTGACCCGAGTGTGATGAATTTGAAACGTGTATGTATCAAGGATGCTCATTTAAGTACCAAAGGTTTAAGAACATTGAAAACACACAGAATATCAGAGCTAGAAATTACAGGCCTTAAGTCAATCACTGTTAATGATGTAATTGGGTGCTTAGGTGAATGGACAACTTCTAACCTAAGATCATTAAATGTGAGCAACAGCACATTTCTAAACAGCACTAAATTCTGTGTGGTGGTTTCATTGTCCAAGTTGAGAAACTTACAAAGTTTGAATGTTAGTTTTACAGAATTCAATAAACATGGTCTTGAGATTATAGCAGAAGATTTGCCAAACTTAGAGAAGTTAGACATTTCTTCGACCCCCATTGATGACATCTCAGCCTTGAAAAAGTGTAAAGAAAGGTTAAAATACTTGTCCATGTACAATCTACGGGCAGCTCAAGCCAGTGATATGGTGACTGTGATACTTGAACTCACTAAACTTGTACATTTAGATATCTCTAGTGATATTATTCAGAACAATGTACAATCAATGATGTCTAACAGTCAGTCTCCTAAGATGATGGTGATGGATTTATTGATGCAGACTAGTTGTCTACCTCATCTTACCTCCTTGGATTTATCAGGAAAAGAAATAACACAAGAAGAAGCACTGTTGTAAGTATTACATCACAACCTCTTTATAATACTTTTGTAGCTCACCTGTATAGAACTGTTTTCACATCAGTGTTGGCACAAGTATCTGTGTCTCCACTGGCTTCACTCACTTTTAAAGTTTTACAACTAAGTTTTTAAAAGTAGACACCCTTTCATATTTGGAATATACCAGTAATCATTCACTATGGTAAATTTATATTCCATAATGACAGTTCTTAGGGCCAGGCCCTTGGGATTAATGGATTTAGCTTTAGGTCATATAACAACGTTTTTATATGCCCATATTATGGCATTGTGCCAGCTGTTCTTCAATCTGTAAACATTCTTGTACACACCATAACTTAGTAACCATTAGAGATATCTTCATACAACTTTATAGGAATATGTTGTGCACAAGAATGATTGTTCCCCCTTTCTTAGTTTCTGAGTTACGCCCTTTGATTATTTTTTTTATGAACATTTTTTACACTCCTTAACTCGGTAACCGTTAGAGATATCTTAATGCAACTTTATAAAAATATGTATTAGGCCACGAAAATGTGTCGTGAGCAAGACCTAGGTTAACCATCATGAGACGATGTGTCATGAGACTGTGTCATGCCCAAGACCCAGATCAGTACCTCCAAGGTCAATGTTGAAGAAAAGTGTCTTTTTCTTATGTTTGGTTTTTATTCCTGGATGGATTTGAAAATTACTTGGCATCATGAGTCAATGTTTCATGCAAAAGACCCAAGTTGGTACCTCCAAGGTCAAGGTCATACTTAGCAGTAAAAGTTAAAGAAAAGTGTCTTTTTTCTTGTGTCTGGTAAAAAGTAAAGAAAAGTGTCTATTCGTTGTGTCTGGCTAATACCTTTGTTTTTTCTGTTATTGCTATTGGATTTGGAAATTACATGGCAGAAATGCTAACCATCATGAGACAATTTGTTGCACGCAAGACACGGGTCAGTATGTCTAAGGTCAATGTTATACTTAGCAGGGATATAGTGATCAGCCTGGCATCCGTCTGTCTGTCCACCTATCTGCCTGTAGACATAACCTTGTGATGGCCCTTTGAGATATGGTGATGGTACTTGGTAAATTGTACACAAAGTTGAGTAGGCATGTCATGCACAAGACACTTAACTATAGGTGCCATGGTGTTTGAGTTATCTCCCCCGACAGTATTTCCTTGTGATCACCTTGTTATCACTGTAACTCCAATACCCTTTGAGACATATTGATGATACTTGGTACAAATATACACGAGGTAGAGTAGGCATGTCATGCAAAAGAACCAC
The DNA here is from genome assembly GCA_963580285.1 of Lucinisca nassula. Lineage (NCBI taxonomy): Eukaryota > Metazoa > Mollusca > Bivalvia > Lucinida > Lucinidae > Lucinisca > Lucinisca nassula. The sequence continues at coordinate 118,646,612 of OY757014.1, forward strand.
AACTGTAGGTGCCATGGTATTTGAGTTATCTCCACTGACAGTATTTCCTTGTGATCATCTTGTGATCGCTGTATGAGATATATTGATTGAACTTGGTACAATTATACATGAGGTTAAGTAGGCATGTCATGCGCAAGAACCACAACTGTAGGTGCCATGGTATTTGAGTTGCCTCCCCTGACAGTATTTCCTTGTGATCACCTGGCGATCAATTTAAATCCAATACCCTTTGAGATGTGTTGATGGTACTTGGTACCCGCATAGCCAGACCTGTGGTGCACCATGGTATGAAGCTTCATCTAGTGGACCTCTACCAGGATTGTTCAAATTATTGCCCTGGGGTCAAAAATGGCCCCGCCCTGGGGCCCACTGGTTTTATATAGGCTTATATATAGAAAACCTTTAAAAATCTTCTTGTCTGAAACCAGAAGGCCCAGGTCTTTGATATTTAGTATGAAGCTTCGTCTAGTGGACCTCTACCAAGATTGTTCAAAGTTTTGCCCTGTGGCCAAAAATGGTCCCGCCCCTGGGCCCACTGGTTTTACATAGGCTTATACAGGGAAAACCTTTAAAAATCTTCTTGTCTGGAACCAGAAGGCCCATGTATTTGATATTTCGTATGAAGTTTCATCTAGTGGACCTCTACCAAGATTGTTCAAATTATTACCCTGGGCCAAAAATGGCCTAGCCCTGGGGCCCACTGGTTTTAAATAGAGCTGGGTATCGCCAGAAAAAACGTATCGTGATACTATCTCGATACCAGACAGGAGATACGATACAGTATCACGATATTTGCTTTCTACAGATTTGCTATTTTTTATTAGGTAAATTGGCACTCTTGTTGTAGAGTAGAAAACAGAGTTTCCTGTTCAATAACAACACATTGGTTTATTAAGCATGTCCTTATATTTATATGCAATAAAATAAAATAATGACTTGACAAAAACAAAATGTTCCATACAAGTGATTTAAATGCCGATCTGGCACGTTCAATGTCTGGTTCAGCATCCATTGTTTATATATATATATGTTAGCAGCTACCGCTTGTATCAACAATAAAACGGTAATTATGATGACTTTGCAGGTCCATCTAATAGCACAGTCCCATCATCCAAGGCACACATCATCAACCACACAAACATATTTTGGAAGTAGCAGTTTTGAATAAATCTGAATGGCATAACTCAAAATACCGACAAAACTTATGTAGCACATGGGTCTATACTCGAGTCACTTGACTAGACTTCCAGTAGTTACTGTATACTGCATCTCGGTAGATACATCAACTGTTTTTATTAGCTCACCGTCACGTAGTGACGAGGTGAGCTTTTGGGATCACTTTTCGTCCGTCGTCCGTCCGTCCGTGCGTCCGTCCGTGCGTCCGTAAACAATTCTTTAAACGACATCTCCTCCTAAACCACTGATCGGATTTTGACCAAACTTCACAGGAATGATCCTTAGGTGGTCCCCTTTCAAAGTTGTTCAAATGGTTCCGGTCCGTTGCACATCTAGGTCATAGGAGCCAAAAAGAGATTTTTTTCACCAAAAACTTTAAAAATCTTCTTCTCTGAAACCACAAGGCCCAGGTCTTTGATATTTGGTATGAAGCTTCATCTGGTGGACCCCTACCAAGATTGTTCAAATTATAGTGCTGGGGCCAAAAATGCCCCCACACCGGGGCCCTTTGGTTTAACATGGGCTTATATAGGGAAAATCTTTAAAAATCTTCTTCTCTGAAACCGTAAGGCCCAGGTCTTTGATATTTGGTATGAAGCTTCATCTAGTGGACCCCTACCAAGATTGTTCAAATTATAGTGCTGGGGCAAAAAAATGCCCCCGCTCCGGGGCCCTTTGGTTTTACATGGGCTTATATAGGGAAAATCTTTAAAAATCTTCTTCTCTGAAACCACAAGGCCCAGGTCTTTGATATTTGGTATGAAGCTTCATCTAGTGGACCCCTACCAAGATTGTTCAAATTATAGTGCTGGGGCCAAAAATGCCCCCGCTCCAGGGCCCTTTGGTTTTACATGGGCTTATATAGGGAAGAGCTTTAAAAATCTTCTTCTCTGAAACCGTAAGGCCCAGGTCTTTGATATTTGGTATGGAGCTTCATCTAGGGGACCCCTACCAAGATTGTTCAAATTATAGTGCTGGGGTCAAATATGCCCCCGCTCCGGGGCCCTTTGGTTTACATGGGCTTATATAGGGAAAATCTTTAAAAATTTTCTTCTCTGAAACCGTAAGGCCCATGTCTTTGATATTTGGTATGAAGCTTCATCTAGTGGACCCCTACCAAGATTGTTCAAATTATCAAATTATAGCTCTCGGACCAAAAATGCCCCTGCTCCGGGGCCTTTTGGTTTTACATAGACTTATATAGGGAAAATCTTTAAAAATCTTCTTCTCTGAAACCACAAGTCCTAGGTCTTTTATATTTGGTATGAAGCTTCTTCTAAAGGACCCCTACCAAGATGATTCAAATTATAGTGCTGGGGCCAAAAGTGGCCCCACCCCGAGCCCTTTGGTTTTACATAGGCTTATATAGGGATAATCTTTAAAAATCTTCTCTCTGAAACCACAAGGCCCAGGACTTTGAAATTTGGTATGAAGCTTCATCTAATGGACCTCTACCAAGATTGTTCAAATTATAGCCCTGCGGCCACAAATGCCCCCACCCCAGGGCCCTTTGGTTTTACATAGATTTATATAGCCCGGGGCCATTTGGTTTTGCAAAGGCTTATGTAGGGAATATCATTAAAAAAAATCTTCTTCTCTGAAACCGCAAGGCCCAGGTCTTTGATATTTGATGTGAAGCTTCTAGTGGACCTTTGTCAAGATTGTTCAAATTATAGCCTTTGTTGATGTTTGGTATGAAGCTTCACCTTTAAGACCTCCCTCAACATTATGCACATTAAAGCCCTGGGGCCAATAATGGCCCCCTCCGGGGCCCACTTGTTACACTATGGATCAGGTGAGCGATCCAGGGCCATCATGGCCCTCTTGTGTTTAATATTAGGATCACTTTTTGTCTGTCATCCGTGCGTAAACAATTTCTTCAAACAACATCTCCTCCTAAACCACTGATCGAATTTTGACCAAACTTCACAGGAATGATTCTTAGGTGGCCCCCTTTCAAAATTGTTCAAATGGTTCCGGTCTGTTGCACATATAGGTCACAGGAGCCAAAAATAGATTGTTTCACCGAAAACTTAAAAAATCTTCTTCTCTGAAACCACAAGGCCCAGGTCTTTGATATTTGGTATGAAGCTTCATGTAGTGGACCTCTACCAAGATTGTTTAAATTATAGCCCTGGGGCCAAAAATGCCCCCGCCTTGGGGGCCTTTGGTTTTACATAGGCTTATATAGGGAAAATCTTTAAAAATCTTCTTCTCTAAAACCGCAAGGCCTAAGTCTTTCATATTTGGTGTGAAGCTTCATCTAGGAGACCTCTATCAAGTTTGTTCAAATTATAGCCCTAGGTGCAAAAATATTTGGTGTGAAGCTTCATCTAGTAGACCTCTATCAAGTTTGTTCAAATTATAGCCCTAGGTGCAAAAATATTTGGTGTGAAGCTTCATCTAGTAGACCTCTATCAAGTTTGTTCAAATTATAGCCCTAGGTACAAAAATGCCCCCCACCCCGGCCCTTTGGTTTTACATGGGCTTATATAGGGAAAATCTGTAAAAATCTTCTTCTCTGAAACCGCAAGGCCCAGGTCTTTGATATTTGATATGAATCTTCATCTAGTGGACCCCTACCAAGATTGTTCAAATTATACTGCTGGGGCCAAAGATACAAATGCCCCGGGGCCCTTTGGTTTTACATAGGCTTATATAGGGAAAATCCAGGCCTCCTAGCAAAACCTATAAAACCTATAATAACCTATAATTTTGTGCCAAACCTATATAACCTTTATTTTGTTCATAAAACCTATAAAAAGCCTGTATTTTCATTAAAAAACCTATATTTTTCACTTTTTGAACCTTCTTGTGACTCAACCCTAACTTTTCTTCAAAATGCACTACTATTTTTTACTTTTTAGTCCCATAAAAAGTGATGAAAACTGTCAAGAAATTGTCATTTTTTTCCTCGCTCGCTCGGACTTTGTAAAATTCAGATCAGCTTTATCTGAGTAATCGTGGCACAAAAATTCATCAAATATTTTTTCTTCAGTTTTAAATCTTTATGTAAGTTTGGAAGACTCTTTTTTTAACCTGTATTTTTATTGAAAAACCTGTAAATAACCTATATTTTGAGTAAGAAGAACCTATATAAAAACCTATAATTTCAAAGTGGGCCACTAGGAGGCCTGAAAATCTTTAAAATCTTCTCTGAAACTGCAAGGCCCGGGTCTTTGCTATTTGGTATGAAGCTTCATCTAGTGGACCCCTACCAAGATTGTTCAAATTATAGTGCTGGGGACAAAAATGCCGCCCTCCCGGGGCGCTTTGGTTTTACATAGGCTTATGTGGGGTAAATCTTTAAAAATTTCTTCTCTGGAACCGCAAGGCCCAGGTCTTTGATATTTGATATGAAGCTTCATCTAGTGGACCCCTACCAAGATTGTTCAAATTATAGTGCTGGGTCCAAAAATGCCCCCGCCCCGGGGCCCTTTGGTTCTCTGAAACCACAAGGCCTAGGTCTTTGATAATTCGTATGAAGCTTCAGCTAGTGGACCTCCACCAAGATTGTTCAAATTATAGCCCTGAGGCCAAAAATGCCCCCGCCTCGTTGCCCTTTGGTTTGACATAGACTTATATAGGGAAAAATCTTTAAAAATTTTCATCTGTGAAACCACAAGGCCAAGGTCTTTGATATTTGGTATGAAATTTCATCAAGTGGACCTCTATCAAGATTGTTCAAATTATAGCCCTGGGGCCAAAAATGCCCCCAGCCCGAGACCCTTTGTTTTACATAGACTTATATAGGGAAATCTTAAATAAACTTCTTCTCTGAAACTGCAAGGCCCATGTCTTTGATATTTGGTATGGAGCTTCATCTAGTGGACAATTATAGCCTTTGTTGATATTTGGTATGAAGCTTCACCTTTTTAGACCTCTCTCAACATTATGTACATTATAACCTTGGGGTCAATAATGGCCCTCCCTGGGGACCACTTGTTACTCTATGGATCAGGTGAGCGATCCAGGGCCATCATGGCCCTCTTGTTAGCTCACCGTCACGTAGTGACGAGGTGAGCTTTTGGGATCACTTTTTGTCCATCGTCCGTCGTGCGTCCGTGCGTCCGTCCGTGCGTCCGTGCGTAAACAATTTCTTTAAACGACATCTCCTCCTAAACCACTGATCAGATTTTGACCAAACTTCACAGGAATGATCCTTAGGTGGTCCCCTTTCAAAGTTGTTCAAATGGTTCCGGTCCGTTGCACATCTAGGTCACCGGAGCCAAAAATAGATTTTTTTCACCAAAAACTTAAAAAATCTTCTTCTCTGAAACCACAAGGCCCAGGTCTTTGATAGTTGGTATGAAGCTTCATCTAGTGGACCCCTACCAAGATTGTTCAAATTATAGTGCTGGGGCCAAAAATGCCCCCGCCCCGGGGCCCTTTGGTTTTACATGGGCTTATATAGGGAAAATCTTCAAAAATCTTCTTCTCTGAAACCACAAGGCCCAGAACTTTGATATTTGGTATGAAGCTTCATCTAGTGGACCCCTACCAAGATTGTTCAAATTATAGTGCTGGGACAAAAAATGCCCCCGCCACCGGGCCCTTTGGTTTTACATTGGCTTATATAGGGAAAATCTTAAAAAATCTTCTTCTCTGAAACCAAAAGGCCCAGGTCTTTGATATTTGGTATGAAGCTTCATCTAGTGGACCCCTACCAAGATTGTTCAAATTATAGTGCTGGGGCCAAAAATGCCCCCGCCCCGGGGCCCTTTGGTTTTACATGGGCTTATATAGGGAAAATCTTCAAAAATCTTCTTCTCTGAAACCACAAGGCCCAGGACTTTGATATTTGGTATGAAGCTTCATCTAGTGGACCCCTACCAAGATTGTTCAAATTATAGTGCTGGGACAAAAAATGCCCCTGCCACGGGGCCCTTTGGTTTTACATTGGCTTATATAGGGAAAATCTTTAAAAATCTTCTTCTCTGAAACCAAAAGGCCCAGAACTTTGATATTTGGTATGAAGCTTCATCTAGTGGACCCCTACCAAGATTGTTCAAATTATAGTGCTGGGGCCAAAAATGCCCCCGCCATTGGGCCCTTTGGTTTTACATAGACTTATATAGGGAAAATCTTTAAAAATCTTCTGATCTGAAACCACAAGGCCCAGGTCTTTGATATTTGGTATGAAGCTTCATCTAGTGGACCCCTACCAAGATTGTTCAAACTATAGTGCTGGGGCCAAAAATGCCCCCGCCCCAGGGCCCTTTGGTTTCACATGGGCTTATATTGGGAAAATCTTTAAAAAATCTTCTTCTCTGCAACTGCAGGGCCCAGGTCTTTGCTATGAAGCTTCATCTAGTGGACCCCTACCAAGACTGTTCAAATTTTAGTGCTGGGGCCAAAAATGCCCTTTGGTTTTACTTAGGCTTATATAGGGAAAATCTTTAAAAATCTTCTTTTCTGAAACTGCAAGGCCCAGGTCTTGATATTTGGTATGAAGTTTCATCTTGTGGACCTCTATCAAGATTGTTCAAATTATAGCCCTGAGGCCAAAATTGCCCCCGCTCCTGGGCCCTTTGGTTTTTCATAGACTTATATAGGGAAAATCTTGAAAAATCTTCTACTCTGAAACCACAATGCTTAGGTCTTTGACATTTGGTATGAAGCTTCAGCTAGTGGACCTCTTCCAAGATTGTTCAAATTATAGCCCTGGGGCCACAATGCCCCCACCCCAGGGCCCTTTGGTTTTACATAGACTTATAATAGAGATAATCTTTGAAAATCTTCTTCTCTGAAACAACAAGGCCCAGGTCTTTGATATTTGGTGTGAAGCTTCATCTAGTGGACCTCTATCAAGATTGTTTAAAATTATAGCCCTGAGGCCAAAAATGCCCCTGCCCCGGGGCCATTTGGTTTTACATAGGCTTATGTAAGGAATATCTTTAAAAAAATCTTCTTCTCTGAAACCACAAGGCCCAGGTCTTGATATTTGTTGTGTAGCTTCATCCAGTGGACCTTTGCCCAGATTGTTAAAATTATAGCCTTTAGTTGATATTTGGTATGAAGCTTCACCTTTTCAGACCTCCCTCAACATTATGCACATTATAACCCTGGGGTCAATAATGGCTTTCCCCGTGGCCCACTTGTTACTCTATGGATCAGGTGAGCGATCCAGGGCCATCATGGTCCTCTTGTGTTTTATATTAGGATCACTTTTTGTCTGTCATCCGTGCGTAAACAATTTCTTCAAACAACATCTCCTCCTTAACCACTGATTGGATTTTGACCAAACTTCACAGGAATGATCCTTAGGTGGTCCCCTTTCAAAGTTGTTCAAATGGTTCCGGTCCGTTGCACATATAGATCACAGGAGCCAAAAATAGTTTTTTTCACCGAAAACTTAAAAAATCTTCTTCTCTGAAACCACAAGGCCCAGGTCTTTGATATATGGTATGAAGCTTCATCTAGTGGACCCCTACCAAGATTGTTCAAATTATAGTTCTGGGGCCAAAAATGCCCCCGCCCAAGGGCCCTTTGGTTTTACATAGGATTATATAGGGAAAATCTTTAAAAATCTTCTTCTCTGAAACCCCAAGGCATAGGTCTTTCTTTGATATTTGGTACGAAGCTTCATCTAGTGGACCCCTACCAAGATTGTTCAAATTATAGTGCTGAGGCCAAAAATGCCTCTGTCCCGGGGCCCTTTGATTTTACATTGGCTTATATAGGGAAAATCTTTAAAAATCTTCTTCTCTGAAACAGCAAGACCCAGGTCTTTGATATTTGGTATGAAGCTTCATCTAGTCGACCCCTACCAAGATTGTTCAAATTATAGTGCTGGGGCCAAAAATGCCCCCACTTCAGGGCCCTTTGGTTTTACATTGGTTTATATAGGGAAAATCTTTGAAAACCTTCTTCTCTGAAACCACAAGGCCCAGGTCTTTGCTATTTGGTATGAAGCTTCATCTAGTGGACCCCTACCAAGATCATTCAAATTATAGTAGTGGGGTTAAAAATGCCTCCATCCCGGGGCCCTTTGGTTTGACATAGGCTTATATAGGGAAATTCTTTAAAAATCTTCTTCTCTGAAACCACAAGGCCCAGGTCTTTGATATTTGGTGTGAAGCTTCATCTTGTAGACCCCTACCAAGATTGTTCAAATTATAGTGCTGGGGCCAAAAATGCCCCCGCCCTGGGGCCCTTTGGTTTAACATAGACTTCTATAGGGAAAATCTTTAAAAATCTTCTTCTCTGAAACTGCAAGGCCCAGGTCTTTGCTATTTGGTATGAAGCTTCATCTTGTGGACCTCTACCAAGATTGTTCAAATTATAGCTCTGGGGCCAAAAATGCCCCTGCTCCGGGGCTCTTTGGTTTTACATAGACTTATTTTGGAAAATCTTTAAAAATCTTATTTTGTGAAACCACTAGGCCTAGGTCTTTGATATTTGGTGTGAAATTTCATCTAGTGGACCTCTATCAAGATTGTTCAAATTATAGCCCTGGGACCAAAAATGCCCCCCCCCCCCTCCTCTGAGAGCCTTTGGTTTAACAAGGGAAATCTTTAAAAATCTTCTTCTCTGAAACTGCAATGCCCATGTCTTTGATATTTGGTATGAAGCTTCACCTTTTTAGACCTCCCTCAACATTATGCACATTATAACCCTGGGGTCAATAATGGCCCTCCCCGGGGCCAACTTGTTACTCTATGGATCAGGTGAGCGATCCAGGGCCATCATGGCCCTCTTGTGTTTTATATTAGGATCACTTTTTGTCTGTCATCTGTGCGTAAACAATTTCTTCAAACGACATCTCCTCCTGAACCACTGATCAGATTTTGACCAAACTTCACAGGAATGATCCTTAGGTGGTCCCCTTTCAAAGTTGTTCAAATGGTTCCGGTCCGTTGCACATATAGGTCACAGGAGCCCAAAATAGATTTTTTTCACCGAAAACTTAAAAAATCTTCTTCTCTGAAACTGCAAGGCAGAGCTCTTTGATATTTGGTATGAAGCTTCATCTAGTGGACCCCTACACAGATTGTTCAAATTATAGTGTTGAGGCCAAAAATGCCTCTGCCCCGGGGCCTTTTGGTTTAACATGGGCTTATATAGGGAAAATCTTTAAAAATCTTCTTCTCTGAAACCGCAAGGCCCATGTCTTTGATATTTGGTATGAAGCTTCATTTAGTGGACCCCTACCAAGATTGTTCAAATTATAGTGCTGTGGCCAAAAATGCCTCCGCCCCGGGGCCCTTTGGTTTTACATGGGCTTATATCTAGGGAAAATCTTTAAAAATCTTCTTCTCTGAAACAGCAAGGCCCAGGTCTTTGATATTTGGTATGAAGCTTCATCTAGTGGACCCCTACCAAGATTGCTCAAATTATAGTGCTGGGGCCAAAAATGCCCCCATCCCGGTGCCCTTTGGTTTTACATAGGCTTATATAGGGAAAATCTTGAAAAATCATCATCTCTGAAACTGCAAGGCCCAAATTCTTTGATACTTGGTATGAAGCTTCATCTAGTGGACCCCTACCAAGATTGTTCAAATTTTAGTGCTGCGGCCAAAAATGCCCCCGCCCCGGGGCCCTTTGGTTTTACATAGACTTAATTATATAGGGAAAATCTTGAAAAATCGTCTTCCCTGAAACCACAAGGCTAGGTCTTTGATATTTGGTATGAAGCTTCAGCTAGTGGACCTGTACCAAGATTGTTCAAATTATAGCCCTGAGACCAAAAATGCCCCTGCCTGGTGGCTCTTTGGTTTTGCATAAAATTATATAGGGAAAATCTTGAAGAATCTTCTCCTATGAAACCACAAGGCCTTGGTCTTTGATATTTGGTGTGAAATTTCATCCAGTGGACCTCTATCAAGATTGTTCAAATTATAGCCCTGGGGCCAAAAATGCCCCCGCCCCGAGACCCTTTGGTTTTACATAGACTTATATAGGGAAATCTTTAAAAATCTTCTTCTCTGAAACTGCAAGGCCATGTCTTTGATATTTGGTATTGAGCTTCATCTAGTGGACCTCTACCAAGATGAACAAATTATAGCCCTCGGGTCACAAATACCCCCGCCCCAGGGCCCTTTGGTTTTACTTAGACTTATAATAGAGATAATCTTTGAAAATCTTCTTCTCTGAAACAGCAAGGCCCAGGTCTTTGATATTTGGTGTGAAGCTTCATCTAGTGGACTTTATCAAGATTGTTTAAATTATAGCCCGTAGGCCAAAAATGCCCTCGCCCCGGGGCCATTTGGTTTTACATAGGCTTATGTAGGGAATATCTTTAAAAAAATCTTCTTCTCTTAAACCGCAAGGCTCAGGTCTTTGATATTTGGTGTGTAGCTTCATCTAGTGGACCTTTGCCAAGATTGTTCAAATTATTGCCTTTGTTGATATTTGGTTTGAAGCTTCACCTTTTTAGACCTCCCTCAACATTATGCACATTATAACCCTAGGGTCAATAATGGCCCTCCCCGGGGCCCACTTGTTACTCTGTGGATCAGGTGAGCGACCCAGGGCCATCCTGGCCCTCTTGTGTTTTATATTAGGATCACTTTTTGTCTGTCATCTGTGCGTAAACAATTTCTTCAAACGACATCTCCTCCTAAACCACTGATCGGATTTTGACCAAACTTCACAGGAATGATTCTTAGGTGGTCCCCTTTCAAAGTTGTTCAAATGGTTCCGGTCCGTTGCACATATAGGTCACAGGAGCCCAAAATAGATTTTTTTCACCGAAAACTTAAAAAATCTTCTTCTCTGAAACCACAAGGCCCAGGTCTTTGATATTTGGTATGAAGCTTCATCTAGTGGACCCCTACCAAAATTGTTCAAATTATAGTGCTGGGGCCAAAAATGCCCCCACCCCGGGGCCCTTGGGTTTTACATGGGCTTATATACGGAAAATCTTTAAAAATCTTCTTCTCTGAAACCGCAAGGCCCAGGTCTTTGATATTTTGTGTGTAGCTTCATCTAGTGAACCCCTACCAAGATTGTTCAAATTATAGTGCTTGGGCCACAATGCCCCGCCCCGGGGCCCTTTGGTTTTACATGGGCTTATATAGGGAAAATCTTTAAAAATTTTCTTCTCTGAAACCACAAGGCCCAGGTCTTTGATATTTGGTATGAAGCTTCATCTAGTGGACCCCTACCAAGATTGTTCAAATTATAGTGCTGGGGCCAAAAATACCCCCGCCCGGGGCCCTTTGGTTTTACATGGGCTTATATACGAAAAATCTTTAAAAATCTTCTGTGAAACCGCAAGGCCCAGGTCTTTGATATTTAGTATTAAGATTCATCTAGTGGACCCCTACCAAGATTGTTCAAATTATAGTGCTGGGGCCAAAAATGCCCCCGCCCCAGGGCCCTTTGGTTTTACATAGGCTTATATTGGGAAAATCTTTAAAAATCTTCTTCTCTGAAACCGCAAGGCCCAGGTCTTTGATATTTGGTATGAAGCTTCATCTAAGGACCCCTACCAAGATTGTTCAAATTATAGTGCTGGGGCCAAAAATACCCTGGCTCGGGACCCTTTGGTTTTACATGAGCTTATGTAGGGAAAATCTTTAAAAATCTTCTTCTCTGAAACTGCAAGGCCCAGGTCTTTGATATTTGGTATGAAGCTTCATTTAGTGGACCCCTACCAATATTGCTCAAATTAAATTGCTGGGGCCACAAATACCCCACCCCGGGGCATTTTGGTTTTACATGGGCTTATATAGGGAAAATCTTTAAAAATCTTCTTCTCTGAAACCGCCACGCCCAGGTCTTTGCTATTTGGTATGAAGCTTCTTTCAGTGGACCCCTACCAAGATGGTTCAAATTATTGTGCTGGGGCCAAAAATGCCCCCGCCCCGGGGCCCTTTGGTTTTACATGGGCTTATATAGGGATAATCTTTAAAAATCTTCTTCTCTGAAACCGCAAGGCCCAGGTCTTTGATATTTGATATGAAGCTTCATCTTGTGGACCTCTACCAAGATTGTTCAAATTGTAGCCCTGGGGCCAAAAATGCCCCCGCTCCGGGGCCATTTGGTTTTACATAGACTTATACAGGGAAAATCTTCGAAAATTTTCTTCTCTGAAACCACAAGGCCTAGGTCTTTGATATTTGGTATGAAGCTTCAGCTAGTGGACCTCTACCAAGATTGTTCAAATTATAGCCCTGGGGCCAAAAATGCCCCCGCCTTCGGGCCCTTTTGTATTACATAGACTTATATAGGGAAAATCTTAAAAAATTTTCTTCTGTGAAACCACAAGGCCTAGGTCTTTGATATTTTGTGTGAAATTTCATCTAGTGGACCCCTATCAAGATTGTTCAAATTATAGCCCTGGGGCCAAAAATGCCCGCGCACCGAGACCCTTTGGTTTTACATAGACTTATAGAGGGAAATCTTTAAAAATCTTCTTCTCTGAAACTGCAAGGCCCATGTCTTTGATATTTGGTATGGAGCTTCATCTAGTGGACAATTGTAGCCTTTGTTGATATTTGGTATGAAGCTTCACCTTTTTAGACCTCCCTCAACATTATTCACATTGTAACCTTGGGGTGAATAATGGCCCTCTCCGGGGCCCACTTGTTACTCTGTGGATCAGGTGAGCGATCCAGGGCCATCATGGCCCTCTTGTGTTTTATATTAGGATCACTTTTTGTCTGTCATCCGTGCGTAAACAATTTCTTCAAACGACATCTCCTCCTTAACCACTGATCGGATTTTGACCAAACTCCACAAGAATGATCCTTAGGTCGTCCCCTTTCAAAATTGTTCAAATGGTTCCGGTTTGTTGCACATCTGGGTCACAGGAGCCAAAAATAGATTTTTTCACCAAAAACTTAAAAAATCTTTTTCTCTGATACCACAAGGCCCAGGTCTTTGATATTTGGTATGAAGCTTCATCTAGTGGACCCCTACCAAGATTGTTCAAATTATAGTGCTGGGGCCAAAAATGCCCCTGCACTGAGACCCTTCGGTTTTACATAGGATTATATTGGGAAAATCTTTAAAAATCTTCTTCTCTGAAACTGCAAGGCCCAGGTCTTTGATATTTGGTATGAAGCTTCATCTAGTGGACCCCTACCAAGATTGTTCAAATTATAGTGCTTGGGCCAAAAATGCCTCCGCCCCGGGGCTCTTTGGTTTTACATAGGCTTATATTGGGGAAATCTTTAAAAATCTTCTTCTCTGAAACCACAAGGCCCAGGTCTTTGATATTTGGTATGAAGCTTCATCTAGTGGACCCCTACCAAGATTGTTCAAATTGTAATGCTGGGGACAAAAAATGCCCCCGTCTCCGGGCCCTTTGGTTTAACATGGGCTTATATAGGGAAAATCTTTAAAAATCTTCTTCTCTGAATCTGCAAGGCCCAGGTCTTTGTTATTTGGTATGAAGCTCCATCTAGTTGACCCCTACCAAGATTGTTCAAATTATAGTGCATGGGCCAAAATTGCCCCTGCCCCGGAGCCCGTTGATTTTACATAGGCTTATATCGGGATAATCTTTAAAAATCTTCTTCTCTGAAACTGCAGGGCCTAGGTCTTTGATATTTGGTATGAAACTTCATCTTGTGGACCTCTATCAAGATTGTTCAAATTATAGCCCTGGGGCCAAAAATGCCCCCACTCCGGGGCCCTTTGGTTTTACATAGACTTATATAGGGAAAATCTTGAAAAATCTTCTTCTCTGAAACCGCAAGACCTAGGTCTTTTATATTTGGTATGAAGCTTCAGCTAGTGGACCTCTACCAAGATTGTTCAAATTATAGCCCTTAGACCAAAGATGCCCCCACCTCGTGGCCCTGTGGTTTTACATAGACTTATATAGAGAAAATCTTTGAAAATCTTCTTCTATGGAACCACATGGCCTAGGTCTTTGATATTTGGTGTGAAATTTCATCTAGTGGACCTCTATCAAGATTGTTCAAATTATAGCCATGGGGCCAAAAATGCCCCCCGCCCGAGACCCTTTGGTTTTACATAGACTTATATAGGGAAATCTTTAAGAATCATCTTCTCTGAAACTGCAAGGCCCATGTCTTTGATATTTGGTATGCAGCTTCATCTAGTGGACCTCTACCAAGATAGTTCAAATTATAGCCCTTGGGCCACAAATGCCCCCGCCCCGGGGCCCTTTGGTTTTACATAGACTTATATAGAGAAAATCTTTGAAAATCTTCTTCTCTGAAACAGCAAGGCCCAGGTCTTTGATATTTGGTGTGAAGCTTCATCTAGTAGACCTTTATCAAGATTGTTTAAGTTATAGCTCTGAGGCCAAAAATGCCCCTGCCCCGGGGCCATTTGGTTTTACATAGGCTTATATAGTGCTAGGGCCAAATATGCCCCTGCCCCGGGGCCCTTTGGTTTTACATAGGCTTATATAGGGAAAATCCTTCTCTGAAACTGCAAGGCCAAGGTCTTTGATATTTGGCGTGTAGCTTCATCTAATGGACCTCTGCCAAGATTGTTCAAATTATAACCTTTGTTGATATTTGGTATGAAGCTTCAACTTTTTAGACCTCCCTCAACATTATGCACATTATAACCCTGGGGTCAATAATGGCCCTCCCCGGGACCCACTTGTTACTCTATGGATCAGGTGAGCGATCCAGGGCCATCATGGCCCTCTTGTTGGATATAAGCAGCACCTTTTGGATACAAATTTTTAGCTCACCTGTCACGTAGTGACAAGGTGAGCTTTTGGGATCACTTTTTGTCCGTCGTGCGTCCGTGCGTGCGTGCGTCCGTAAACTTTTCTTCAAACGACATCTCCTCCTAAACCACTGATGGGATTTTGACCAAACTTCACAGGAATGATCCTTAGGTGGTCCCCTTTCAAAGTTGTTCAAATGGTTCCAGTCTGTTGCACATATAGGTCACAGTAGCCAAAAATAGATTTTTTTCACTGAAAACTTAAAAAATCTTCTTCTCTGAAACCGCAAGGCCCAGGTCTTTGATATTTGGTATGAAGCTTCATCTGGTGGACCCCTACCAAGATTGTTCAAATTATAGTGCTGGGGCCAATATTGCCCCCGCACGGGGCCCTTTGGTTTTACATGGGCTTATATAGGGAAAATCTTTAAAAATCTTCTTCTCTGAAACCGCAAGGCCCAGATCTTTGATATTTGGTATGAAGCTTCATCTAGTGGACCCCTACCAAGATTGTTCAAATTATAGTGCTGGAGCTAAAAATGCCCCCGCACGGGGCCCCTTTGGTTTTATATGGGCTTATATAGGGAAAATCTTGAAAAATCTTCTTCTCTGAAACCGCAAGGCCCAGGTCTTTGATATTTGGTATGAAGCTTCATCTAGTGGACCCCTACCAAGATTGTTCAAATTATAGTGCTGGGGCATAAAATGCCCCCGCACCGGGGCCCTTTGGTTTTACATGGGCTTATATAAGGAAAATCTATAAAAATCTTCTTCTTTGAAACCACAAGGCCCAGGTCTTTGATATTTGGTATGAAGCTTTATCTAGTGGACCCCTACCAAGATTGTTCAAATTATAGTGCTGAAGCTAAAAATGCCCCCGCACGGGGGCCCTTTGGTTTTACATTGGCTTATATAGGGAAAATCTTGAAAAATCTTCTTCTCTGAAACCCCAAGGCCCAGGTCTTTGATATTTGGTATGAAGCTTCATCTAGTGGACCCCTACCAAAATTGTTCAAATTATAGTGCTGGGGCCAAAAATGCCCCCGCACCAGGGCCCTTTTGTTTTACATAGGCTTATATAGGGAAAGTCTTTAAAAATCTTCTTCTCTGAAACTGCAAGGCCCAGGTCTTTGATATTTGGTATGAAGCTTCATCTAGTGGACCCCTACCAAGATTTTTCAAATTATAGAGCTGGAGCTAAAAATGCCCCCCGCATGGGGGCCCTTTGGTTTTACATGGGCTTATATAGGGAAAATCTTGAAAAATCTTCTTCTCTGAAACCGCAAGGCCCAGGTTTTTGATATTTGGTATGAAGCTTCATCTATTAGACCCCTACCAAGATTGTTCAAATGATAGTGCTGGGGCCAAAAATGCCCCTGCACCAGGGCCCTTTTGTTTTACATAGGCTTATATAGGGAAAATCTTGGAAAATCTTCTTCTCTGAAACTGCAAGGCCCAGGTCTTTGATATTTGGTATGAAGCTTCATCTTGTGGACATCTACCAAGATTGTTCAAATTATAGCCCTGGGGCCAAAAATGCCCCCGCTCCGGGCCCTTTGGTTTTACATAGACTTATATAGGGAAAATCTTGAAAAATCTTCTTCTCTGAAACCACAAGGCTTAGGTCTTCGATATTTGTTATGAAGCTTCAGCTAGTGGACCTCTATAAAGATTGTTCAAATTATAGCCCTGAGACTAAAAATGCCCCCGCCATGTGGCCCTTTGGTTTTACATAGACTTATATAGGGAAAATCTTTAAAAATCATCTTCTCTGAAACACAAGGCTTAGGTCTTTGCAAGAGCTCATTAGATATGATGAGCTACTTGGTCTTTGATATTTGTTATGAAGCTTCAGCTAGTGGACCTCTACCAAGATTGTTCAACTGATAGCCCTGGGGCCAAAAATGCCCCCGCTCCGGGCTCTTTGGTTTAACATAGACTTATATAGGGAAAATCTTGTTTTACATAGACTTCTATATGCAGGGTAAACCTTTAAAATCTTCTTCTCTGAAACCAGAAAGCCCAGGTCTTTCATATTCGATATGAAGCTTCATCTTGTGGACCTCTACCAAGATTGTTCAAATTTTAGCCCTGGGACCAAAATTGACCCTGCCCGGGGCCCCCTTGTTATGCTTTTGATCAGGTGAGCGAACCAGGGCCCTCTGGGCCCTCTTGTTTATTGGCCTAAGCACCTCAGAAAAATATGCGTCTCTTGTATTTCAGGCGTTTGTTGATATAACGCAAAAGTATCTTCAAGTATCAATAAACGGAATTAGTATCGCGATATGGTATCGCCATCAAAAATATCATGATATATCGATGTATCGATATCGCCCCAGCTCTAGTTTTACATAGGCTATAGGGAAAACCTTTAAAAATCTTCTTGTCTGAAACCAGAAGGGCCATGTCTTTGATATTTGGTATGAAGCTTCATCTAGTGGGCCTCTACCAAGATTGTTCCAATTATTGCCCTGGGGCAAAAAATGGCCCTTACCCGGGGCCCACTGGTTTTACATATGCTTATATAGGGAAAACTTTTAAAAATCTTCTTGACTGGAACCAGAAGGCCCAGGTCTTTAATATTTGATATGAAGCTTCATCTAGTAGACCTCTACCAAGATTGTTCAAATTATTGCCCTGGGATCAAAAATGGCCCCGCCCTGGGGCCCACTGGTTTTTCATAGGCTTATATAGGGAAAACCTTTAAAAATTTTATTGTAGGAAACCAGAAGGCCCAGGTCTTTGATATTTGGAATGAGGCTTCATCAAGTGGACCTCCACCAAGTTTGTTCAAATTATTGCCCGTGGGCCAAAAATGCCCCTGCCACATGTCCTCCTGCTTTTACATGGGCATATATAAGGAAAACCTTTATTTTAACCAGCAAAAATATCATGATATATCGATGCATCGATGATATCGCCCCAGCTCTAGTTTTACATAGGCTATAGGGAAAACCTTTAAAAATCTTCTTGTCTGAAACCAGAACGGCCATGTCTTTGATATTTAGTTTATACTAATTTATTTTAGTTCGATTGCGATGAAAGCTTCAAGCTTATTGAATCGCTATCGAACACTCATTCCGGTTGTTTTCACGCGCATGAGAGAGAGGCAGTGGCTTTTACACCACTGCTACCCATTTACACCTGGGTGGAGTGGAGCAATGTCATTATGTGTCTTGCCCAAGGACACACCTCGATACCAGTGGCCAGTTCGAACGCACAACCTCTCGATCATAAGTCGAACGCGTTAACCACTGCGCTATCGAGGCTGACATTCGATATTTGGTATGAAGCTTCAGCTAGTGGACCTCTACCAAGATTGTTCCAATTATTTCCCTGGGGCAAAATATGGCCCCTACCCGGGGCCCACTGGTTTTACATAGGCTTATATGGGGAAAACCTTAAAAAAATCTTCTTGTCGGAAACCAGAAGGCCCAGGTCTTTGATATTTGGTATGAAGCTTCATCAAGTGGACCTCTACCAAGATTGTTCAAATTATTGCCCTGGGGCCAAAAATGGCCCAGCCCCGGGGCCCACTGGTTTTACATAGGCTTATATAGGGAGAACCTTTAAAAATCTTCTTGTCTGGAACCAGAAGGCCCATGTCTTTGATATTTGGTGTGAAGCTTCATCTGGTGGACCTCTACCAAGATTGTTCAAATTATAGCCCTGGGCCGAAAATGCCCCTGCACCAGGGTCCCCTGGTTTTACAAAGGCATACATAGAAAAAACCTTTAAAAAACTTTCTGTTTGAAACCAGAAGGCCCAGGTCTTTGACGTTTGGTATGAAACTTTATCTAGTGGACCTCTACCAAGATTGTGCAAATTATGAGCCCTGTGGCCAAAAAATGTCCCTGCACCAGGGACCCCTGGTTTTACAAAGGCATTGTAGGGAAACCTGTAAAAAACTTCTTGTCTGAAACCAGAAGGCCCATTTCTTTGATATTTGGTATGAAGCTTCATCTAGTGGACCTCTGTCATGATTGTTTACCCCATCACAGGGGCCACTGGTCTTACATAGACTTATATAGGGAAACTTTTAGAAATCTTCTTGTCTGAAACCAGAAGGCCCAGGACTTTGACATTTGTTATTAAGTTTCATTTAGTGGACCTCTTCTAAAATTGGTCAAATTATGGACCTGAGGCCAAACATTGCCCTGCCCTGACACCCACATATAAATCTCTCAGCTCAGGTGAGTGATATAGGACCATCATGGTCCTCTTGTACATAGACTTATATTAGGAAACACCTGAGCAAACTGATTTTTTCCTAAGTCAGGGCAATGAAAACCTTTGAAAATATTCTTGAATGAAAGCAGAAGGCCAAGGTCTTTGATATTTGGTATGAAACTTTGTCTTGTGGATTTCTACCAAGATTGTTCAAATTATTGCCCTGGGTCCCAAAATGGCCCCGCCCCAGGAACCTCAAGTTTTATATAGACTTATATAAAGAAAACCTTTAAAAATCTTTATGTCTGAAACCAGAATGCTCCGGTCTTTAATATTTGGTATGAAGCTTCACCTTTTTGACCAATACAAAGATTATTCAAATTATAGCCCTGAGGCCAATAATGGCTCTCCCAGGGGCCCACTTGTTACCCTATAGATCAGGTGAGCGATCCAGGGCCATCATGGCCCTCTTGTATATAATCGTAAGTACATTTATTTGATACTGTTATCCTCCCAATTATAAATTGCTGAAAAATGCCTATTTTGGGGATTGGCATTAGATTATTGGCATTTATTTGAACTTTAACTGTTTTGTATTGATTGTCATTTTCTGTATTGTACATGCCTACTTTCATATTTTATTCCTGTCTGTTCAGTCAATTCTTGTTTTCAAAAAAAAAAAAAAAAAAAACGGATTGAGTGATAAAAAAAAAAAAGAATATCTTTGATTATTAAATGGTTTATCAAGTCTCTATTGTTTCTATATTCTGCTAGGTTTTAGCTCACCTTACCGAAGGTCATGGTGAGCTCTTGTGACTGAGATGTCCGGCGTCGTCGTTCGCCGTGTGTCTGTAAACTTTTCTTGTTAACACTCTAGAGGCCACAGTTTTGATCCAATCATCATCAAACTTGGTCAGAATAATCATCATGACAATATCTCAGTCAAGTTCGAATATGGATCATGTCGGATCAAAAAGAAGGTCACCAGGTCAAATCAAAGGAAAACCTTGTTAACACTCTATAGGCCACAATTTTGGTCCAATCATCCTCAAACTTGCTCAGGATGATCATCTTGATAATATCTCGGTCAAGCTTAAATATGGGTCATATTGGGTCAAAAAGTAGGTCAGTAGGTCAAACCACAGAAAACCCTTGTTAGCACTCTAGAGGCCACAGTTTTGGTCCAATCATCCTCAAACTTGCTCAGAATGATCATCTTGTCAATTTCTTTGTCAAGTTCGAATATGGGTCATGTCTGGTCAAATAGTATGTCAGTATGTCAAATCATAGAAAAACCTTGTTAACACTCTAGAGGCCAGTTTTGGTCCAATCTTCCTTAAACTTGGCCAGAATGTTCATCCTGACAATATCTCGATCAAGTTTGAATATGGGTCATTTCAGGTCAAAAAGTAGGTCAGTAGGTCAGAGCATAGAAAAACCTTATTAACACTCTAGAGACCACAGTTTTGGTCCAGTTATCCTCAGCCTTGCTCAAAATGATCATCCTGACAACATCTCGGTCAAGTTCGATTATGGGTCATGTGGGGTCAAAAAGTAGGTCAGTAGGGCAAACTGTAGAAAAACCTTGTTAACACTCTAGAGGCCACTGTTTTGGGTCAATCATCCTCAAACTTGCTCAGGATGATCATCCTGACAATATCTCGGTCAAGTTCGAATATGGGTCATGTGGGGTCAAAAAAGTAGGTCAGTAGGTCAAACCATAGAAAACCATGTTAACACTGTAGAGGCCACAGATTTGGTCCAGTCATCTTCAAATTTGCTCAGAATGATCATCCTGACAATATCTCCGTCAAGTTCCAATATGGGTCAAGTTGGGTCAAATCATAGAAAAACCTTGTTAACACTCTAGAGGCCCCAGTTTTGGTCCAATCATCCTCAAACTTGCTCAGAATGATCATCCTGACAATCTCTCGGCCAAGTTCTAATATGTGTTATGTCGGGTCAAAAAGTAGGTCAGTAGGTCAAATCATAGAAAAACCGTGTTAACACTCTAGAGGCCACAGTTTTTGTCGAATCATCATCAAACTTGCTCAGAATGATCATCTCTACAGTATCTAGGTCAAGTTCTTATATGGGTCATTTGGGGTTAAAAAGTAGGTGAAATCATAGAAAAACATTGTTTACACTCTACAGACTGCAATTTTAGTCTAATTATCATAAAAATTGCTCAGAATGATCATCTTGACAATATCTAGGTCAAGTTCGAATATGGGTCATGTGGGGTCAAAAAATAGGTCAGTAGGTTAAATCATAGAAAAACCTTGTGAACACACTAGAAGCCACAGGTTTGGTCCGATCATCATCAAACTTGCCCAGAATGAACATCTTGACAATATCTCGGTCAAGTTTGAATATGGGTCATATCGGTCAAAGGTAGGTCAGTTGGTCAGATCATAGAAAAACCTTGTGACCACACTAGAGGCCACAGTTTTGGTCCGATCATCATCAAACTTGCCCAGAATGATCATCTGGACAATATCTCTGTCAAGTTTGAAAATGGGTCATGTTGGGTCAAAAAGTAGGTCAGTAGGTCATATCATAGAAAAACCTTGTGAACATTCTAGAGGCCACATTTTTTGTCCTATCATGATCAACCTTCCTCAGAATGATCATTTGACAATATCTGGGTTAATTTCAATATGGGTCAAGTCTGGTCAATAAGTAGGTCAGTAGGTCAGATCATAAAAAAACCTTGTGAACACACTAGAGGCCCATGTTTTGGTCAGATCATCATCAAACTTGCTCAGAATGATCATCTTGACAATATCTGGGTTTGAATATGGGTCATGGCGGGTCAAAAAGTAGGTCAGCAGGTCAAATCATAGAAAAACATTGTGAACCCTTTAAGAGGCCACAGTTTTAGTCCAATCATCATAAAACTTGCTCAGCATGAT
The DNA here is from genome assembly GCA_963580285.1 of Lucinisca nassula. Lineage (NCBI taxonomy): Eukaryota > Metazoa > Mollusca > Bivalvia > Lucinida > Lucinidae > Lucinisca > Lucinisca nassula. The sequence goes on from OY757014.1 coordinate 118,668,475, forward strand.
CATCTGGACAATATCTCAGTTAAGTTCGAATATGGGTCATGTCAAATCAAAAAGTAGATACGTATGTTATTTTGTCATAAGTTTTGAACCGTTTGAGATAGAGCCTTCATATTTGGCATGTTGGTTCCTTGTGACAAGGGCTTCCCACTCATATAAAGAATTTGACCTGTGGCCTTGATCATTCTGAGACCTACTTTATCATACTTTTTGAACCCTATGAGATAGAACCTTCATATTTGGCATGTATGTTCCTTTTGACAAGATTTTCCCAACCATTCAAAAATTTTGATCCATCACCTTGACCTTTGACCTACTTTGTCATAGCTTTTTAAGCATTTGAGATACAGCCTTCATATTTGGCATGTATGTTCCTTGCGACAAGGGTTTCCCATTCATACATAAAATAATCTGTGACCTTTACCTTGGCATTTGACCAACTTATCATAACTTTTGAAATATTCGAGATAGACCTACTTTATCATAACTTTTGAAATATTCCAGATAGTGCCTTCATATTTGGCATGTATGTTCCTTGTGACCGGCCCCAATAGCTCAGTTGGTAGAGTGTCCGCTCCGGGGAACGGGAGGTCACGGGTTCGATCCCCGGCCGCGACATACCAAAGTCTTTAAAAATGGTACTAGCTGCTCCTCGCTTGGCACTCAGATTTACGGGGTAGAGCTAGGACTGGTCGACCCATTGTCAGGATAATGTGACTGGGTGTGGTTTCATGTAATGTGTCTTGGATATGATACTTCAGTGAGGCAGCACTATAAAAGTGAGCATTGAGCTCCCTGTCGCAACCAGACACCGTCGTGATATGACTGAAAAATTGTTTAAAGCGACGTTAAACCCGAATTCACTCACACACACATGTTCCTTGTGAAAAGGTTTTCACACCCGTACAAAAAATTTTGTCTTATGACCTTGACCTTTGAACTACTTTGTCATAATTTTTGAAGCATCTGAGATAGAGCCTTCATATTTTGGCATGTAGTTTCCTTGTGTCATACAAAAATGACATGACCTTGACATGTGACCTACTTTATTAGCTCACCTGTCACGTAGTGACAAGGTGAGCTTTTGGGATCACTTTTTGTCCGTCGTGCGTGCGTGCGTGCGTCCGTCCTTTCGTGCATCCGTCCGTTAACAATTTCAAATAAGTATATCTCCAATACCCCATGGCCAATCTTGATCAAATTTCATGTGAATCATCATCAGGTAGGGGGAAAGGCTGCATAAGGTTTTTGGGCTGATCAGATTGGAATTCTGGTTGCCATGGCAACATATAGCTCCCATAGACTTATAATGGGAAAACATTTAAAAATCTTCTTCTCTGAAACCACATGGCCAAGAGCTTAGATATTAAGCATGTAGCAAGGGCAAGTGGTCAACTACATAATTCCTGCCAATCATGCCCCTCGGTGCCAAATGGGCCACACCCTAGGGCCCCTTCGCTCCCATAGACTAATAATGGAAAAAAAGCTTCAAAAATCTTCTTCTCTGAAACCACAGGGCCCAGAGCTTAGATATTTAGCATGTGGCAATGGCAAGTGGTCACCTACATAATTCCTGCCAATCATGCCCCTGGGTTCAAAAAGGGCCAAGCCCCGGGGCCCCTTCGCTCCCATAGACTCATAATGGAAAAAAAGCTTCAAAAATCTTCTTCTCTAAAACAACAGGGCCCAGAGCTTATATATTTAGCATGTAGCAATGGCAGGTGGTCACCTACATAATTCCTGCCAATCATGCCCCTGGGTTCCAAATGGGCCACGCCTCGGGGGCCCCTTTGCTCCCATAGACTCATAATGGAAAAAAAACTTCTAAAATCTTCTTCTCTGAAACCACAGGGCCCAGAGCTTATATATTTAGCATGTAGCAATGGCAGGTGGTCACCTACATGATTCCTGCCAATCATGCCCCTGGGTTCCAAATTGGCCACACCCCGGGGCCCCTTCGCTCCCATAGACTCATAATGGAAAAACAGCTTCAAAAATCTTCTTCTCTGAAACCACAGGGCCCAGAGCTTAGATATTTAGCATGTAGCAATGGCAAGTTCTCACCTACATAATTCCTGCCAATCATGCCCCTGGGTTCAAAAAGGGCCACGCCCCGGGGCCCCTTCGCTCCCATAGACTCATAATGGAAAAAAAGCTTCAAAAATCTTCTTCTCTAAAACCACAGGGCCAAGAGCTTATATATTTAGCATTTACCAATGGCAGGTGGTCACCTACATAATTCCTGCCAATCATGCCCCTGGGTTCCAAATGGGCCACGCCCCGGGGCCCCTTCGCTCCCATAGACTCATAATGGAAAAAAAGCTTCAAAAATCTTCTTCTCTGAAACCACAGGGCCCAGAGCTTATATATTCAGCATGTAGCAATGGCAGGTGGTCACCTACACAATTTCTGCCAATCATGCCCCTGGGTTCCAAATTGGCCACGCCCCGGGGCCCCTTCGCTCCCATAGACTCATAATGGAAAAAAAGCTTCAAAAATCTTCTTCTCTGAAACCACAGGGCCCAGAGCTTATATATTTAGCATGTAGTAACAGCAAGTGGTCACCTACATAATTCCTGCCAATCATGCCCCTGGTGTCCAAACGGACCACGCCCCGGGGCCCCTTCGCTCCTATAGACTCATAATGGAAAAAAGCTTCAAAAATCTTCTTCTCTGAAACCATAGGGCCCAGAGCTTAGATATTTAGCATGTAGGAAGGGCAAGTGGTCAACTACATAATTCCTGCCAATCATGCCCCTGGGTTCCAAATGGTCCACGCCCCGGGGCCCCTTCGCTCCTATAGACTCATAATGGAAAAAAGCTTAAAAAATCTTCTTCTCTGAAACCACAGGGCCCAGAGCTTAGATATTTAGCATGTAGCAATGGCAAGTCATAACCTATATAATTCATGCCAGTCATGCCCCTGGGGTCGAAATTGGCCACACCCCTGGGCACCTTAGCTCCTATATACTCATAATGGAAAAAAATGTTCAAAAATCTTCTTCTCTGAAACCACAGGGCCCAGAGCTTAAGTATTTAGCATGTAGCAATGGCAAGTGGTCACCAACATAATTCCTGCCAATCATGCCCCTGGGTTCCAAATGGGCCACGCCCCGGGGCCCCTTAGCTCCCATAGATTCATAATGAAAAAAAAAGCTTCAAAAATCTTCTTCTCTGAAACCACAGAGCCCAGAGCTTAGAAATTTAGCATGTAGCAACGGCAAGTGGTCACCTACATAATTCCTGCCAATCATGCTCCTGGGGTCCAAACAGGCCACGCCCTGGGGCCCCTTAGCTCCTTTAGACTCATAATGGAAAAAAGCTTCAAAACTATTCTTCTCTGAAACCACAGGGCCCAGAGCTTAGATATTTAGCACATAGCAACGGCAAGTGGTCACCTACATAATTCCTGCCAATCATGCTCCTGGGGTCCAAACAGGCCACGCCCTGGGGCCCCTTAGCTCCTATAGACTCATAATGGAAAAAAGCTTCAAAAATCTTCTTCTCTGAAACCACAGGGCCCAGAGCTTAGATATTTAGCACATAGCAACGGCAAGTGGTCACCTACATAATTCCTGCCAATCATGCCCCTGGGTTCCAAATGGGCCACGCCCCTGAGCCCCTTCGCTCCCATAGACTCAAAATGGAAAAAAGCTTCAAAAATCTTCTCCTCTGAAACCGCAGGGCCCAGAGCTTAGGTAATTAGCATGTAGCAATGGCAAGTGGTCACCTACATAAATTCCTGCCAATCATGCTCCTGGGGTCCAAATTGGCTACGCCCGCGGGCCCCTTAGCTCCCATTGACTCATAAAAGAAAAAAGCTTCAGAAATCTTCTTCTCTGAAACCACAGGGCCCAGAGCTTAGATATTTAGCATGTAGCAACAGCAAGTGGTCACCTACATAATTCCTGCCAATCATGCCCTTGTGGTCAAAACGACCCACGCCCCGGGGCCCCTTAGCTCCTATAGACTCATAATGGAAAAAATGCTTCAAAAATCTTTTTCTCTGAAAACACAGGGCCCAGAGCTTAGATAATTAGCATGTGGCAATGGCAAGTGGTCCCCTACATAAATCCTGCCAATCATGCCTCTGGGGTCCAAATGGGCCACGCCCCGGGGCCCCTTAGCTCCCCTAGACTCATAATGGAAAAAAGCTTCAAAAATCTTCTTCTCTGAAACCACAGGGCCCAGAGCTTAGATATTTAGCATGTGGCAATGACAAGTGGTCACCTGCATAAATCCTGCCAATCATGCCCCTTGGGTCCAAATGGGCCAAACCCTGGGACCCCCTTAGCTCCCATAGACTCAAAATGGAGAAAAGCCTCAAAAATCTTCTTCTCTGAAACCATAGGGCCCAGAGCTTAGATATTTAGCATGTAGCAATGGCAAGTGATCACCTACATATACTACTCAAAGTTTGATAGGGATCACTTTTTATATACCAAATTTTGCACTGAATATTTAAAATGTCTTGACAGAATTTGTACTTGGTATGTTGGTAAATGTCTTAAACAGAAACTCATGTACAGTTCAGCACTCATGAAAGTGCACATTTCTCACACTTCGCAAATGAATTCATGCACCCCCAAAATCTTGCGTAGCACTGCTTTCCAACAGACCAATCAAACTTGTCAGTGTTCCTTTACCAAGCGTAAAGTGGACTTCATTTGAGTTTGTGAAACACTATAATGCCTAGAGGACAATTAAGAAACCGTTTGAGCCCCGAAGAAATGAATTGTGGCGCCGGAATGTTGGAATCTGGCGTCTTTCAACGTCGTGTTTCTGGGATTCTGAATGCGTCTCAGAGCGTGGTTTCCCGAATGTGGAGTCGGCATCTTACCCATGGAAATCCTTCACACAGACACGGCGGGGTCGACAAAGGGCTACAACTCGACGTCAGGGCCGTTTCTTGTTGATTCAGTCTCGACGTCAGCGGTCCCTGAACGCTACGCGTTTGCATAACGAGCTTAGGAACGGAACTGGAGTACGAATTTCTACACAAACTGTCAGAAACGGGCTCCACGAGATCGGACTTAATGCCATGAGGCCTGCCGTAGGTGTTCCGTTGACGAGACAGCACGTGCTAGACCTGTTGGACTTTGCCAGAACTCACGTCAGGTGGACGGTTCGTGACTTGACACCAGTACTGTTTACTGAGGAGTCCAGATTCTGTCTAAACTTCAATTATAAACGTCAATTAGTGTGGCGAATGTCTAAAGAGCGATTCGATGATTTGGATGTGGCAGAGCATGATCGCTATGGAAAGGGGTCAGTCATGGTTTTGGCTGGAAAATGCGTGAACGGTAACACTGACTTGTACGTCGTTGAAAACGGAACGTTAATGGCAGTGAGGTACTGTAATGATATTCTTGATGAGTTTGTGAGACCATAAGCAGATGCTATCGGTCTGGACTTTATTCTGATGGACGATAATGCCCGTCCCAACCATGCCAACGTCACTGATTCCTATCTGGAACGTGAGACAATCGTTCGTATGGACTGGCCTACTCGGTCACCGGACTTAAATCCGATTGAGCATGCGCAGGACATGCTTCAGTGTGCTGTTTCAGCCCGACCTGTGCATCCGAGGACTTTACAGGAGCTCAAAGATGCATTGGTTACTGAATGAAAGCTGTTTCAACAAAACCGGATACAGACTCGGATTACGAGCATGCGCAGGCGATGTCGTACTGTAATTGATGACCGTGGACGCCATACAAGTTATTAGGCACGTTTGTCTAAACAAATTTGGAAATTTGTGAAAAATCAGTTGTCCAAATCCCTTCGTGTTACGGCAAATTTTGGGGGTGCCAAGACGGTTGCTGTCGTCACGCTTAAATGCAGTACCAGTTGACAAAATTAATCACTAGGTTTTGTAAAGGATACGTGTTCTATCATTATGTATCAAATTTGGATTCAGCTGATTAATTCATCCAAAAATTATTTTACACTAAAAAAGTGATCCCTATCAAACTTTGAGTAGTATATTTCCTGCTAATCATGCCCCTGGGGTCCAAATGGGCCACGCCCTGGTGCCCCTTAGCTCCCATAGACTCTAAATGGAAGAAAGCTTAAAAAATCTTCTTCTCAGAAACTGTGAAGCACAGAACTTAGATATTTAGTCCAAATTGGCCAAATCCTGTGGCCCCTTAACTCCAACAAACTTATAATGGAAAAAAGCTTCAAACATCTTCTTTGAAACCATGAAATACAGACCTTAGATATTTAGTATATAGCAACACAAAATGGTCACCTACATAAATCCTGCCAACCATGCCCTTTGGGTCAAAATTGGCCAAGCCCCAGGGTTCATTAGCTTCTATAGACTTATACTGGAAAAAAAACTTAAAAAAAAAAATCTTCTTTTCCAAAACCATAAGGCACAGATTTTGTTTGATTTGAGGTTTTACATCCCTGTCAACACTGTATAGGTCATTTTGGAGATGTCTCTTCCAATTTTGTGGGACTTTTTACCCGACATTGAGATGAAATTACATCTCAAGCCCTGTCGCCCAATGAAACCAATAGGGTTTATACGCATGGACACCGCTTTGCCTGAGCTTAGATATTTAGTATGTAGCAATGTCAAGTGGTCTCCTACACTAATGATTTTCTGGTACACAGGTGAGCGATATAGGGCCATTGTCATAATTTTTTAACCAATTGAGGTAGAGCATTCTTATTAAGCATGTATGTTCCTTGTGGCAACGACTTTCACCCATACAAAAATTTTGACCTGTGACCTTGACCTTTGACCTTCTTTTTCATAACTTTTGTACAATTTAAGATAGAGCCTTCATATTTGGCATGTAGGGTCCTTGTGACAAGGGCTTCCAAGCCATGCAAAATTTTTGACCTGTGACCTTGACCTTTGACCCTTTTTGCCGTTACTTTTGAGCCATTTGAGTTAGAGCCTTCATATTTGGCATGTATGTTCCTTGTGACAAGGTCTTCCCCATCATGCGAAAACATTTGATCTGTGACCTTGATCTTGAAACCATTTGAGGTAGAGCCTTCATATTTTGCATGTATATTCCTTGTGACAATGGCTTCACATCCATACAAAAAGTTTGACCTGTGACCTTTACCATTGACCTACTTTATCATAACTTTTAAACCATTTGAGATAGAGCCTTCATATTTGGCATGTATTTTCCTTTTGACAAGGTACCTTACTGTATTACCTACCATTTCATTGCTACAGTGTTAGGTGAGCGATCCAGGGCCATCATGGCCCTCTTGTTTTACTTATTAAACTTAAAACTGCTATTGAGTGTATGATAATTTGTGATATTCTGTTACAATCGCCATAAGATGAATTCATTAAAAGTTGTGAAATTTCTTAAACTATTCTTTTAATATATTTTTCTACCTGTGGAATTATTCATCTTAAATATATAATGCTGAATTCTGTAATAATAAGTATGCGCTGCACGTTGTAAATTGTTGTACCAAGGGTTTGCAAAAACGCATGATTTTTTCGGAATGTTGAAAATTAAAAGCTGCATTGTGGTTTGTGGTGGTCTGTGGTGGTAGTTTGTGTTGGTTTGTGATAGTTTGTGGTGGTTTGTGGTATTTAGATCCACCCATGAGTGGTTTGGAATTGTTGCTCGTCAAAAAAGTTAACATTTAAAGGAGTTATGGCCGTTAACGATTCCCATTAAATGTTTTGTGGGCACTAATTCCTTTGCTAAATGGAATATGTGGATGAAACTTCACTGATATATAGACCATCATAAGAAGCAGGTTTTGTTGACATTGAACAGACCTTCCTGAAACTTATATATAAGTAAGTTAGAGTTAAATGCTTGAATGTGCAAACTAACACTGTTGGCACATTACTCCCAGAGTAAGTCCCCTTCTTTGCTGAAAAAGCCTATTTTGTATCTTGTCATCACCATAAGTCATTTAGTTTTGATCAAATCTTCCTGAAACTAGCACATAAGTAGGTTGGGATTGAAAGTTCGGATGAGTTTGAAAACTGGTGATGTCTGCCTATCTCTCATAGAGTAACATCCCCTTGAATGCTGAAAATACCTGTTTTTAGCTCACCTGTCACATAGTGACAAGGTGAGCTTTTGTGATCACTTTTTGTCCGTCGTCCGTCATGCGTCCGTGCGTGCGTGCGTCCGTAAACAATTTCAAATAAGTATATCTCTAATACCCCATGGTCAATCTTGATCAAATTTCATGAGAAGCATCACCAGGTAGGGGGAAAGGCTGCATAAGGTTTTTGGGCTGATCAGATTGGAATTCTGGTTGCTATGGCAACATATAGCTCCCATAGACTTACAATGGCAAATAATTAAAATATCTTCTTCTCTGAAACCACAAGGCCCAGAGCTTCGATATTTAGCATGTACCAGCGTCCAGTGTACACCTACATAATTCCTGCCAATCATGTCCCTGGGGTCCACATTGGCCACGCCCCGGGGCCCCTTCGCTCCCATAGACTCACAATGGAACAAAAAGCTTCAAAAATCTTCTCCTCGGAAACCACAGGACCCAGAGCTTAGATATTTAGCATATAGCAAGGGCAAGTGGTCACCTACATAATTCCTGCCAATCATGCCCCTGGGTTCCAAACGGGCCACGCCCCGGGGCCCTTTAGCTCCCATAGACTCATAATGGAAAAAAAAGCTTCAAAAATCTTCTTCTCTGAAACCACAGGGCCCAGAGCTTAGATAATAAGCATGTAGCAATGGCCAGTGGCCACCTACATAATTCCTGCCAATCATGCCCCTGGGTTCCAAATGGGCGACGCCCTGGGGCCCCTACGCTCCCATAGACTCATAATGGAACAAAAAGCTTCAAAAATCTTCTTCTCCGAAACCACAGGACCCAGAGCTTAGATAGTTAGCATATAGCAAGGGCAAGTGGTCACCTACATAATTCCTGCCAATCATGCCCCTGGGTTCCAAATGGGCGATGCCCCGGGGCCCTTTAGCTCCTATAGACTCATAATGGAAAAAAGCTTCAAAAATCTTCTTCTCTGGAACCACAGGGCCCAGAGCTGAGATATTTGGCATGTAGCAACGGCAAGTGGTCACCTACATAATTCCTGCCAATCATGCCCCTGGGGTCCAAATTGGCCACACCCCGGGGCCCCTTAGCTCCCATAGACTCATAATGGAAAAAAAGCTTCAAAAATCTTCTTCTCTGAAACCACAGGGCCCAGAGCTTAGATATTTAGCATAAAGCAACGGCCAGTGGCCACCTACACAATTCCTGCCAATCATGCCCCTTCGCTCCCATAGACTCATAATGGAACAAAAAGCTTCAAAAATTTTCTTCTCGGAAACCACAGGGCCCAGAGCCTAGATATTTAGCATGTAGCAACAGCAAGTGGTCACCTACATAATTCTTGCCAATCATGCCCCTGGGGTCCAAACGGGCCACATCCCGGGGCCCTTTAGCTCCTATAGACTCATAATGAAAAAAAGCTTCAAAACTATTCTTCTCTGAAACCACATGGCCCAGAGCTGAGATATTTGGCATGTAGCAAGGGCAAGTGGTCACCTACATAAATTCTGCCAATCATGCCCCTAGGTGCCAAATGGGCCACACCCCGGGGCCCCTTAGCTCCCATAGACTCATAATGGAAAAAAAAGCTTCAAAAATCTTCTTCTCTGAAACCACAGGGCCCAGAGTTTAGATATTTAGCATGAAGCAATGCCAATTGGTCACATATATGATTCCTGCCAATCATGCCCCTGGGTTCCAAATGGGCCACGCCCTGGTGCCCCTTAGCTCCCATAGACTCTAAATGGAAGAAAGCTTAAAAAATCTTCTTCTCAGAAACTGTGAAGCACAGAACTTAGATATTTAGTCCAAATTGGCCAAATCCTGTGGCCCCTTAACTCCAACAAACTTATAATGGAAAAAAGCTTCAAACATCTTCTTTGAAACCATGAAATACAGACCTTAGATATTTAGTATATAGCAACACAAAATGGTCACCTACATAAATCCTGCCAACCATGCCCTTTGGGTCAAAATTGGCCAAGCCCCAGGGTTCATTAGCTTCTATAGACTTATACTGGAAAAAAAACTTAAAAAAAAAAATCTTCTTTTCCAAAACCATAAGGCACAGATTTTGTTTGATTTGAGGTTTTACATCCCTGTCAACACTGTATAGGTCATTTTGGAGATGTCTCTTCCAATTTTGTGGGACTTTTTACCCGACATTGAGATGAAATTACATCTCAAGCCCTGTCGCCCAATGAAACCAATAGGGTTTATACGCATGGACACCGCTTTGCCTGAGCTTAGATATTTAGTATGTAGCAATGTCAAGTGGTCTCCTACACTAATGATTTTCTGGTACACAGGTGAGCGATATAGGGCCATTGGGCCCTCTTGTCATAATTTTTTAACCAATTGAGGTAGAGCATTCTTATTAAGCATGTATGTTCCTTGTGGCAACGACTTTCACCCATACAAAAATTTTGACCTGTGACCTTGACCTTTGACCTTCTTTTTCATAACTTTTGTACAATTTAAGATAGAGCCTTCATATTTGGCATGTAGGGTCCTTGTGACAAGGGCTTCCAAGCCATGCAAAATTTTTGACCTGTGACCTTGACCTTTGACCCTTTTTGCCGTTACTTTTGAGCCATTTGAGTTAGAGCCTTCATATTTGGCATGTATGTTCCTTGTGACAAGGTCTTCCCCATCATGCGAAAACATTTGATCTGTGACCTTGATCTTGAAACCATTTGAGGTAGAGCCTTCATATTTTGCATGTATATTCCTTGTGACAATGGCTTCACATCCATACAAAAAGTTTGACCTGTGACCTTTACCATTGACCTACTTTATCATAACTTTTAAACCATTTGAGATAGAGCCTTCATATTTGGCATGTATTTTCCTTTTGACAAGGTACCTTACTGTATTACCTACCATTTCATTGCTACAGTGTTAGGTGAGCGATCCAGGGCCATCATGGCCCTCTTGTTTTACTTATTAAACTTAAAACTGCTATTGAGTGTATGATAATTTGTGATATTCTGTTACAATCGCCATAAGATGAATTCATTAAAAGTTGTGAAATTTCTTAAACTATTCTTTTAATATATTTTTCTACCTGTGGAATTATTCATCTTAAATATATAATGCTGAATTCTGTAATAATAAGTATGCGCTGCATGTTGTAAATTGTTGTACCAAGGGTTTGCAAAAACGCATGATTTTTTCGGAATGTTGAAAATTAAAAGCTGCATTGTGGTTTGTGGTGGTCTGTGGTGGTAGTTTGTGTTGGTTTGTGATAGTTTGTGGTGGTTTGTGGTATTTAGATCCACCCATGAGTGGTTTGGAATTGTTGCTCGTCAAAAAAGTTAACATTTAAAGGAGTTATGGCCGTTAACGATTCCCATTAAATGTTTTGTGGGCACTAATTCCTTTGCTAAATGGAATATGTGGATGAAACTTCACTGATATATAGACCATCATAAGAAGCAGGTTTTGTTGACATTGAACAGACCTTCCTGAAACTTATATATAAGTAAGTTAGAGTTAAATGCTTGAATGTGCAAACTAACACTGTTGGCACATTACTCCCAGAGTAAGTCCCCTTCTTTGCTGAAAAAGCCTATTTTGTATCTTGTCATCACCATAATTCATTTAGTTTTGATCAAATCTTCCTGAAACTAGCACATAAGTAGGTTGGGATTGAAAGTTCGGATGAGTTTGAAAACTGGTGATGTCTGCCTATCTCTCATAGAGTAACATCCCCTTGAATGCTGAAAATACCTGTTTTTAGCTCACCTGTCACATAGTGACAAGGTGAGCTTTTGTGATCACTTTTTGTCCGTCGTCCGTCATGCGTCCGTGCGTGCGTGCGTCCGTAAACAATTTCAAATAAGTATATCTCTAATACCCCATGGTCAATCTTGATCAAATTTCATGAGAAGCATCACCAGGTAGGGGGAAAGGCTGCATAAGGTTTTTGGGCTGATCAGATTGGAATTCTGGTTGCTATGGCAACATATAGCTCCCATAGACTTACAATGGCAAATAATTAAAATATCTTCTTCTCTGAAACCACAAGGCCCAGAGCTTCGATATTTAGCATGTACCAGCGTCCAGTGTACACCTACATAATTCCTGCCAATCATGTCCCTGGGGTCCACATTGGCCACGCCCCGGGGCCCCTTCGCTCCCATAGACTCACAATGGAACAAAAAGCTTCAAAAATCTTCTTCTCGGAAACCACAGGACCCAGAGCTTAGATATTTAGCATATAGCAAGGGCAAGTGGTCACCTACATAATTCCTGCCAATCATGCCCCTGGGTTCCAAACGGGCCACGCCCCGGGGCCCTTTAGCTCCCATAGACTCATAATGGAAAAAAAAGCTTCAAAAATCTTCTTCTCTGAAACCACAGGGCCCAGAGCTTAGATAATAAGCATGTAGCAATGGCCAGTGGCCACCTACATATTTCTGCCAATCATGCCCCTGGGTTCCAAATGGGCGACGCCCTGGGGCCCCTACGCTCCCATAGACTCATAATGGAACAAAAAGCTTCAAAAATCTTCTTCTCCGAAACCACAGGACCCAGAGCTTAGATAGTTAGCATATAGCAAGGGCAAGTGGTCACCTACATAATTCCTGCCAATCATGCCCCTGGGTTCCAAATGGGCGATGCCCCGGGGCCCTTTAGCTCCTATAGACTCATAATGGAAAAAAGCTTCAAAAATCTTCTTCTCTGGAACCACAGGGCCCAGAGCTGAGATATTTGGCATGTAGCAACGGCAAGTGGTCACCTACATAATTCCTGCCAATCATGCCCCTGGGGTCCAAATTGGCCACACCCCGGGGCCCCTTAGCTCCCATAGACTCATAATGGAAAAAAAGCTTCAAAAATCTTCTTCTCTGAAACCACAGGGCCCAGAGCTTAGATATTTAGCATAAAGCAACGGCCAGTGGCCACCTACACAATTCCTGCCAATCATGCCCCTTCGCTCCCATAGACTCATAATGGAACAAAAAGCTTCAAAAATTTTCTTCTCGGAAACCACAGGGCCCAGAGCCTAGATATTTAGCATGTAGCAACAGCAAGTGGTCACCTACATAATTCTTGCCAATCATGCCCCTGGGGTCCAAACGGGCCACATCCCGGGGCCCTTTAGCTCCTATAGACTCATAATGAAAAAAAGCTTCAAAACTATTCTTCTCTGAAACCACATGGCCCAGAGCTGAGATATTTGGCATGTAGCAAGGGCAAGTGGTCACCTACATAAATTCTGCCAATCATGCCCCTAGGTGCCAAATGGGCCACGCCCCGGGGCCCCTTAGCTCCCATAGACTCATAATGGAAAAAAAAGCTTCAAAAATCTTCTTCTCTGAAACCACAGGGCCCAGAGTTTAGATATTTAGCATGAAGCAATGCCAATTGGTCACATATATGATTCCTGCCAATCATGCCCCTGGGTTCCAAATGGGCCACGCCCCGGGGCCCCTTCACTCCCATAGACTCATAATGGAAAAAAGCATCAAAAATCTTCATCTCTGAAACCACAGCGCCCAGAGCTTAGATATTTAGCATGTAGCAACAGCAAGTTATCACCTATATAATTCCTGCCAATCATGCCCCTGGGGTCCAAAAGGGCTAGCCCCGGGGCCAGTTAGCTCCTATAGACTCATAATGGAAAAAAAGCTTCAAAAATCTTCTTCTCTGAAACCACAGGGCCCAGAGCTTAGATATTTAGCATGTAGCAATGGCAAGTGGTCACCTACATAAATCCTGCAAATCATGCCCATGGGGTCCAAATGGGCCACCCCCGGGGCCCCTTAGCTCCCATTGACACATAATGGAAAAAAGCTTCAAAAATCTTCTCTGAAACCACAAGGCCCAGAGCTTAGATATTTAGCATGTAGCAATGACAATTGGTCACCTACATAAATCCTGCCAATCATGCCCCTGGGGTCCAAATGGGCCACATCCTGGGACCCCCATATCTCCCATAGACTCATAATGGAAAAAAAACTTCAAAAATCTTCTTCTCTGAAACCACAGGGCCCAGAGCTTAGATATTTAGCATGTAGCAACGACAAGTGGTCGCCTACATATTTCCTGCTAATCATGCCCCTGGGGTCCAAATGGGCCACGCCCCAGGGCCCCTTAGCTCCGATAGACTCATAATGGATAAAAGCTTCAAAAATCTTCTTCTCAGAAACTGTGAAGCACAGAACTTAGATATTTAGTGTCTACTAATGTAAAATAGCCAGCTTCATAAATCCTGCTTACCCTGCCCCTGGGGTCAAAATTGGCCACGCCCGAGCTCATCACCTCCAATAGATTTATAATGGAAAAAAACTTTAAAAATCTTCTTCTATGAAACTGTAAGGCCCAGAGCTTAGATTTTTAGTATGTAGCAACGTCAAGTGGCCACCTACATAAATCCTGCCAGTTATGCCCCTGGGATCCAAATTGGCCACACCCCAGGGGTATTTAGCTTCCATAGACTTACAATTGGAGAAACTTCAAAAATCTTCTTCTCTGAAACCACCCTTATAATGAAAAAAAAAAACAAAACAAAAAAAAAACTTAAAATGGGGGAAAAAAATCTTCAAAAATCTTCTTCTCTGAAACCATAAGTCCCAGAGGTTAGGTATTTAGCATGTAGCAATGTCGAGTGGTCGCCTACATGAATCCTGCCAGTCATGCCCCTGAGGTCCAAATCCTGTGGCCCCTTAACTCCAACAAACTTATAATGGAAAATAAGCTTCAAATATCTTTGAAACCATGAAGTACAGACCTTAGATATTTAGTATATAGCAACACAAAATGGTCGCCTTCATAAATCCTGCCAACAGTGCCCTTTGGGTCAAAATTGGCCAAGCCCCAGGGCTCATTAGCTCCTATAGACTTATACTGGAAAAAACTTAAAAAAAAATCTTTTTCTCCAAAACCATAAGGCACAGATTTTGTTTGATTTGAGGTTTTACATCCCCGTCAACACTGTATAGGTCATTTTGGAGATGTCTCTTCCAATTTTGTGTGACTTTTACCCGACATTGAGATGAAATTACATCTCAAGCCCTGTTGCCCAATGAAACCAGTAGGGTTTATAAGCATGGACATGGCTTTGCCTGAGCTTAGATATTTAGTATATAGCAATGTCAAGTGGTCTCCTACACGAATGATTTTCTGGTTCACAGGTGAGCGATATAGGGCCATTGGGCCCTCTTGTTTACCTTGTCATCAGCATAAATCTTTCGGTAAGATTGGATATTCCTTTCTAATCTGTTTGCTCAGCTGAGCGATATAGGACCATCATGGTCCTCTTGTTATGCCCCCGGAATCTAGATTTGGAGGGCATATAGTTTTTGGTTTGTCTGTCTGTTTGTCCGTTTGTCTGTCCGTTTGTCTGTCTACAAAAACCTTAACATTGGGCATAACATTTGAATGGTAATAGACAGAGCTTTCATATTTCACATGTGTATACCTTATCACAAGACCTTTCCAGTGGTATTATAATTTTTGATCTCGTGACCTTGACCTTGACATTTGACCTACTTTTTTCAAATTTTTTAAAAACATTAACATGGGTCATAACTGTTGATTGGTAAGTGACAGTGCTTTCATATTTCACATGTGCATTCCTTGTCACAAGACCTTTCTATTGGTACCATATTTTTTGACCTTGTGACCTTGACCTTGATGTTTGACCTACTTTTTAAAAACTTTAACATTGGCCATAACTTTCGATTGGTAAGTGGTAGGACTTTTATATTTCACATGTGCATTTCTTGTCACAAGACCTTTCTAGTAGTACCATAATTTTGACCTTGTGACCTTGACATTGACATTTGACCCTACTTTTTATAAACTATAACTTTGGCCATACCTTTCGATGGGTAAGTGGTAGGGCTTTCATATTTCACATGTGCAGTTCTTGTCACAAGACCTTTCTAGTGGTACCATAATTTTTGACCTCTTGACCTTGACATTTTAAAAACATTACCATAGTCCATAACTTTTGATTGGTAAGTGATTGGGCTTTCATATTTCACATGTGCATTCTTTTTTCACAAGACCTTTCCAGTGGTACCATATTTTTTGACCTCGTGACCTTGATGTTTGACCTACTTTTTAAAAACTTTAACATTGGCCATAACTTTCAATTGGTAAGTGATAGGGCTTTCATATTTCACATGTGCATACTATGTCACAAGATAGAAGCCTCCGTGGTGTAGTGGTTACGCTACTCGCCTTGTAAACCAGGGATCGCAGGATCGATCCTAGGCTTCTCCAGACTTTTGGATGAGTCTTTAAAACCGAGGTCCCGTCTCCTTATGACCTTAGCTGTTGGTGGGACGTAAAACTCAAACACTCACTCACTCATGTCACAAGATCTTTTCAACAATCCCATAAATTTTTACCTTGTGACTTTGACCTACTTTTTTAAGACTTGAACATTGGCCATACCTTTCGATTGCTTAGTGATACTGCTTTCATATTTAACATGCGGTGTCCGGGGTCATCAGTGTTTCATAAATACATCTTGTTTTTCTTTTCTTTTTTCAGAGAATTTATTAAGAGTCATCACCTGCGTTTCCTTGGTCTGGCTTTCACACAGGCATGTAAAAATGATCTTTTCAAAAGTTGTGACTGTTCAGGTTTTAAAGAAGATCTGCTGGTAAGTTCAGTGACACTCCCTAGGACTGACACACAATCATACAAATCAGCCTGATGCCAATTTGAACTTTTATCTCACACTGCATGACCCGAGCACTGCATGACCTGGGCATAGGCGTTTGGATCTGAGTCAACAACTGCAGATGAGGTTCATGTTTTGAATGATGATCCGTATAGCTCCAGATTTTAAGTCAACAATGTCTTCAATCATGCCTATTGCCTCATGGTCACGTTCAAAGACTTAGAAAGTCTAGGCTTAGGGTATGTATGCTAAAATTGTATTTTAAAAAGCTAATATTGTCCAATCCATACCCTGGTTTTGGCTAATATTTGATACGATGATAGATTTAGGTCTGAAGTTTTATTCTGCAATACCCCTACCCTTGTACATGACCTCAAGGTCAAGGTCGTGGTTAAAAGGAATTCTGTTAAACTTGACATTTTTAGCTCACCTGAGCAAAAGGCTCCGGGAGAGCTATTGTGATTGGTCACTGTCTGTCTTCATCATCAACATCATCATCATCCTTCTGTATGTCTGTCTGTCCACATTTTTAGCTCACCTGTCATGTAGTGACAAGGTGAGCTTTCATGATGTCTTTTCGTCCGTCGTCCATCGTCCGTGCATCCATCCGTGTGTGCATCCTTAAACAATTTCTTCAAACGACATCTCCTAAACCACTGATAGGATTTTGACCAAACTTCACAGGAATGATCCTTAGGGGTCTCCTTTCAAATTTGTTCAAATGGTTCCGGTCCATTGCACATCTAGGTCACAGGAGCTAAATATTTTAAAGATTATTTTAATGAAAAGGTAGAAAAATCTTCTCTGAAACTGCAAGGTCCAGGTCTTTGATATTTGGTATGAAGCTTCATCCAGTGGACCTCTACCAAGCTTTTCAAATTATAGGTCTAGGGCCAAATATTCCCCCGCGCCGGAGCCAACTAGTTTTACCTAGACTTTTATAGGGAAAAAACCTGTAAAAATCTTCTTGTCTGAAACCAGATGACCCAGGTGTTTGATATTTGGTATGAAATTGACCTCTACCACGATTGTTCAAATTATAGCCCTGGGACCAAAAGTGCCCCCTCTCCACGGCCCACCAGTTTTACATGGACGTATATAGGGAAAACCTTTAAAATCACTTCTTCTCTGAAACCGCAAGTCCCAGGTCTTTGATATTTGTCTGGTGAACCTCTACCAAGATTGTTCAAAGTATAGCCCAGGGGCCAAAAATGCCCCCATGCCGGGGCCCACCGTTTTTACATGGACTTTAAAGTCTTCTTCTCTGAAACCGCAAGGTCCAGGTCTTTGATATTTGGTATGAAGCTTCATGTTTCGGACCTCTACTAAGATTGTTCAAATTTAAGCCATTAGGCCAAAAATGCCCCCACGCTTGGTCCCACCAGTTTTACATAGACTTATATAGGGAAAACCTTTGAAAGTCTTCTTGTCTGCAACCAGATGGCCCAGGTGTTTGATATTTGGCCACGGCCCACCAGTTTTACATGGACGAATATAGGGAAAACCTTTAAAAGGCTTCTTCTCTGAAACCACATCCCAGGTCCTTGATATTTGTCTAGTGGACCTCTACCAAGATTGTTCAAAGTATAGCCCTGGAGCCAAAAATGCCCCTGTACTAGGGACCACAGGTTTTAAAAATCTTCTTGTCTGGAACCAGAAGGCCCACGTCTTTGATATTTGGTGTGAAGCTTCATCTAGCTGACCTCTACCAAGATTATCCAAATTATAGCCCTGGGGCCAAAAATTTCCCCAAGCCGGGGCCCACCGGTTTTACATAGACTTATATAGGGAAAACCTTTAAAAATCTTCTTGTTTGAAACCAGAAGGCCCAGGTATTTAATGTTCGTAAGACGGAGCCACTTCATCTCCTACTGGTGCACTAGGACCTGACTATGTCCAAATAGTGACATACAAGTCTGCTCTGTATTGTCACAGTGAACAACTGACTCATATGTCAAGCCTTGTTTTCTAAACATTGCTTATGATCATCTGGTGCATGTGAGCGATGCAGGGCCATCTTGGCCCTCTTGTTAGCTCACCTGAGCACAAAGTGAGCTACATGTATTGTGAATGTCTGTCGTGCATCGTACATCGTTAACAATTTGCTTTAAAAAACTATCCCTCCTCAACCCTCGGGCAAATCATTTAAACTTCACAGGAATGTTCCATAGGTGGCTCCACTCTGATGATAATAATAATATGATAATAATAATAATAATAATTATAATAATAATAATAATAATTGACCTTATTTATAGAGGGTAACACATTTAATACTAGTACTTATTTTCCATGTGGCCCTCTTTACCTGGGTAGGAACCAGTACTAAACAACGTGGATAAAGTCTCTTGCTCAAAGAAACAACACTTGGCCCTTGCGGGGATCAGACTGGCTACCTCTTGATCTCAAATCCGAAGCTTTACCACTGCACCACAGAGCTCCACTAATCAAGATGGCCACCACAGGTAAAAATAGAAAAATCTTGAAACAACTTTTCCTCCTACACCCCTGAGTCAGTTTCATTCAAACTTCACTGGAATGTTGCCCTCAACCAAAAAAGCTAAAATCGTTCTGCTCCGATGAACAAGATGGCCACCAGAGCTAAAAGTAGAAAAATGTCAGAAATTTGCTTAAAATGTTAACTCCTGATAAACCCTTGTGCCAATTTGGCTTAAACTTCACAGGAATGTTGCCTAGGTGGCCCTCTACAAAAATAGTTAAAATCGTTCCACTCCTATGAACAAGCTGGCCACAGGAGCTAAAGTAGAAAAAAATATAAACGACAAGTCTTTTAAGACCTCTGTGCCAATTTCATTCAAATTTCATAGGAATGTTGCTTGGGAGACACTCTACCAAAATAGGTAAAACAGTTTTGCTCTTTTTAGAAAAATGGTCACCAGAGCTAACAATAGAAAAACATCAGCTTGAAATCAGGTGAGCTGTGCTACAGGTGAGCTAATGCCATGACCTGTTGTCCATCATCTGTCCTGTTAACTTTTGGTGTCTGGGCAATAGCTAGTAACTTTATGTTTGATTGGATGCTCATCAGACTTGTAGGTAATTAGGACACCCATAAAATCTTGGGCAGATCAGATTGCTCGTGTTATTTGCCCTTTCATCCCCCATATACTTACAATTGGGAAAATGTTGTCTGGGCTATACCGGTAGACACTTTATTATTGATTGGATCCTCAATAAACTTCTAGGTGATAAGGACAGCCATAAAAATCTTGGGCAAGTTCAAATTTGGGGCAGATCGTATTGTTCAGGTCAGATTTACTTGACCTTTTCGTCTGCCATAGACTTATAATGGGGGAAATGTTGTCCAGGCAATCTTATGCTTTATTATGCCCCCAACTTTGAACCAACTTTAAAGAAGTTGGAGTGGCATATTGTTTCTGGGAGGTTTGTGCGTGCATTTATCTGTGCATCCCTTACTCTTATTAGCTCACCTGAGCCCTAAGTGTTCATGATGAGCTATAATAATTGTGATCAGTCAATGTCCATTATGTGTTGTGCGGCATCAACAATTTGCTTTAAATTCTAACTCCTCCTAAACCCTTGGGCCATTTTCAGTCAAACTTCGTAGGAATGTTGCTATGGTGACCCTTCTCAAAAGTAGCTAATATTTGTTCCGCCCAAATGAAGAAAATTTGGTGCGTCATGGCCATGCCCCGCCCCTCCACTTCATAAAAGGTGATAATATATCTCAGAAACCGTTCAGATCCCCACCCCAAAGCCATATATATTCTTGTTTCTTATGATAAGACACATTCAGTGACACCAACCTGGGGGTCCCCTGGGATGTGCTCAGGCCATGCCCCACCCCCTCCACTTCATAAAAGGCCAAGTATCTCAGAAACCCTTTAGATCCCCACCCCAAAACCATATATATTCTTGTTTCTTATGATAAGAAGCATTCAGTGACACCAACCTGGGGGTCCCCTGAAATGTGCCCCGGGCCATGATCACCCCCCCCCCCCCCCCCCACACACTTTGTAAAAGACCAAATATCTCAGAAACTGTTGAGATTTTTTTTTGGGGGGGGGGTGGTTTACGGCCCTTTCAAGATCATTTCACTCATATCGAGCCGATTGTTAATCATAGGTGGGCGAAAACCGGAGTACCCGGAGAAAAACCACCTGACCTTCCATTGCAGAACTTCAGGTGGTTTTTCTTCGGGTACTCCGGTTTTCGCCCACCTATGATTAACGATCGGCTGGATATGAGTGAAACCGTTGAGATCCCCACCCCTAAACCATATATATTCTTGTTCCTTATGATAAGAGGCATTCATTCAGTATTACAAAACCTAGGGGTCTCCCAGGGTGTGCGGGGGCCATGCCCCACCCCTCCACTTCATAAAAGGCGATATATCTTAGAAACCATTCAAATCCCCACCCCAAAACCATATATATTTTTGGTTTCTTATGATAAGACGCATTCAGTGACACCAACCTGGGGGTCCCCTGAGATGTGCCCGGGCCATGCCCCACCCCTACACGTCATAAAAGGCGATATATGACTGAAACCATTCAGATCCCCATCCCAAAACCATATATATTCTTGTTCCTTATGATAAAACACATTCAGTGACACCAACTTGGGTGTCCCCTGGGATGTGCCCGGGTCATGCCCCACCCCCTCCACTTTGTAAGTTGCCCAATATCTCAGAAACCATTCAGATCCACATCCCTAAACCATATATACTCATGTTCCTTTTGATAAGACCCATTTAGTGATACCAACCTAGGAGTCTCCCAGGGTGTGCTGGGGCCAACCCTCCACTTCATAAAATGCCATATATCTCAGAAACTGTTCAGATCCCCACCCCTAAGGCATGCATATTTGTGTTCCTTTTGATAAGACTCATTCACTCACATCAGCCTTGGGTGTATTTGTGTTAGGGCAATGTGTTGATGCCATGGCCTACCCCTCCACTTCATAAAAGGCCATATTTCTCAGACACCATTAAGATCCCCACCTCATAATCGTATATATTCTTGTTCCTTGTGATTAGACACCTTCAGTCACACCAACATGGCGGTCCACAGGGGCCATTCCTCTCCTCTACACGTCATAAGAAGGCCTCATATCTCAGAAACAGTTGAGATCCCCACTCCTAAACAATATATTTTCAGGTTCCTAATGATAAGACACATTCAAGGACAACAATCTTGTATTTCCTGGGGTCTGCCAGGGCCATGCTCCAGCCCCTCCACAGCTTAAAAGGCCTTATATCTCTGGAACTGTACACATCCCAATCCTTAAACCATATATATTCTTGTTCCTTTTGATAAGACGCATTCAGTGATACCAACCTGGGCTCTGTTGGATCCATGTCCCACCCCTCCACTTCATCAAAGGCCTGATATTTCAGATACAGAGTCCACATGGAATGGGGGTTCGTTTGGAAGACTTTATAATCGATAAATTTAAACCATACATGGCTGCCAGTGGGCAGTGCCCGCCTAAACTCTGGTTAGCATAGTACCCCATGGGCCTCTTGTTTATAATTATGAAAACTTTAATAAAAATCTTCTTCTCTGAAACCGCAAGGCCCAGGTCTTCGATCTTTGGTATGAAGCTTCATCTAGTGGACCACTACCGAGATTGTTCAAATTATAGCCCTGAAGCCAAAAATGGCCCAGGGCCGAGGGCCCACCAGTTTTACATAGACTTATATAGGGAAAACCTTTAAAAATCTTCTTGTCTTAAACCAGAAGGACCAGGTGTTTGATATTTGGTGTGCATATTCACCTAGTGGACCTCTCTCAAGATTGTTCAAATTACAGCCCATGGGCCAAAAATGCCCCCGCCCCAAATTTACATATGTTCTGTGGTGTATTCCTTGCTTCCAAATTATAACCCTTTCTAGAACATATTTAACGTCACTATGCTGGTGACTGGGAATGTGTGGCGGCCCTAAAAAGTCTCTCTGCCCTACATCATAATGTAGTTTATATTTTTAGCTCACCTGAGCTGAAGGCTCCGGGGGAGCTATTGTGATCCGTCACCGTCCGTCGTCGTCATCATCGTCCGTCCGTATGTCCGTCCATTCATAATTTCTTTAAACAACATCTCCTCCTAAACCACTGAACAGATTCTAACCAAACTTGGCAGAAATGATCCTTAGGTGGTCCTCTCTCAAAGTTATTCAAAGAATTCCATTCCATGTAGAACTCTGGTTGCCATAGCAAGAAAAAGGGGAAAATAAGAAAAAAACATTTAACAATCTTCTTCTCTGAAACAAGAAGGCCTAGGTCTTTGATATTTGGTATGAAGCTTCATCAAGTGGACCTCTACCAAGATTGTTCAAATTATAGCCCTGGGGCCAAAAACGACCCCGCCCCGGGGCCCACTGGTTTTACATAGGCTTATATAGGGAAAACCTTTATAAATCTTCTTGTCTGAAACCAGAAGACCAAGGTCTTTGATATTTGGTATGAAGCCTCATCTAAGACTGTTCAAATTATAGCCCTGGGGCCAAAAACGAACCGCCCCAGGGGCCCACTGGTTTTACATAGGCTTATATAGGGAAAACCTTTAAAAATCTTCTTTTCTGAAACCAGAAGGCCGAGGTCTTTTATATTTGGTATGAAGTTTCATCTAGTGGACCTCTACCAAGATTGTTCAAATTATAGACCTGGGGCCAAAAACGGCCCGCCCCAGGGCCCACTGGTTTTATTAGCTCACCTGTCACGTAGTGACGCGGTGAGCTTTTGGGATCACTTTTCGTCCGTTGTGCGTCTGTGCATCCCTCCGTGCGTCCCTAAACAATTTCTTCAAACAACATCCACTCCTAAACCACTGATCAGATTTTGACCAAACT
Organism: Lucinisca nassula; assembly: GCA_963580285.1. Lineage (NCBI taxonomy): Eukaryota > Metazoa > Mollusca > Bivalvia > Lucinida > Lucinidae > Lucinisca > Lucinisca nassula. The sequence continues at coordinate 118,691,970 of OY757014.1, forward strand.
TCACAGGAATGATCCTAAGGTGGTCCCCTTTTAAAGTTGTTCAAATGGTTCCGGTCTGTTGCACATCTAGGTCACAGGAGCCAAAAATAGATTTTTTTCACCGAAAACTTAAAAAATATTCTTCTCTGAAACCGCAAGGCCCAGGACTTTGATATTTGGTATGAAGCTTCATCTAGTGGACCCCTACCAAGATTGTTCAAATTATAGTGCTGGGGCCAAAAATGCCCCCGCCCCAGGGCCCTTTGGTTTTACATGGGCTTATATAGGGAAAATCTTTAAAAATCTTCTTCTCTGAAACCACAAGGCCTAGGTCTTTGATATTTGGTATGAAGCTTCATCTAGTGGACCCCTACCAAGATTGTTCAAATAATAGTGCTGGGGTCAAAAATGCTCCCACCCCGGGGCCCTTTTGTTTCACATGGGCTTATATAGGGAAAATCTTTAAAAAATCTTCTTCTCTGAAACTGCAAGTTCCAGGTCTTTGCTATTTGGTATGAAGCTTCATCTAGTGGACCCCTACCAAGATTGTTCAAATTATAGCCCTGGGGCCAAAAATGACCCCACCCCTGAGCCCACTGGTTTTACATAGGCTTATATAGGGAAAACTTTTAAAAATCTTCTTGTCTGAAACCAGAAGACCCAGGTCTTTGATATTTGGTATGAAGCTTCATCTAGTGGACCTCTACCAAGATTGTTCAAATTATAGCCCTGGGGCCAAAAACTGCCCCGCCCCGGGGCCCACTGATTTTATATAGGCTTATATAGGGAAAACATATAAAAATCTTTTTCTCTGAAACAAGAAGGCCTATGTCATTGCTATTTGGTATAAAGCTTCATCTAATGGACCTCTACCAAGATTGTTCAAATTATAGCCCTGGGGCCAAAAACGACCCCGCCCCAGGGCCCACTGGTTTTACATAGGCTTATATAGGGAAAACCTTTAAAAATCTTCTTTTCTGAATTCAGAAGGCCTAGGTCTTTGATATTTGGTATGAAGCTTCATCTTGTGGACCTCTACCAAGATTGTTCAAATTATAGCCCTGGAGCCAAAAATGCCCCCCTGCACTGGGGCCTTTGGTTTTACATAGACTTATATAGGGAAAATCTTGAAAAATCTTCTCTGAAACCAGAAGGCCTAGGTCTTTGATATTTGGTATGAAGCTTTATCTAGTGGACCTCTACCAAGATTGTTCAAATTATAGCCCTGAGACCAAAATGCCCAGCCTTGGGGCCCTTTGGTTTTACATAGACTTATATAGAGGTAATCTTTGAAAATCTTCTTCTCTGAAACAGCAAGGCCCAGGTCTTTGATATTTTGTGTGAAGCTTCATCTAGTGGACCTCTATCAAGATTGTTTAAATTAAAGCATTGAGGCCAAAAATGCCCCTGCCCCGGGGCCATAAGGTTTTATCAGATTCTATGACGGCTCCAACGTAAAGGCTTATTGAGAATTAGAGAGATCTAATTCAAGGTAAAGTTGGTTGGTGCCTGATACTCTGTCTCTGGTCAGGCCCATCGGAGTCTAACTGTTGGTTTTCTTTTGCTCCAGCATTTCAGTGGTTTCTTGCTTTGAGTCCTCACCGTTGTCTCACCTCTGTGGTTCTTTGATTTTTTGTGTTCACGGAGATGTTGCACTGATGAGTTAGGAGGCCTTCATGCGGACTGAACAAATTATTTGTCTAAATCGCGACGGAAGTAAGGGCGAGGATTGTGGCCACGTAAAATCGATTTAAGCCCCCCAGTGGAAATCATTCCACTGACCGTTCCAAGGCAGTTCTTCTGTGGCGGTTTATTTATGGTGTTGTTTGTTACTTACTGTGTGTATCACTTGTGTCTTTTTATTTTGGATGACCATATGGCCATTTTGTGGGGAATTAACTTTCCTTATGGCCTTCCTTTGTTTAGGTTTCCATTATGGTCTGGTCGCTTAATGTTTGTGTTTCTTTCCCTTTGGTGTCTTTGATGGGTGGAGTAAGTTAATTGTATCGATTCCTGATCTTTGTTTTACTTCTACTTTATATAGGCTTTGTAGGGAATATCTTTAAAAAAATCTTTTTCTCTGAGACCGAAAGGCCCAGGTCTTTGATATTTGGTGTAAAGCTTCATCTAGTGGACCTTTGCCAAGATGCCTTTGTTGATATTTGGTATGAAGCTTCACCTTTTTAGACCTCCCTCAACATTATGCCCATTATAGCCCTGAGGTCAACATTGGCCCTCCCCGGGGCCCACTTGTTACTCTATGGATCAGGTGAGCGATCCAGGGCCATCATGGCCCTCTTGTTTAAGGTCACAGGCTCCCGAGAAAACTGTCAGTTTTTGGCCAAAAATGGCTTGTTTGCAGCTTACATTTTGGTGACTTTAACCTAGGTATTAAAGTAAAATGGGTGTTTTAAGATATATTTATGGTGAGGGGACATTGTTTTCTCTGAAAACATTTCTAGTTACATATAAGAATACATTTTCTCTAACACCACTGGGCAAATTTCATTTTAATTTTATATGCAGCCTTAGGACACATAGTGAACAAAAATTTATTGGGATGATCCAAGTCACATGACCAGGATGGCCGCCATGCCCAAATATGGTAAAAACCTTAAAAAATCTTCTTCTACAGAACCACTGGGCCGATTGTCTTGAAACTTGGTATGTAGCTTCGGGTGACTGAGTACTACTAAGTTTGCAAAAATGATGACCTTTGCAAAAATGATGAGCCTAGGTTGACCTTGATCTATTTTATGCCAAGGTCAAATTTGGCTCCTTAGGCTTTTCAATGGGAAATAGGTAAATCAATGCATTTTTATGCCCCCGCATCGTATGATGCCGGGGGCATATAGTTTTTCGGTTTTCCGTACGTGCGTCCGTGGGTACGTGCGTACGTGCGTACGTGCGTACGGTTTCCGAATGTACGAAAGTGTGTACGTACGTACGTACGTAATCCTGTTAGACTCAGGTTAAGGTTTTTGTACAAGGTAGAACTTGAGCTCATATTTTCCAAACCATACAATAGATTTGGTTTATATTTAGTATGATGATAGATATAGGTCCAAAGTTTTATTCAGCAATACCCCCAACCATACCCTAGACCTCAAGGTCAAGGTCGTGGCCTTTGAAATTTTTAACGTTTAAGACCCAGGTTAAGGTATTTGTACCAGGTAGAACTTGAGCTCATATTTTCCAAACCGTGTAATGAATTTGGTTCATATTCGGTATGATGATAGATAAGGACTGAAGTTTTATTCAGCAATACCCCCACCCATACCCATGACCTCAAGGTCAAGGTCATGGACTTGAAATTTTTAATGTTTAAGACCCAGGTTAAGGTATTTGTACCAGGTAGAACTTGAGCTCATATTTTCATAACCATACAATGGATTTGGTTTATATTTACTATGATGATACATATAGGTCCAATGGTTTATTCAGCAATACCCCCACCCATACCCATGACCTCAAGGTCAAGGTCATAGAATTAGAAAATTTTTAATGTTTAAGACTTTGGTTAAGGTATTTGTACCACCAATTTCAATAAACTTCACACAAATGTTCCTTATAAAAATATCTCGTGCAGGTTCGACTTTTAAGGTCATGGCCTCAAGGTCAAGGTCACAGAGGTTATTTTTAGAAAAACTTTGTCATTGCTCTAGCGGCTACATTTCTTCACTGATTTCAATATAAGTTCACACAAATGTTCCTTATAACAATATCTTGAGCGAGTTCGACTTTCAAGGTCATCACCTCAAGGACAAGGTCACAGTGGCTATTTTTAGAAAAACTTTGTCATTGCTCTAGCGCCTACATTTCTTCACCAATTTCAATATAACTTCATACAAATGTTCCTTATGACAATATCTCAAGCTATTTTGACTTTCAAGTTCAAGGTCACTGTGGCTATTTTTAGAAAAACTTTGTCTTCGCTCTAGCGCTTACATTTCTTGACTAATTTCAATATAACTTCACACAAATGTTCCTTATGACAATATCTCTAGCGAGTTCCACTTTCAAGGTCAAGGTCACTGTGGCTATTTTTAGAAAAGCTTTGTCACCCCTCTAGCGCTTACATTTCTTCACCGATTTCAAAATAACTTCACACAAATGTTCCTTATGACAATATCTCGAGCGATTTCGACTTTTAACGTCAAGGTCAATATTGGTGGAACGCCGAAACTCGCACAGATTGGTATTTGCACCACTTAAAGATTAATGTGCTAAGCGGGGGCATCTGTGTACTTTGGACACATTTCTAGTTTGACAAATATTGTGGTCTGAGATATGTGAATGGGTAAATAATGATTGCCTGTGAATGCTAAGGGTCAAGGTCACTCATTGACCAAGGCGCAAGGTCACATATATTGCAGGTCTATTTACATATTAGAATACTTTTTCTGGGCCAGTTTCCTTAAAATTTTATTTGCAGCCTTAATACACTTAGTGAACAAAAAGTAATTGGGATGGTCCAGGTCAGATGACCAAGATAGCCACCATGCCTGATAATGGTAAAAACATTAAAAAGCTTCTTCTCCAGAACCACTGGGTCTGATTGTCTTGAAACTTAGTATGTAGCATTGTGTGACTGAGTACTACCAAGTTTACAAAAATGATGACACTAGGTTGACCTCGACCTATTTTACACCAAGGTAAAGTTTGGCTCCTTAGGCTTCTCAATTGGAAATAGGTAAATCAATGCATTATTCGAAAAATATTGTGGTCTGTGATATGAGAAAAAGTTAAAAATGAATGTCTATGAATGCTTAAGGTCAAGGTCATTTGGTGACCTTGGCCCAAGGTCACTTGTATTGCAGTTCCATTTACATAGTAGAAAATATTTTCTCTCTAACACCACTTGGCCAATATTTGCATCCTTAGGGCACTTAGAGAACAAAAAATTATTTGGATGGTCCAGGTCACATGATCAAGATGTTTGCCATAAAAACCTTAAAAAACCTTCTTCTACAGAACCACTGGCCAAATGTCTTGAAACTTGGTTTGTAGCATCGGGTGACTGAGTACTACCAAGTTTGCAAACATGATGACCTGGGTTGACCTTGACCTGTTTTACACCAAGATCAAATTTGGCTCCATAGGCTTTTCAATGGGAAATACGTAAATCAATGCGTTTTTCAAAAAGTATTGTGATCTATGATATAAGAATGGGTAAAAATTGAATGTCTATGAATGCTTAAGGTCAGGGTCATTTGGTGACCTTGGCCCAAGGTCACTTGTATTGCATTTTCATTGGCATATTAGAATACATTTTCTTTAAAACCACTGGGCCATTTTCATTTAAATTTTACATGCAGTCAATATTTTTTTTTAAAATGATCGAGATGGACCCCATGCCTGAATATAGTAAAAACCTTAAGAACCTTCTTCTCCAGAACTAATTGGCTGATTGTCCTGAAACTTATTATGTAGCATAGGGTGACAGAGTACTTGCAAGTTTGCAACAATGATGACACTGGGTTGGCCTTGACCTATTTTACATCAAGTTCAAATTGGTTGGTATGGCTTTTAAATGGTGAAAAGATGGAACAATGCATTTTTCGAGAAATACTGGGGTCTGTGACATAAGAATAGATACAGAATGAATGCTAAAAGGTCAAGGTCATTTGATGACCTTTGCACAACATGCATCACTTTGATTGCAAAATACTTTTCAAAATACATTTTTTTGGAACCACTGGGCCAATTTCATTCGAATTCTATATAATGGACATGGGGTTATGCCAGTTTAGTTGAATGGTTCAGGTCATGTGACCAAGATGGCCACTATGTCCTATTATTGTAAAAACCTTAAAAAATCTTCATCTCCAGAATCACTTGGCTGATTGTCCTGAAACTTGATATGTAGCATCAGGTGATTGAGTACTAGCAAATTTGCACAAGGCTCAGGGGAGCGACCAGGACCGCATGGTCGTCTTGTTTTAGATAGACTTGTACGGGAAAAACCTTAAAAAATCTTCTTGTCTGAAATCAGAAGGCCCAGGTCTTTGATAATTGGTATGAAGCTTCATCTAGCGGACCTCTACCATGACGGCCCTCAACCTTCGGGGCTTGAAGAGATAGATGGGCTGCATGATGCTTCCACGCAGAGCTGAAACCGACCCCCACACGAGTACTGGTAAACCGCTTAGAGGATCTAAGCCTGCCCAGGCAAAGCGGTGCGAGTCTGCCCATCCATGCTTATAAACACTATTGGTTTCATTGGGTGGCAGGGATTGAGATGTCATTGCATCTCAATGTCGGGTAAAAGTCCCACTAAATTGGAAGTAAAGTCTCCAAAATGACCTTTACAGTGTTGATGGGGACGTTAAACCTCAAATCAAACAAAACAAACAATCCTCTACCATGATTGTTCAAGTAATAGTCCTAGGGCCATAAATGGCCCTGCCTTGGGGCCACTTGTTTTACAGATACTTATAAGGGAAAAAACCTTTAAAAATCTTCTTGTCTGAATCCAGATAGCCCAGATCTTGGATATTTGGTATGTAGCTTCATCTAGTGGACCTCTACCAAGATTGTTGAAATTATAGCACTGGGGCCAAAAATGGCCCCACCCCGGCCCCACTTGTTTTTAGCCAACCTGAGCCGAAGGCTCTGGGGGAGCTATTGTGATCGGTCACCGTCGGCGTCTTCCGTCTGTTCACAATTTCTTTAAACAACATGTCCTCCTTAACCACTGAACAGATTCTAACCAGGCAGAAATAATCCTTAGGTGGTCCTCTCTCAAAGTTGTTCAAAGAATTCCATTCCATGCAAAACTCTGGTTGCCATGGCAACAAAAAGGAAAAATAAGAAAAAACCTTTAACAATCTTCTTCTCTGAAACCAAAAGGCCTAGGTCTTTGATATTTGTTATGATTCTTCATCTAGTGGACCTCTACCAAGATTGTTCAAATTATAGCCCTGGGGCCAAAAACGACCCTGCCCTGGGGCCAAAAACGACCCTGCCCTGGGGCCCACTGGTTTTACATAGGCTTTTATAGGGAAAACCTTTAAAAGTCTTCTTGTCTGAAACCAGAAGGCCCAGGTCTTTGATATTTCGTATGAAGCTTCATCTTGTGGACCTCTACCAAGATTATTCAAATTATAGCCCTGGGGCCAAAAATGGCCCCACCCCTGGGTCCACTGGTTTTATATAGGCTTATACAGGGAAAACATATAAAAATCTTCTTCTCTGAAACCAGAAGGCCTTGGTCTTTGATTTTGGAATGAAGCTTCATCTAGTGGACCTCTACCAAGATTGTTCAAATTATAGCCCTGGGGCCAAAAACGACCCTGTCCCAGGGCCCACTGGTTTTATATAGACTTATATAGGGAAGGAAAGTCCAGGTTTTTGATATTTGGTATGAAGCTTCATCTAGTGAACCTCTACCAAGATTGTTCAAATTAAAGTCCCGGGGCCCAAAGAAAGCCCCGCCCTGGGATCCACTTGTTTGACATAGACTTATAAGGGAAAACCTTTAAAAATCTTCTTGTCCGAAACCAGAAGGCTCAGGTTTTTGATAGTTGGTATGTACCTTTATCTGGTGGACTTCCACCAAGATTGTTCATATTATAGCCCTGTATCCAAAAATGCCCTCCCCCCTGCTCCAGGGCCCACTTGTTTTACATAGACTTATAAGATTAGGGAAAAGCTTTAAAAATCCTCTTTTACATAGACTTATATATATATAAAAATTTTTTTAAAAATCTTCTTGTCTGAAATTGAATTGCAATAAATCGGAGATAGGCTAGGATTTATTGAATTTGAAGATGCAAAATTAACAAAAATTGACAAAGTTCATAAAATAGTTGCTGCAGATGTAGTATTTTACTTTAGAGGAAGAAAATTTTAGCAGGAATTAACCCAATACATTTGTCTAACAAACAGAAGAAATAATGAGTGGGTGTGATATATTTTAAAAAAGAAACAGTGCATAAAACATGATACCTCAGATAAATGCTGAATTACATCATTATCATGTTTCTCAATAACTAGGGCTTACGTTACAAAACCAATATTATTTTAGTAAATGGGACACTATAAACAATATATCATGAGAAAATGAAGACTTCTGTTCCAGGGCAGGAAAAGGGCCTTATGGGCACCCCCCCTTTATACCTGAAGATTGGAAATATATATATACATTCCCATTTAAAATCACAAAGTATCCAGCTTTGCTGTGGTATCAAATCAGCATCAATCACAATATATTAGTAACAAACAAACTACTGAACAAAATAAAACTTAGGGAGGACACACTCTGTACCCTTTGCCAATCAGAGCATGAAACCATTGTACATCTACTGTGGAAATGTCCCAAAACTCAACACTTTATGATGGAAATAATTCAGTGGCTGAATGCATTAAAAATACAACGCTTTATTACTGAAAAACACTTCATCTTTGGCTTGCAAAGGGAACAAAAAGCAGATAATATCATGAATTTTATTTTACTATATGCCAAGTATTATATCTATCTAGCTAGATGTCAAAATCAAAAGTTGTATGTCAATGTGTTCAAGAAAAACTAAAAGTAATGTATAAAGTTCACATGGAGATAGCATTTTCTAACAAAGAAGATGAAAGATTTAATAAAGAATGGAGCCCATACACAAAATTAATAAACAGCATTTTATAAATTCTACACACATTATATATATAACATATACATCATTGTAATAACCCCCAGTCAATGGATTTCAGTTGAAGGGACTGCCAGGCAGGTTTTTAAATTGGAGTCTGTAAAATATACACTTTATGTAATATGTATTTGTCAAAAAGTTAATGCTATGTTGTGTCATTGGTCACTCACAGGACTGCAAGGTGAACCTTACTGCACTATGATGCAGGCCTACAATTATGGTAGGAACTTATATAATGACAAAACATGTGTTGAATTTACAAAAAATTACATGTGCCGTGCTTGAAAGGTGTACTACCACATAAACAATTTCATTGGCTAACCTTATGAAAATATTGTATTCATGCATGTTGGCAGGCTCCAGACTGTCAGGGCAGTAGAAAATGAATGGGTAGTATACATGATTGAAAGAAGTGTAGTTGAGGTATGTGGAATAAATCTACTGGGGAACCTTCTTAGACGTGTCTTGGATCTAAGGAGGTGATTGTAAGAGGCAGAAAAGAGAATAAAATTTACAGATGCCAAAAAAAAAAAAAAAATAAAAAAATAAATAGAAAAAAAAAGATTATTCAAATAAGAGCCCTGGGGTCAATAATGGCCCCGCCCGGGGCCCATCGGTTTATCATCAACATCATCATCAACAGATTTTTGATTAACGTGCAGGTACAGGGGCAACGTCCACATAAGTGGGCCCCTTTCCAGGTAACTGGCTTGCTGCACGCATGGCAGATCTTACACCAGATCTCCAGGTTTGTCTATCATGAGGATCGATAGCAGAGAGCCTCCATTCTCTGCAATCTCTTTCTGTTAGCTGCTTCCAGGTCATCTCAGGCCTTTCAGGCCCCCGCTTTCCATCTACCTGTATGTCACAGGCAGTCTTGACTGCACCGTTGGAGCATTCCACATGTCCATACCAACAAAGCCCTCTCTCTTTCAGGATAAGGTCAAGGTCCTCAATGCCAAGACACTCAAGTAACTCACTGGACCTGATGGTGACAGTGTCCTGTGGCTTGACATTGCAGATCTGTTGGATCATTGCCCTGTCATTCTGCTGTAGACGTTAGAGGTTTGGCTTTGTCAGTGGCCATGTCTCACTGGCATGGAGCATTGGGCTCCACACACAAGAGCTTTACACATGGCCACGTGTTTTAAACGAGAGGTGGCGGGAAGAGAGAACTGGTAGCAACTCCTTGAATTTCTTCCAGGCTGTTTTCACAGGTGATGTAGTTGAAAGGTCGCAACCACCCGCTGCAGAGAGCATATCACCTAGGTAGCAAAAGGAAGCTACAACTTCCAGCTTGTTGGATCCGACTTGAACTTCCATCTGTTGTCTGCCATCTAAGGGGCGTGCAGTTCCTTGGCACCGTGTACACCTGTAATTAGGGTCCACTATCAGGCATTTGAGCCCACTGCATTTCTTGTGCACCCAGAACTTGCAGCCATTACAAAAGATATGTTGCTGCCCACTCAAGTGCGACATACAGCGCAAGGGAACTGGTCTGTACTCTGCAAGAGGTCCAGACACGTACCACAGATCATGATCTTTACCTTTCCTGCATTCACTCTCAGCCTTTTCGCCATCATTGCGTCTTTCCAAGTTAAGAGCCTCCTGACACATTCCTTAAGGGGTTCAGCTATGATGACAAGGTCATCAGCATACAGGTCCTCGCAGGCGACTCCAGAGCGGAACTCTGGTGTCAAGGCTTCAAGCACAAAGATGAAAAGCACTGTGCTGAGAACAGAGCCTTGATGAACACCCACCTTCACCTCCAATTCTTCACTGCAACCATCACCAACGCGGACACAGCCCCGAGCATTAGCATACATCCCTTGGACCAGTTGCACAATCCACTCGTCCACTCAAAGTTTTCTTAGTGCACACCAGATGACTTTCCTTAAAGTGTTCAAGAACAGTTCAAGAACATTTTAAGAAATGTTAAAGACAGGATTTTCATGCCGGGGGGTCTGGTTCCCAGCTTAAACATGTTCAGGTAACCAGCAGATAAAAGTAGGTGTGGCCTGGTCTTGGTGGGCTGGCTACCTATAGGGGCCATAAAACTGATAAGGATTACAGGACATAATTGACAGTAATAATCAGCTGCTGTCCATATATTTATCAAACAAATACCTTCAAAAATTGGACATAAATTATGCTTCATAAACAAAGATTTTTTTATTTATTAACATTTAAATAGAAAAAATCTAGTTTTGTGTAGTAGAAAATAAAATAGCAAACTTGACTGAAATCATAAAACAATTTTATCTGAATGTCAATTGAGGTTTGGAAGAAATATAATGTGTGTTTTCATTTTTTTTCTCTGTACACAATAACCTCTCTGTAACATGATTCACTGTAAAACGATTTTGGGATATAACACAGTTCTAACACATATCCCAAAAATCGTTAGAACCGCCTCATTGAACATTTTGTATGTGTAAAATGCTAGTCCTAGTACTCATTAGAAATAGACCTAGTACCAACACTCTATCGGCCCCACCTATCGGGGCTTGAAGAAATATATGGGCTGCATGATGCTTCCACGCAGAGCTGAAACCGACCCGCACACGAGTACTGGTAAACAGTTTAGAGGAGCTAAGCCTGCCCAGGCAAAGCGGTGCGAGTCGCCCCTTCCATGATTATAAACCCTATTGGTTTCATTGGGTAACAGGGCTTGAGATGTCATTTCATCTCAGTGTCAGGTAAAAGTCCCACAAAATTGGAAGCAACGTCTCCAAAATGACCTTTACAGTGTTGACGGGGACGTTAAATATCAATCAAACAAACAAACCAACACTCTATAGTATATTGTGGGGGGCTCGTTTGAATTGCCTCATTGAGGCCATACAAAAGTACTCATTAGAACTCCCTGATTAAGACCATTCTAATGAGCACCCAAAATCTATATTTTATTTTAAAAAATCTAAATTGAGATTAGAATGAGATAAGCCTGGACATCTGTTTTATTCATTCAGCCATTCCATCATTTGTTTAGCTGTGTCAATTTTATTTAATTTATTTTACTAAGACTGCCTGTGTATAATTCATTTTACTTTTCATTTTTCTTCTTCTATAAGAAGAAAAAACAACAAGAAGAATGGAAAAATCTTCCTATTATATTAAATTTAAAAACAATTATTTCATTCAAACAATTTATTTATTTCTCAGAAGAAGCTGTTTTCTATAGTGTCAACTAATAATTTTTTAACAAATTTGAAGCTTTAATTTTTTATTTATTTATTTTTTATTTTTTTTTTAGTATATTAGAACTAAAATGCTATATAATTAACCTTTATGAAATATGTTTGCATGTTGTTTCTTTGTAATTTAAAAATAAAAAAAATAAATACATTAATCATGACTAAATTGTTTTGTTTGTCTATTGAAACCAATTATGGAGTGTGCCTGCTGTTACATAATTGAGATAACAAGGTTAGCTTCAAACAGAGCAGAGCTGTCAATCACTTATTATTAAAATGTCAATCATTGTGATGTCACAGTAGGACTCCATTTACAGCCAATCAGATAAATAGAATTTGATGTTAACCCTTCAGAGGTAAGACAAAGAATGACTCAGGTTTTCCTGTGCTCCCTTAAATAGTCCAGTCCTGTCTTTAAATTGGACAATTTTTAGCTCACCTGAGCCTTTAGGCTCATAGGTGAGCTTATAGTATAGCCATGGTCCGTCCGTCCGTTCGTTCGTCCACCATTTTCAAAGATCTTCTTCTCCTATACTGCAGGGCCAATCAAAGCCAAATTTCATATGGAGCCTCAGTGGGATGGGGAACGAAAGTTTGTTCGCGGGGTCTGGATCACATGACCAAGATGGCCGCCATGCCCATATATGGTAAAAAGCCTTCAAAAATCTTCTCCAGAACCATAAGGCCAGTGGCCTTGAAACTTGGCATGTAGCATATGGTACTCGGGCCCATCATGGTTTGTACAAATGGTGACCCTGGGTTGACCTTGACCTATTTTACAGCAATGTCAAATTTGTCGACTTAGGCTTTTGCATGGGGCAAAGTGAAAATAATGGATTTATAGGAAACCATTGAAGACAGTGTCACCAAAATTTGTAGATCAGGTAAAGTAACTGAATACATGAATGTATATGGATAAGAAAGGTCAAGGTCATTCATTGGCATTGTTCGCGGATCTGGATCACATGACCAAGATGGCCGCCATGCCCATATATGGTAAAAAGCCTTCAAAAATCTTCTTCTCCAGAACCATAAGGCCAGTGGCTTTGAAACTTGGCATGTAGCATATGGTACTGGGGCCCATTATGGTTTGTACAAATGGTGACCCTGGGTCGACCTTGACCTATTTTACAGCAATGTCAAATTTTTCCGACTTAGGCTTTTGCATGGGGCAAAGTGAAAATAATGGATTTATAGGAAACAATTGAAGACAGTGTCAACAAAATTTGTAGATCAGGTAAAGTAATTGAATACATGAAGATCTATGGGTGAGAAAGGTCAAGGTCATTCATTGGCCTTAGACCAAGGTCATTCAGGATCCATATTTCAAACATTTTTTTCTCCAAAACTGCTGAGCCAATTTAAGTAAAATTTAATATGAAGCCTTTGTGAGTTGAACAAATGAAAAAATGCCAATACGGTCTAGATCACATGACCAAAATGGCCGTCACCCCCATATATGGTAAAAAGCCTTAAAAATTCTTCTCCTCCAGAACAGTAAGGCCAATGGCCTTGAAACTTGGCATGTAGCATATGGTACTCAGGCCCATCATAGTTTATACAAATGGTGACCCTGAGTTGACCTTGACCTATTTTACAGCAATGTCAAATTTGCCAACTTAGGCTTTTGCATGGGAAAAAGTGAAAATAATGGATTTTTAGGAAACCATTGAAGACACTGTCACCAAAATTAGTAGATAAGGTAAAGTAGCTGAATACATGAAGATCTATGTGTAAGAAAGGTCAAGGTCATTAATTGACCTTAGACCAAGGTCACGCAGGTTCCATTTTCAAACATTTTTTCTCAGAAACTACTGAGCCAATTGAAGTGAAATTCAATATGGAGCCTTTGGGAGTTGAACAGATGAAAAGCTGCCAATATGGTCTAGATCACATGACCAAGATGGCCACCACGCCCATATATGGTAAAAACACTTGAAAATTCTACTTCTCAAGAACCGTAAGGCCAATGGCCTTGAAACTTGGCATGTAGCATATGGTACTCGGGCCTATCATAATTTGTTCAAATGGTGACCCTGGGTTGACCTTGACCTATTTTACAGTAATGTCAAATATGCTGACTTAGGCTTTTGCATAGGAAAAAGTGAAAATAATGGATTTTTAGCTCACCTGAGCCTTTAGGCTCATAGGTGAGCTTATAGTATAGCCATGGTCTGTCGTCCGTCCGTCTGTCGTCCGTCCGTCCACCATTTTCAAAGATCTTCTTCTCCTATACTGCAGGGCCAATCAAAGCCAAATATCATATGGAGCCTCAGTGGGATGGGGGAACGAAAGTTTGTTTGCGGGGTCTGGATCACATGACCAAGATGGCCGCCATGCCCATATATTGTAAAAAGCCTTCAAAAATCTTCTTCTCCAGAACCATAAGGCCAGTGGCCTTGAAACTTGGCATGTAGCATATGGTACTCAGGCCCATCATGGTTTATACAAATGGTGACCCTGGGTTGACCTTGACCTATTTTACAGCAATGTCAAATTTGCCGACTTAGGCTTTTGCATGGGGCAAAGTGAAAATTATGGATTTATAGGAAACCATTGAAGACAGTGTCACCAAAATTTGTAGATCAGGTAAAGTAACTGAATACATGAAGATCTATGGGTGCTAAAGGTCAAGGTCATTCATTGGCCTTAGACCCAAGATGGCCACCATGCCCATATATGGTAAAAAACCTTCAAAAATCTTCTTCTCCAGAACCATAAGGCCATTGGCCTTGAAACTTGGCATGTAGCATATGGTACTCGGGCCCATCATGGTTTATTCAAATGGTGACCCTGGGTTGACCTTGACCTATTTTACAGCAATGTCAAATTTGCCGACTTAGGCTTTTGCATGGGGCAAAGTGAAAATAATGGATTTATAGGAAACCATTGAAGACAGTGTCACCAAAATTGGTAGATCAGGTAAAGTTACTGAATACATGAAGATCTGTGGGTGAGAAAGGTCAAGGTCATTCATTGGCCTTAGACCCAAGATGGCCGCCATGCCCATATATGGTAAAAAGCCTTCAAAAATCTTCTTCTCCAGAACCATAACGCCAGTGGCCTTGAAACTTGGCATGTAGCATATGGTACTCGGGCCCATCATGGTTTGTACAACTGGTGACCCTGGGTTGACCTTGACCTATTTTACAGCAATGTCAAATTTGCCGACTTAGGCTTTTGCATGGGGCAAAGTGAAAATAATGGATTTATAGGAAACCATTGAAGACAGTGTCACCAAAATTTGTAGATCAGGTAAAGTAACTGAATACATGAAGATCTATGGGTGAGAAAGGTCAAGGTCATTCATTGGCCTTAGACCAAGGTCATTCAGGATCCATATTTAAGATATTTTTTCTCCAAAACTGCTGAGCCAATTTAAGTGAAATTAAGTAGGAAAATTGTCACCAGACAGGTGAGCGGTTCAGGACCACTTGTCCTCTGGTTAAGAACAAGTAATGGGAAGTGTTCTTGAACAGTTAAAAAATGAAATTCTCATACAGTTCAGGAACAGTTCTTGAACTCTTTAAAGAACTTTTGTTCTTGAACTATTCAAGAACAGTCTTTAAGAACTTTTCAAGAATACAATGTTCTTAAAAATTCAAGAACACATGTTGTTAAAAATTGTCCAATTTAACATTTCTTAAAATGTTCTTGGACTGTTCTTGAAAACTTTAAGAGCAGCTCATGTACATTTCTTGAACAGTTCAAGAGAAACCTTAGTTCTTCAACTGATCAAGAACTGTTCCAGAACATTATAGTTCTTGCATACTTCAAGAACATGTTTCAACCACTTTGAGAACAGGTGTTCTTGAACTGTTCTTCACATTTTGAACTGCTAAGGGCAGATAACTCATCAATTAAGCAAAGTAGAGTTGCTATTCGTGTGTAAGCCATATTGTCCCATGGTGCGGAATCCACCTGTGAAGTTCAAGATCATAACTCGGATCAGTCAAACGGTCAAAGAGTTCCAGCCTGGACACAAAATTTTGGCAAGGGCAGGTAACTCATAAGTGCAGCAAGGTAGAGTTGTCATTCTTTTGCATGAGACATTGCCCAATCATATTGAATCCATCTGTGGAGTTGGACAGATTTCACTTTATAATACCAGACATTATATTTTATGGGCTAACAAATGACAAAACTGACAAAAATGGCCTTGGAACTGCCCATGCTGATCAGATTCTTTGCTCAATTAGCTGTCTACATGAAGAAAATTAGACCCTTTTTTCACACTGAGGCCACAGCAAAGGCTCTGATCAGACCCTGTGTCTTTGATGTGCTCATCTTGTGCTGCAGGAAGAAATTATTACCCCCCCCCCCCCCACACACCTACACACACGCATCAGATAAATGGTGCTGCCATTTGGATAGCAGTAGATTTAAACATTTGCTCAACCATATTTAACAAAACCACTACAAATCTTGGAACCTGTCAGAAAGAAGTCTTTGGCAAAAAGAGGCTGATCAATAATCAGAAATAAAAACAATATTTAAAAATCAAAATCATTTTGTTTACCCTAACAATAAATCTAAGTAGAGGCCATTTTGAAAAGGAAAGTTGGAAAACTGGCCAATGAAAGCTGAGATCTGAATGACATCATCAATCATGTGACTTAAATCATGTGACAAAGTTCTGAAACTGTTCATAAAGTGTTCTTGAAAAGTACTCAAGAAAAGTTTCTGAACATTTTAAGAACAAAATTTCAAGAAAAGTCTTTGAAATAATCAAGAACTAATTTAAGAACAGTTTCAGAACACCTGTCATTACAATTTGCTCAAGAAATGTCTTTGAAATAAACCAGAACAAATTTAAGAACAATTTAAGAATGCCTTTCCAGACACTTTGCTCAAGAAAAGTCTTTGAAATAACAAGAACAAATTTAAGAACAGTTCAAGAACATCAGAGTCATCATTTTGTTCAAGAAAAGTCTTTAAAGTGTTCAAGAAAAGTTCAAGAATAGTTCAAGAATATTACAAATTCTTAAAAAGTTCTTGAATTGTTCATAGAATGTGTTCTTGAATAGTTCAAGTACAAGTGTTCTTGAAAACCTTCTTGAATAGATTAAGAACTCTTAAGAGCAGTTCAAGAACAGTTCTTAAGTTAAGAAAAATCATTTCGCAGGGGAAGTGGACATGTACCAAGATTGTTCAAATTATAGCCCTGGTGCCAAAAATGGCCAGGTTTTACACAAAGGACAATCTTTAAAAAATTTTTTGTCTGAAACCAGAAGGCCCAGGTCTCAGATATTTGGTATGAAGCTTCATCTTATGGACCTCTTTCAAGAACTTTCAAATTGTAGTCTTGGGACCAAAAATGGCCCCGCCCTTTGGCCAACATGCTGTACACAGTCTTACATAAGGTAAACCTTAAAAAATTGTTCTTTCTGAATCCAAAAGGCCCCGACCTTTGATATTTGGTATAAAGGTTCATCTAGTGGGTCCCTACCAAGATTGTTCAAATTATAGCCTTGGGGCCAAAAATGGCCCCGCCCCAGAGCCCACTGGTTTAACATAGACTTATATAGAGAAACCGTTTAAAAATCTTGTCGTCTGAAACCAGAAGGCACATGTCTTTGAAGATTGCTAAAATTATAGCCCTTAGGCAAAAATGGCCCCGTTATATTTGGAAAACCTTTAAAAAGTCTTCTCTTAAACCACAAGGCCCAGGACTTTGATATTGGCATGAAGCTTCATGTAGGGGACCTCTATCAAGATTATTCAAGTTGTAGCCCTGGGGCCCCACCCCTTGGCCCACCGGGCCCAAGTCTTAGATATTTGGAATGAAGCTTCTTGTGGCCCTCTACCAAGATTGTTAAAATTATAGCCCTGGGGCCCACTGGTTTTATATAGAGTTAAGGCATTGTTAGTTAGAGTGAGCCATCTCTGTCTGGTGCACTAGGACCTGACCCTCAATGTTCACGAGGTGCCAAGATAAAAAATACAAGTCAGCTCTGTATTGTCAAAGGGAACCACCAACTCATAAGCCTACTAAAACAGGATTCCGTAGCCTAGTGGATAAGAGCGCTGACTCTTAATCAAAAGGTCTCTCACTGCTGTGGGTTAGAGCCTTGCTTGGGTCACATGTGAGACGCCAAGTTCTGCAACGGAAAGTCAGGCGGTTTTTCTCCGGGCACTCCGGTTTTCACCCACCTCTGATTAAAGATAGGCTAGATATGAGTGAAATAATCTCAAAAGGGCCGTAAAACCAAAACCAAAAAAAAAAAAAAAATAAATAAATAAATAAAAAATAAGTTTACTAAACCCTTGGGCTAATTTGATTCAAACTTCACAGTAACGGTGCATTAAGTGGCTGTCTACCTAAAGAAGCTGAAATGGTTCCACTCAAATGAACAAGATAACTGCTAGGGCTAAAAAAAGAAAAATCTTCAAATGACTACTCCTATACTCCTGGGCCACTTTGATTCAAACTTCATAAGAAAGTTGCTTAGGTGACCCTCTACCAAAGTAGCTAAAACAATTCCGCTCCGATGGGCAAAATGGTTGCCAGAGCTATTGAGAGAATAATGTTAACAATTTGCTTCTTACAAACTTTGCAAGATTGTTGCCAAGGTGACCATCTATCGAAGTGCAACAGAATGATATGCTTCACAGAATAAGATGGCTGTCAGTTATCCATATTATTTTCAGAAGCTATGCGCCATCTTGAAATCAGGTGAGCGATTCAGGCACATTTTGGCCCTCTTGTTTAGCGTTGTATGGCGTCAACACTTTCAAAGGACATCTCTGAAGCCACTGGGCCGATTCATGCCAAATTTCATCTGTAACAACCTTGGGCTAGGGGATTGAATAGGAAAATCAGCTTAGAGTTTCCATAGACTTAAAATAGGGAAAATAGAAGAATGGCATTTACTGCCAAGCCTTTGCAGATATTTTAACATATGCTTTTATGCCCACCCGGGGCTCCCCCAGGGTGTGCCGGGGCCATGCCCCACCCCCTCCAGTGCATAAAAGGCCATATATCTCAGGAACCATTCGGATTCCCACCCTTAAGCTAAATATATTCTTGTTTCTTATGATATCCCCTGGGATATGCCGGGGCCATGCACCACTCCCTCCACTTAGTAAAAGGCCCAATATCTCAGAAACCTTTCATATCCCCACCCCTAAACCATATATATTATTGTTCCTTATGATAAGACGTATTCAGTGATTCCAACCTAGGGGTCTCTCGGGGTGTGCGGGGGGCCATGCCCCACCCCTCAACTTCATATAGGGCCATATATCTCAAGAACCATTCAGACCCCCACCCCTAAACCATATATATTCTTGTTTCTTATGATAAGATGCATTCAGTGACACCAACCTGTGGATCCCCAGGGATGTGCGGGGCCATGCCCATATCCCTCCACTTCGTAAAGGCCTAGTATCTCAGAAACCTTTCAGATCCCCACTCCTAAACCATATATATTCTTGTTCTTTATGATCAGACACATTCAGTAATACCAACCTAGGGGTCTCTCGGGGTGCGCCAGGGCTTTACATCTAGGAAACGGTTCATATCCCCACACCTAACATACATATATTTGTGTTCCTTATGATCACATCAATCTGGGGTCTCTTTGTGCTAGGGCAATTTGCTGATGCCATGGCCCGCCCCTCCACTTCATAAAAGGCCATACCAGTGCTTCAGCTGAAGTGCACGACCCGCCGGATGCTTTTAGCTTTATGAGTGTTACCATATATGGGTATGGCAGCCATTTTGGTCATGTGACCTGGACCTAAACAATTCCCCCAATGAATGCGCCTTATGATAAGGAGCAAAAATATATCTTCTACTTTAGTACTGTATTCTGAATCGTTTGCAGGATAACATGCATTCTCACTTTTCCAATACAAAGCATATGTGTCAAAGTTTGACCTAGGCACAAAGAAGGTCAAGGTCAACCCAGGGTCACCATTTTAGCAATTTATGATGGGCCTACGTCCCAGATGATATTTAACAAGTTTTGTGGAAATCTGCCCAGTGGTTCTGGAGAAGACTATTTTTGAAGGGTTTTTACCATATATGGCTTGGCGGCCATTTTGGTCATGTGACCTGGACCCCATGAGCAAATTTTGGTATCCCCCATCCAATAGAGGCTCCATATGAAATTTGACTTCAATCGGCCCAACGGTTTCGGAGGAGAAGCAGTTTGAAAATTTTCACATTTTTCGCCTCAGTGAGGCTATACTTAATGGAATGTAATATTTCGCAAGTTCATTGGTTAGATCTCAGTGATATCTATCAGTATGCCAAAAATTGTTTAAATATTCCAAGCGGTTAAGTCACTATCACCAATTTTCACAAATGGGTTACGGATGGACAGACAGACTGACAGAATGACAGAATGACACGGTGATTTTAGGGCACTCTTAGAAAATCAACCGGTTGGTCGGTCGCTTTTTCTGTGGGTCGTGCAATGTCTCAGACACCATTAAGATCCCCACCACATAATCATATATATTCTTGTGCCTTATGATTAGACACATTCAGTCACACCAACTTGGTGGTCCACAGGGGCCATTATTCTCCTCTTCACTTCATAAAAGGGCCTCATATCTCAGAAACATTTCAGATCCCCACCCCTAAACAATATATTTTCTTGATCCTAATAATAAAACACATTCAGTGACAACAATCTTGGCTTTCCTGGGGCCTGCAAGGGCCATGCCCCAACCCCATCACGGCTTAAAAGTCCTTATACCTCATGAACTGTATGAACCCCAGCCCTAAACCATATATATTATTGTTCCTTACGATATGACTTATTCAGTCATACAAACATGGGCTCTGTTGGGTCCATGCCCCACCCTCCCCACCCCAGGCCCAATTGTTTTACATAGACATATAAGGGAAAACCTTCAAAAAATCTTCTTGTCTGAAATCAGAAGGCCCAGATCTTTGATATTTGGTATGTAGTTTCATCTAGTCAACCTCTACCATGATTGCTCAAATTATAGCCCAGGGGCCAAACATTGCTTGCCCTGGGGACCCACTTGCTTTACATAGACGTATAAGGGAAAAACCTTTAAAGCATGTCTCAAACCAGAAGCCCAGGTCTTTGATATTTGGTGTGTAGCTTCATCCTCCCCCCCACCCCCCACACACACCCACCCACCAAGACACAATGCAAATCTCTTATTAGCACTTAGTTCAGGTGAGGGATAAAGAACCATCATGGTCCTCTTGTTTTTTCTTAGGGTCAGGTAAAAGTCCAACAAAATTGGAAGCAATGTCTCAAAAATGACCTAAATAGTGTTGATTGCAATGTTAAAAACTTCAAATCAGACAAACAAAATACTGAATAACAGTGACATCAGATAAATCATAAGTGTTTTTGTTCCCCAGGTTACAGGTGAAGCAACAGAGAGGCAAGTCAGAGAGGCTTTGAAACGATATATAGACAGACCACTGTACATGCAGAAATCCCTGTATACTTTATTTAGCTTCACTCAGGATGTGTATGACCCCAGAGAGGATATCATACAGGTAAAATTTCTCATACTCATGATGACCATTCAAGTAGATTTTCTCATACTCAGAATATGTATGACCCTAGAGGTAGATATTCTCATACTGGGGATATGTATGATCCCAGGGAGAATATAATTACAAGTAGCTTTTCTCATTCTCTGAATATGCTCAACATCAGGGAGGATATCATACAGGAAGGTTTTCTCGTACTCTGGATATTTATCAGTGCAGGGAGGATAATGTACAGGTAGATTTTCTCATACTCAGGATAGGCATTACCCCAGGGTGGGGTTCACACAGGTAGATATTCTCATACTTGGGTTATGTATGATCCCAGGGAGGATATCATTACGGGGTAGGTTTTCTCATACAAGCAGATCTTCTCATACTCAGGATATGTATGACCTCAAGGAGGGTATCATACAGCTAGATTTTCTCATGCTCAGGATATGTATGACCTCAAGGAGGGTATCATACAGCTAAATTTTCCGATACTCAGGATATGTATGACCTCAGGGAGGGTACCATACAGCTAAATTTTCTCATACTCAGGATATGTATGACCTCAAGGAGGGTATCATACAGCTAGATTTTCTCATACTCAAGGATATGTATGACCTCAGGGAGGGTATCATACAGCTAGATTTTCTCATACTCAGAATATGTATGACCTCAGGGATGATATCATGATAATATCATACAGCTAGAATTTCTCATACTCAGAATATGTATGACCTCAGGGAGGGTATCAAACAGCTAGATTTTCTTATACTCAGGATATCTATGACCTCAGGGAGGGTATCATATAGTGTTGTGAATCGGACAGAAAAATCACAAATCGATTATTGGTAAAGTAAAAGCTATTGATTATCGTTTGAACAATTGGATATCCCATCATTCGCTTAAGCAATGTAATGTTAGCAAATGCTCTTTAAAAGCCTCCATTGATACATTCCCACCTAATTACAGAGCGTAATATTCATAAAAGAGCATAAGTTATCATCACTTCAAATGGATAGATTCCTTTCTTTGGTCCAGAAAACAGCTCATAGTTGATCATGAATTGTCACTGAGGTAGTGGGCGCCAATTGTTCTGGTGTCCCACAAGGGACTGTTCTTGGTCCACTGTTATTCTTCCTATACATGAATGATATTTCCACTGACATCGCTTCAGAAATCAGATTGTTCGCAGAGGACTGTGTTTGCCACAGGAACCAAGAGATATAGAGGACTCAGTGAAACTTCAGAATGATATTGACGCATGTAGATTAGGATGTTGGGCACAAAAATAGGGCATGAAATTTCAG
The DNA here is from genome assembly GCA_963580285.1 of Lucinisca nassula. Classification (NCBI taxonomy): domain Eukaryota; kingdom Metazoa; phylum Mollusca; class Bivalvia; order Lucinida; family Lucinidae; genus Lucinisca; species Lucinisca nassula. The sequence goes on from OY757014.1 coordinate 118,714,576, forward strand.
CCCATTGATTTCATTGGACACGATCTGAGCGAGTGAGTGTTTGAGTTTTACATCCCACCAACATCTAAGGTCATATGGAGACGGGACCTCGGTTTAAAGACTCCACACATACGATCTGAGATGGAATACAAACATGTCATAACACCTAATTAAAGATACAGTTATATAAACTCAATAACTTTGACACGCTTGATAGAACCTGACATGCAATGGACTCAAAACTGTCAGCTTAGCAAGATAAGAGATCGCCGTAAAAGACAGCAGTTTAATTTACAATTTAATAATCCGGTTATAAAATGAGCCCAAATTGTCATACCCACCTTTATGAGCAAGACCAAGGCAAACACAAAAGTTTTCTGCAACCCATATCATGGAAAAATCAATTGTCTAGTTTTCTAGAAACCCATATCACTAAAAAATCAATTGTCTAGAAATTATCACTAGGCAATCGGTAAATGACGACATTGGATTTCAGCAAGCATACACCCATTGAATGTTATTGTTTTTAGCTCACCTAAAAGGTGAGCTTTTGTGATCACATTTTGTCCGTTGTCCCAGCGTGCGTGCGTGCATAAAGAATTTCTTGTCTGCACAATAGCATCTTCATCTATGATTTGATTTTAACCAGACTTGCACACAACTTATACCATCATGAGATCTGTGTTCCTTTCTTGAACCAGCCATATCCCATCATGTGTTACTGAAAGGGCAAAAATTGCCTATTTTGGTCTTGTCTGCATAATAGCTGCAGTTTTGGTCCTATCGTCATCAAACTTGTTCAGAATGATCATCTTGGCAATATCTCGGTCATGTTCAAATATGGGTCATGTCGGGTAAAAAAATAGGTCAGTAGGTCAAATCATAGAAAAACCTTGTGAACACTCTAAAGGCCACAGTTTTGGTCCAATCTTCATCAAACATGCTCAGAATGATCGTCTTGACAATATCTGGGTCAAGTTTGAAGTTGGGTCATGTCAGGTTGCAAAGTAGGTCAGTAGGTCAAATCATAGAAAAACCTTGTGAATACACTAGAGGCCACAGTTTTGGTCTGATAATCATCAAACTTGCTCAGAATGATTATCTTGACAATATCTCGGTCATGTGTGATTGGTCATGTCGGGTCGAAAAGTAGGTCAGTAGGTCAAATCATAGAAAACCCCTCTGAACACACTAGAGGCCACAGTTTTGGTCCGATCATCATCAAACTTGCCCAGAATGATCATCTTGACAATATCTCAGCCAAGTTTGAATATGGGTGTTGTCGGGTCAAAAAGTAGGTCAGTAGGTCAAATCATAGAAACACCCTCTGAACACACCAGAGGCCAGTTTTGGTCCGATCATCATCAAACTTGCTCAAAATGATCATTTGACAATATCTCAGTTAATTTCCAATATGGGTGATGTCTGGTCGATAAGTAGGTCAGTAGGTCAGGTTGTTGAAAAACCTTGTGACACACTAGAGGCCCCAGTTTTGGTCCGATAATCATCAAACTTGCTCAGAATGATCATCTTGACAATATCTGGGCCAAGTTTGAATATGGATCATGTCGGGTCAAAAAGTAGGTCAGCTGGTCAAATCATAGAAAAACGTTTTGAACACTCTAAGAGGCCACAGTTTTAGTCAAATCCTCATAAAACTTGCTCAGAATGATCATCTGGACAATATCTGAGTTAAGTTCGGATATGGGTCATGTCAAATCAAAAAGTAGATCAGTAGGTTATTTTGTCATAACTTTTGAACCGTTTGAGATAGAGCCTCCATATTTGGCATGTAGGTTCCTTGTGACAGGGCTTCCCACTCATATAAAGATTTGACCTGTGACCTTGACCTGTGACCTACTTTATCATAACTTTTAAACCATATGAGATAGAGTCTTCATATTTGGCATGTATGTTCCTTTGACAAGGTTTTCTCAACCATTCAAAACTTTTGACCCATGACATTGACCTTTGACCTACTTTGTCATAACTTTTGAAGCATTTGAGATACAGCTTTCATATTTGCCATGTAGGTTCCTTGCGACAAGGGCTTCCTATTCATACATAAAATGATCTGTGACCTTTGCCTTGACATTTGACCTTTGGCATGTATGTTCCTTGTGAAAAGGTCTTCCCACCCTTACAAAAATTTTGTCTTATGACCTTGACCTTTGACCCACATGTACTTTGTCATAATTTTGAAGCATTTAAGATAGGGCCTTCATATTTGGCATGTAGTTTCCTTGTGACAAGGGCTTCCTATTCATACAAAAATGACTTAGATTTGAGCTCCAAACATTTGTGCTTATTATATCTTTTTAGTTTATACCAATTTATGTTTACCGCCCCTGCCCATAGGGGCTTGAAGAAATATATGGGCTGCACGATGCTTCCACGCAGAGCTGAATCCAGCCCGCACACTAGTACTGGTAAACGGCTTAGAGGATCTAAGCCGGTCCAGGAACCGCGGTGCGAGGCAAACCGTCCATGCTAATAAACCCTTTTGGTTTCATTGGGCTTGAGATGTCATATTTCATCTCAATGTCGGGTAAAAGTCCCACAAAATTGAAAGCAACACATCCAAAATGATCTTAATAGTGTTGACAGGGAAGATAAACCTCAAATCAAATGAACAAAATCCAATTTATGTCTTAAAAAGTGAAGAAAATTTATCAACATAATGTTTTGTAAACAGAAAAATCTGGGGTGGGGAAGAAACGGGCCGGCTCAGTTTTTCACCACCCCCAGTCTCCAAAGTCTATTTAGATTTGAGCTCCAAACATAAATTTTGTTGCTTATCATATCTTTTAAGTGTATACATATTTATGTCTTAAAAAGCGAAGAAAATTTATCGCAAGAATTTTTTGCAAACAGAAAAATTCTGGGTGGGGAAGAAATGGGCAGGCCCAGTTCTTCCCCACCCCCAGTCTCCAAAGTCTATTTAGATTTGAGCTCCAAACATTTGTTGCTTATTGTATCTTTACAGTTTATACCAATTTATGTCTTAAAAAGGAAAGGAAATTTAACACAAGAATTTATAGCTATAAAAAATTATAGCCCTGGCACATTTTTAGGCGCCGGGGCTATCATTTGAACAATCTCAGTATAGGTCCACTAGATGAAGCTTCACGCCAAACATCAAAGACCTGGGCCTTCTGGTTTCAGACAAGAAGGTTTTTAAAGCATTTTTTCCTATACAAGCCTATGTAAAACTAGTGGGTCCCGGTGTAATGGTTAGTTTCTTCCCCCGGCCTGTTTCTTCCCCAAGGAAGAACTGGGCCGGCCCGTTTGAAGAAACTATGACAACTTAGAGAGTTTCCACAGACTTGGTTGCTATGACAACTTAGAGAGTTTCCATAGACTTATAAAGGGGGCAAATTGAAAATTTGCATTTACTGCCAAGATATTTTGGCAAAACTTTCATAGAAATATTCTTCTGCATTATGATTTAAGGCCTACTGCTCATTTTTATTGGTTTCCAAACATAAATTAAAAATTAATACTTAAATCATCATCTCATCATAAACCATATGCTCTATGAGGCTGAGAATCTATGCAAATATTCACCATATTTAATTTGCCTTTACAGGTTTTGTGTTTTTATACCTCGCCACAGGATAGTGGCGGGGTATTATGTTATACCCTCCGGTGTCCGTCCGTCCGTCCGTATGTCCTTCCATCCGTCCGCACTTCGTTTCAGATCGATAACTTGAGTATTTTTTCACGGATTTTGTTCAAATTTTGCATACATATTGGTATCGGGGATGAGTGGTTTGGGATTGTTAATGGCTTTCCGAGCAATTGAGTTATCTGCCCTTGAAATATATAAAAAAAGGGATTTTGGCCAATAGTTCATTTATTATTTGAAATATATACCCTGCCACACAATAGTGGCGGGGTATTATGTTATACCCTCCGGTGTCCGTCCGTCCGTATGTCTGTCCGTGCGTCCGTCCGTCCGCACTTCATTTCCTATTGATAACTTGCGTATTTTTTCACGGATTTTGTTCAAATTTTGCATACATATTGGTATCAGGGATGAGTGGTTTGGGATTGTTAATGGGCAAAATCCGTTCATTTTTAGCAGAGTTATTGCCCTATCTGAAAAATGGTTTTTGGCCTCTAATTCCCTTACTATATGGAATATCTGGATGAAACTTCACAGATATATAGAGGACTAAACGGTTCATATTGTGGCCAAGGACTGCTACTCTGGCTGTTCCAGTTCTTGAGTTATCTGCTCTTGACGTATTTAAAAAATGCATTTTAGACTGTAGTTCGTTTATCATTTACAATACCTTGCTGAAACTTCATAGATATGTAGTAGATGAATTGGTATATACTGTGGCAAAGGTACATGACTCTGGCTTTCCCAGCGATTCAGTTATCTGCCTTTGAAATATCTGAAAAATGGTTTTTGGCCTCTAGTTCCCTTACTATATGGAATATCTCGTTGAAACTTCACAGATATATAGAGGACTTAATGGTTAATATCATGGCCAAAGACCGCCACTCTGGCTATACCAGTTCTTGAGTTATCTGCCCTTGAAATATTTAAAATGCATTTTAGACTGTAGTTCCTTTATTATTTACAATATCTTGCTGAAACTTCATAGATATGTAGTAGATTAAATGTTACATACTGTGGCAAAGGAACATGACTCTGGCTTTCCGAGCAATTGAGTTATCTGCCCTTGAAATATATAAAAAAAGGGATTTTGGCCAATAGTTCATTTATTATTTGAAATATATGGATAAAACTTCTACACCCTCTGCTGTCTGTCTGTCTGTCTGTCTGTCCATCCATTTGTATGTCTGTCCATCTGTCTGTCTGTCCCTTTTTAGTATCTGAAAAATAGTTTTTGGCCTCTAGTTCCCTTACTATATGAAATATTTGGATTAAACTTTACAGATATCTAGAGGACTAAAGGGTACATATTGTGACCAAGGACCATATAGAGGAGTAAAGGGTACATATTGTGGCCAAGGACCACTTCTCTGGCTGTTCCAGTTCTTTAGTTATTTGCCCTTGATGTATTAAAAATTGATTTTAGACTCTAGTTCCTTTATTATTTGCAATATCTTGCTGAAATTTCATAGATGTACAGCAGACTAAATATTACATATTGTGGCAAAAGTATATGACTCTGGCTGTCCCTGCCCTTGATAAGTCTGAAAAATGGAATTTGTGTCTGTTGGTCAGTGCATACAAAACGGAATTTGTGTCTGTTGGTCAGTGCATACTTAATGGAAATCCATCCAGCCATCTGTGTTTTATTTCTAGTCAATAATTTGAATATTGTTTGCTGAAGCTGCTGCTATCTAATAGTGAAAAAGGTGAGATAGTACATCTACCCATGCTAGAAGTAATTTGTGGATTTTGTCCCTGTGAGAATGCCAAAAGATCACCCACAAACATCTTAATTTATGATTGGTTGCCATTTATGCTTAATCCTTTTGATTGAAGCCTAATCAACCTCACCATTGGAATGTGCAGTAAAAGCCTAACCAAATAGATACCTAAAATAAAGGCCATTCTAAGTGGTTAACCAGTACTTAGTGCACATACTTCATGCCTGCCCTTCTTGAATCAGCGGAAGGAGCACAATGGCCGTAGAAATTACTTCATGATCAGTCTTCACGAAAGAATATAGTCAGACAGGCAGTACAACGAAAAACATGAAATTCTTACATGTACCACATAAAGATACATGTTCCACAGCCATTTAAGGTAAATACTTGCCTCCATAATTTTCTAATAATGTCAACTTATTGAGTTGCCTTCCCATCAAATGTCTGAAAAATGGATTTTTACATATGCTTCCTACATCTTCTAACAACTTCATCCACTCACATTAAGACATTACACTTGCTATCCCCTTTCTAGTTATTTAGCCTTGATATATTTTCAAATAAGTTACATTGCTTAGCAGTGGCGGGGTATTATGCAGTGTCTGCAGTGCTTTTATTAATGAAATTTGTGTCTTTAGTTTGGTTACTATGGCAAGTTAAGCACTTCCATAGACCTATAATGTTGAAAAATGGAAAAATGACATTTACACCTTTCAAGATATTTTGTCAAACTTTTATGGAAATATTCCTTAAACAATAGTGTATCTGCCATATAATATTAGGCCTATTGGTTGCCACAGATGGACAGTTGTCAATTGTTGTCTGTAGTCTTGCAACAGCACATTCAAGGGACATCAGTCCTCGATGATAAACTTTTTGCCGCATGGTGATTCGACCTGTCTGCTAAAAAATCTCTCCAGACAATTTATATCACTCAAAAGCTCAAATGTCTTTAGATCGTTCATGACAACACCTACATTTATCTGGACAAGATTAAAACACATTTTTGTCAAAATGTAAGGTCCTATGTTATATAAAATTTGATGTTTAGCTACACTTTTGAGGTATAGTTTATTGGCACTTCTTTCTGCTTTCTAACAAATCCTAACAATTACCGGAAATCATGTGTTGTTATCGTATGAATTGATTTCCATAAGAAAAAAAGGTCAGAAATGAGATTATATGTCTAAAAATAGCAAACCTATATATAACTACTGCCTGGAAATTGTACACACACTGTTTGCATGCAGTTGTCTTTTGGACATCAGCATTAATGCTGTCTAGTTTAGTTAACTTTGGGTTAACTGGTAAACAACTGACTGAAAGAAAACCAAAAAATCTGTTACATGTTGAGTAGCTGCCAAGTTTAAAGGGGTGTTCATTTAATGTTCTCATTAGGGTTCTACAGGGTGCATTATCAATCCCATTCACATTTCGTTTACTTCAACAATTCAAATTACAGTCGAACTTCAATGGCTCGAACACCCTTGGGACCTCGAAATTCCGTTCGAGACATGAGCAGTTCGAGCCACCGAGTGTTACTGCCAATAGGCATAACGAGATACTTTTAGACATCTTTTCGGTGTTATATAATGAAAATGTACGCTGTGTGTACTCATTAGAATCGCCTCAATGAGGCGATTCTAACGAGTACACACAGCATACATTTGCAAGATAAAAGACTTAAATCTCCTCAATTATCCCCCACTATTTCTTATGTAGAGGATTTCCCTAGGGACTCGAAAACGGGTTCGACTCAGCCATGGTAAACGAGCCATCGGTGTTCCAGCCATCGAAGTTCTACTGTATTCTCCCTTGACAAAAACACACTTTTCAAGTCTCGAAATCCATTCTGTAAAGACAGGGAATAAGGCCTTTATACGAATACATCTGAAGACACTGGTAAATAGATCTACCAAGTGCACTTTGGGATTCATTACAACTACCAGAAAGGATTTCCTTTAGTATAGGAAACAGGAGAAAGTCGCAAGGACTAAGGTCTGGCTAATAAGATAGATGAGAGAGCTGAACTTCCTTTTCCTTTTTCAAGTAATTTTGGACAAGCACAGACTTGTGAGCAGATGCGTTGTCATGGATAAGACACATACCTCTTAAACTGGTTTCAGATCAATGTTATTCAGTGTGCCTTTACTTTTTAAAACACGCCATTCTTGTTAAATTTACCTGTGGTTGTCTTGTCATTTTGGTTCGGGAATTTGAAAAATGGGTCCATAACATTTGAAAAATACCGCATACAAAACTTTTGCTGTGCTTTTAATTCTTTTAGCAATGACTGGCCTTGCTTGGTCTTTTCTCAGCCACTGCATGTTATTGATGCATCTCTGTGGCTCAAATAATAGACCCAACTCGTCACCTGTAAACAGCTCCAATTTCTATGTTTGTCAAAATTTTTGTACTATTTCAAAAGATTTTTTGCCATTTTTACATGGGTGATCTTTTGTTCTTTTTTTCAAGAGATGTGGGACCCATCGTGGACAAACCTTTCTAAGTTTCAACTCCTGAGTCAAAATCTTTTGATCTGTCCCAATGAAACACCAACACTATCAGCAATTTCTTTACCATGAACCTTGCATCATGTTTAACCATATCTCATGGGTGGACATCAGGGGAGCTATCGCGAAATCGCGTCAACGAAATTTTGCTTCCACGACACATCCGGAAACTCTCACGATAGTTCCTAGGACCTTAAAATGGTAAACAAAGGTGGATACCCTTGTGTGTTTTGATTTATTGTAGAAGAATGAGAGCATAATATAAAATTTCAGCAATGCTAAGCAATGTTAAAATGATTTACCTTTTTAAGCAGGCCGAACAAAATACATGTATTGAAAAAAATTGTTGCTGAAAGTAGGGGACCGTGACAAAATTGAACACAGGGTTATCTGACTATAGTTTTCTGTCAACACGACTGAATGATGCAACTCTTTTGTAAGTTTTCGCTTAGAAGGAGATATTTTGGCGCAAATTCTGTGTATGTCGCTTAGATGTAAAATATTTTATCAGTTCATGTACATTGAAGGAGTGATGCCAAAATTTTCAGGCAGAGCAGCTCCAACATCATCGCGCCAGCTCCCAAAACACGCTCTTGTTCCCAAGAGTCTATCATTCAATCAACTGGAGAGAAGTTTTTTGATTAGATTATATGTCGATATAAACCACCAGGCAACCACTAACCGCATATAAATGACTCATTGTTACAAGAATGGAATATAACAGGGTTTTAAGGCAAAGAACGAAATCCCATGATGTCACACACCTGGTGTATATTAACCGAGGGGAACTGCGGGCTGTAATCATTAGAAAAAATAACGGGAATTTTAGAGATTTTAAACTGAGATATAACTCTGAAGAAAAGAAGAAAAGAAATTCCATTCGCAAATTGTCATTTTCTATTAAATTATGCATCCAGTCAACGATTTCTAATAACATTTTATGATTTCTGATATGTTAAAGTAAGTAAATCTTGAATAGATCGTCAACAATATCTGCACGATACTTGAATAAAATCGGCATTGATCTCAGTATTTATCCAAATGAAATAACTGATAAGTTATTAGAACGATTTTTAAAATGAATGTTTTCGATACTTGTACATTGGCTGCAAAATATAAATATTTTGATTTTCAATTATTTCTGCTCTGCTACTCATACTGACTTTTAACCCTGCCACTGGTCGAGAGTTGACTTTAAAAGTTTGGGGTTAAAAGTCTATGTCAGGATTGGATAGAAATTTAAATTAAAATTCAAAATCTTCATATTTTGAAGCCAAAGAAATTAAAATTCTTACAATTATCAATAGATTATCATTTTAAAGCTCTTTCTGGTAACTAATTAGTTATTTTGTTTGGATAAATTATGAGATTAATGCCTGTTTTACTCAAGTATGGTTCAAACACCGTTAACAAATTATGCAAGATTTCATACTTCTGCATGTCAGAAATTACCATCACTGACAATTTCGATTGTGATCAACACATAACTGAGATTACATCGAAAGCAACTAGTAGGACATTAGGATTTCTTAGATGAAATTTGGTTCTTGCACCTAGGCAGACAAAGGATTTTGCATTGGTTTGTCCTCAACTTGAGTATGCATCACCTGTTTTGCATCCCCATGTTAGGGCGGCTGCTCGACGGACCTGCAGTGGGATGGCAGAACCTCAGTAGTATTGGTGGTATGCTTGATGAGCTGGATTGGCCATCGCTGCAGGACTGTAGTGAGCAGTCTTCTTTAACCTTCTTTAATAAGATACACTCTTATACAGTGTCTCTTAATAAAGATGAACACCTGGTCCCTGTGACTAGTTCAACTCAAAGAAGGGCATCAAAATTAAACAACAGTCAATGTTTATTTGTTTGTTTGAATAGGGGTTTAACATCCCGTCAACACTATTTACTTCATTTTGGAGACATTGCGTCCAATTATGTGGGACTTTTACCGGACATTGAGATGAAATGACATCTCGAGTCATCCCGGCCAATGAAACCAGAAGGCTTATATACGTTGGACCATCGGACTCGCACCGCTATGCCTGGGCCGGCTTTGTGCTTCTAAGCGGTTTACCAGTACTCGTATGTGGTCAGATTCAGCTCTGCCTGGAAGCACCATGCAGCCCAATCTGTTTCTCCAAGCCCCGATGAGCGGGGGCGAAAACAACAGTCAATATCATAGGTATCAGGCCTATAGTGATGCACTGAAGAACTCCTTCTTTTCCAGAACTATCCTTAGTGGATTTGTCTTCCCTCCTCTGTGAAAATTGCCAAAACTGCTGAAGCGTTCAAAGCCCGCAAGGTACAGATTGGGACTCAGAGGTATACGTTTAAGTACACCTCTGTAATTGATTGTAAACACTTTAAAGAAATCATCCATTGATCTTATTTTGCATATTAAGCGAGCCACCTAGCTGAGGTAATGGTGAAATGTAACAGACTCGGTATTTGATAGATTCGTGGGAACTAGAGTGTGTTTTGGGAGCTGCCGCGATGATGTGGGAGCTACTCCGTCTGAAAATGTGCGGCATAACCCCTTCACTGTACATGTATTGATCAATGTTTTACGTCTAAATGATGAATGAGGGCTGACATACACAGAATATGCGCCAAAGGATCTCCTTCTAAGTGAAAACTTACAAAACAATTGCTTCATTCATTCGTGTTGACATAAAAGTAAAATCAGATTGCCCTGTGTTCGATTTTGTTACAGTCGCCTACTTTCAGCAACGATTTTTTTCAATATTTTTTTCAGCCTGGTTAGAAAGGTAAATCATTTTAAGATCACTTAGCATCGCTGAAATTTTATATTATGCTGTCATTCTTCTACAATAAATCAAAACGCACAAGGGTACTTACCTTTGTTTACCATTTCCAGCTCCTAGGAACTATCGCGAGAGTTTCCGGATGTGTTGTGCGAGCAAAATTACGTTGACGTGATTTTGTGATAGCTCCCCTGATGTCCACCCGTGTATCTGCCACAGCAGCAACATTAGCTTTTGTAGCAGCTTTTCTTGACTGTCAGGGATGGGGCTCATCTTTCAGGTCAGTTCTACCACCTTTTGATTTTTATGCCACCAGAAAATTGACGTTTTAGAGACAACAGCTGTCCATGTATCTGACACAGTTCATATATATCTGTGAAACTGAAACATTCAGACCAACGCGACCTTTTATGTAGGCCGGAATTTCAAAGCTTGTTCTGTTTTTCATTTTGCATACAGTAAGGATTGAGTGGATATAACTGAACCAAATTGAACTTTAAGTAATTAACTTTTGAAAGTAGAAGTAAAACAAAGACCAGGAATCGATACAATTAACTTACTCCACCCATGAAAGACACCAAAGGGAAAGAAACACAACCATGAAGCGACCAGACCATAATGGAAACCTAAACAAAGGAAGGCCATAAGGACAGTTACTTTCCCACAAAATGGCCAAATGGCCATCCAAAATTAAAAGACACAAGTAATACACACAGTAAGTAACAAACAACAACATAAACAAACCGCCACAGAAGAACCGCCTTGGAACGGTCAGCGGAAAGAATTCAACTAGGGGGCTTAAATCGATTTTTCATGACCATAATCCTCGCCCTTACCTCTGTATACACTAATTTTGTTTAGTCCGCATGAAGCCTTCCCAACTCATTAGTGTAACATCTCTGAGAACAAACAAATAAAAAAACTAGAGATGAAACAAGGTTGAGGACTCGACAGCATACAACAACAGAATTGCTGGAGCAAAAGAAAACCAAAAGTTAGACTCTGAGGGGCCCAGACTGAATATATAAGACTGAAATTTCATCCTATTATAGAAAATCACTCCCCCATGAAATCACCACAGTTTCCATGTGCTCCTTGCAGCCACGAGGTATGGTGGGCCATAAGTGACAAAATTAAATGAACGTTCCACGTAAGAGCATGAAGCTTTGAAATTAATGCAGTATCTTAAAAAGCATATTACTCTGGTACTTGAGACGCTTGCATCACATACTCTTTTCGTTTGCCTTTCAAGATTGATCCAGATTGATAAAAAAAGTCTGAAAAATGTTTCCATCGCATGAGCAAGTCCATGTCACATAGACATGTTTACAAGGGTATAAATTATTTTCCTTATCTGCATTTGGATCATAAAGAGGAAAAAAGTCACACGAAGAAAAAAATTATCTTATCCTTATTTTAACAGCTAGTCTTACCTGCTATGAAGAACCACCCAAGACAGCTGGGAGTGCAGATGGCTGCCACAGCCTGCCTGTATAACCTGACTAAAGCTGAGCTGGGGCAGAAGGTCCACCCTGCATGCCTGAGAGAGATTGTTGAACTGACTCTATTAGCCATGGAGAACTTCCCCAATCACCAACAACTGCAGAAAAATGCCTTACTGACACTGTGTAGTGACAGGATATTGCAAGATGTGGTAGGTTGCAAGTGTTTGTTTCATAAAAGCTTACCAGGCATATGTAACTTCAAGCTGTCAAGGGGAACAAACTTGGCAATTTTAATAATCCTGGCTGGAGACATTGGAACTAATCCCAGCCCAAGGTTTCGGTGTGGTCATTGCAAAAAGTACTGTAAACCTTCAGAGAAATGAGTCAAATGTGAAAAACGATTTCACCCATCATGTTGTGAACTTGTCAATTTTGTATGATATCAGGGTTTGAATCAGGAAAGGGAACTTGGTATTGCACAGACTGCAAAACTGACTGCAGTATGTGCAGTGTGGCTGTCCTTATCTACCACAAGGCAGTCGAAAATGTAAAGTTTGCAATTTTTTTTTTCAGTGAATATATGGAACTTGATCAGTGAAACAGATTTGAAGCTCTGTCCAGGGAAAAGGGAGGTAACTCTACAGCTCTTGAAAGAACTAAGCCCAGTTTTGTTAAAGGTCTAAAATTTATCAGTATCAATATCAATGGTATTAGAGGCAAAGTCTTTGTACTCTTAGCTTTCCTCAACACCCACCAGCCACATGTTGTGGAGATTCTGGAAACAAAGATTGACAACTCTGTAACAACTTCTGAACTTTTCCCAGAAACTTGTGATTACAGTGTATACAGAAAAGACAGGAATAGTCAGGGTGGTGGAGTGATGCTGCTCATTCATAGAGACATCTCTCACATGCCCATAAAGGAAATGGAAAATGATTCAGAGTCAGTTTGGGTTAAGGTGTTCACAAACAAAGGTTATCATTTTGTGGCAAGCTGGTACCCTCAACCGGATGGTACAGTAGAAGACTTCCATTTGTTTCGAGTACAGCTTGATCACATAAAGTCCCAACATAAAGGCAAAAACCTTCCATTGGTCCATGTCCTAGGTGACTTCAACTTCAGGGAAATCGTTCGGCCTGACAGACTCAGCAAATCAAGTACAATGCTGAGTTAGTCTGAAGGACAAATACAATTGGATATAAATGATGATCATGGCTTGGAACAAATGGTTAACTTCCCTACTCATTATCAGAATACTTTAGACTTGATGATCACCTCTTTACCAGGTTAGTTTGAAGGTATTCATTCTCCAGACAAACTTAGTGATCACAACATTTTTGCAGGATCTTTAAAAATCCACATTCCAGCTCCCAAAAAACCTAGGAGAAAAGTGTTTTCATACCAGAAGGGTGACTATGAAGCTATGAGGGAGGCATCCTGCCTCATAGCTTCACAGTCACACTTCTGGTGTGAAAACACTTTAAACCTAGGAAAAAAGTGTTTTCATACCAGAAGGACTCCCTCATAGCTTCATAGTCACTCTTCTGGTATGAATAAACTTTTTAGCTCCCCTGAGCATGAAGTGCTCAAGGTGAGCTTTTGTGATCGGTCTTTGTCCGTCGTTCATGCGTTCGTGCATCCGTCGTCAACTATGCTTTAAACAACTTCTCCTCCAAAACTGCTTGACAGATTTTGAAATAATTTCACAGGAATATTCCTTAGGTGACCCTCTACCGAAATTGCTCAAAGTGTTCTGCTCGGGTGAACAAGATGGCCACCAGAGCTAAAAATAGAAAAACCTTTAAACAACTTCTCCTCGTGAACCAATGGATGGATTTTGAAATTATTTCACAGGAATATTTCCTTGGGTGACCCTCTACCAAAATTGCTCAAACCTGTCCACTCGGATGAACAAAATAGAAGGGCTAAAAAATAGAAAACCATTAAATGACTGCTCCTTAACCAGTGGATGGATTTTGAAATTATTTCACAGGAATGTTCCTTGAGTGATCCTCTACCAAAGTTGCTCAAACTGTTCCATTCGGGTGAACAAAACGGCCGCCAGAGCTAAAAATAGAAAAACCTTTAAATGTCTTCTCCTTAACCAGGGGATGGATTTTGAAATCATTTCACAGGAATGTTCCTTGGGTGACCCTCTACCAAAGTTACTCAAACTATTCTGCTATGGTGAACAAGATGGCCGCCAGAGCTAAAATTAGAAAAACATTTAAACTACTTCTCCTTAATCAGTAGATTGACTATGAAATGACTTCACAGGAATGTTCCTTGGGTGACCCTCTACTAAAATTGCTGAAACCGTTCCGCTCTTGTGAACAGGATGGCCGCCAGAGCTAAAAATAGAAAAACCTTTATACGACTTCTTCTCCTTAACCAGTGGATTGATTTTGAAATTACTTCACAGGAATGTTCCTTGGGTGACCCTCTACCAAAATTGCTCAGACTGTTCCGCTTGGGTGAACAAGATGGCTGTCAGAGCTTTAAATAGAAAAAACTTTCAAACAACTTCTCCTTAACGAGTGATTGGATTTTGAAAATATTTCACAGGAATGTTCCTTGGGTGACCCTCAACCAAAATAGCTCAGATCGTTCTGCTCGGGTGAACAAGATGGCCACCAGTGCTAAAATAGAAAAACCTTTAAATAACTTCTTCTCCTTAACCAGTGGATAGATTTTGAAATTATTTCACACGAATGTTCCTTGGGTGACCCTCTATCAAAATTGCTCAAACGTTCTGCTCGAGTGAACAAGATAGCTTTCAGAGCTAAAAATAGGAAAAAAAATCTTCAAATGGCTTCTCCTCCTTAATGAGTGTATGGATTTTGAAAATATATCACAGGAATGTTCCTTGGGTGACCCGCTACCAAAATTGCTCAGACTGTTCCGCTGGGGTGAACAAGATGGCTGTCAGAGCTTTAAATAGAAAAAAACTTTCAAACAACTTCTCCTTAATGAGTGAATGGATTTTGAAAATATTTCACAGGAATGTTCCTTGGGTGACCCTCAAACAAAATAGCTCCGGTAAACAAGATGGCCACTAGTGCTAAAAATAGAAAAACCTTTAAACAACTTTTTCTCCTTAACCAGTGGATAGATTTTGAAATTATTTCACAGGAATGCTCCTTGGGTGACCCTCTATCAAAACTGCTCAAACAGTTCTGCTTGGGTGAACAAGATGGCTGTCAGAGCTAAAAATAGAAAAAAAAATCTTCAAATGGCTTCTCCTCCTTAATGAGTGTATAGATTTTGAAAATATTTCACAGAAATGTTCCTTGGGTGACCATCTACCAAAATTGTTCAAACCTTTCCGCTCGGGTGAACAAGATGGCTGTCAGAGCTAAAAATAGAAAAAAAAAACCACACACACTCAAATGGCTTCTCCTCCTTAATGAGTGTATGGATTTTGAAAATATTTCACAGGAATGTTCCTTGGGTGACCCTCTACCAAATTTGCTCAGACTGTTCTGCTTGGGTGAACAAGATGGCCACCAGAGCTAAAAATTGAAAAACCTAACAACTCCCCCTTAAACAGTGGATGGATTTTGAAATTATTTCACAGGAATAAGGTTTGAGGTTTTTAGCTCTGGTGGCCATCATGCTCTGTCAGTTAAGCAAAATATTTTGAGCAATTTTGTTAGAGGGTCACCCATGGAACATTCCTATAAAATTGCTTCCTTTTAGAGACAAACATCTTTTAAAAATTTTGGCCCCCACCCATCAGGGCTTGGCTGCAAGGTGCTTCTACAGGAGTATTGATAAACCACTTTGAAGGTCTTAGCCTGCCCAGGCAAAGTGGTGCAAGTGGAACCCTCTATGCATTTAAACTCTATTGGTTTCATTGGGCAGCAGGGCTTGAGATGTCATGACTTCTACTCCTAAACAGCCAGACTGAATTTGAATTAATTTCACAGAAATGTTCCTTGGGTCCAACCAAAATTGCTTAAACCCTCCACTCCACCATATATTACCTACAATTTTGTTTGTAGAATATTGATATGTGAGCGATCCAGGGCCATCATGGCCCTCTTGCCTCCTAGGTTAAGATTTGCAAGTGAAAAATTTTTAATGGCCACTCAGATGCTTGATCCGTTCAGGAGAACTTTAATCTAATAACTTCCTTCATTCAAAATTCAGTTGATAAGCATATCCCCTCAAAATCTAGTAGGACGGTTTTCTCGATTCCAGAGATAAGAAGGAAGATCCACAGATGGAATAAAAAAAAGGCAAAACAGACAGGTAGCAGTAAACTTTGATCAAAATTTGAAACTTTGAGAAGGGAAATTAAGACAGACATTAAACAACATGATTTATATATGAATAACTTGGTTTTGTTTGTTTGTTTGATTTGATGTTTAACGTCCCCGTCAACACTATAAAGGTCATTTTGGAGATGTTGCTTCCAATTTTGGGGTTTCACGACATTGAGATGAAATGACATCTCAAGACCTGTCGCCCAATGAAACCAATAGGGTTTATAAGCATGGACAGTTCAACTTGGGCTGCTTTGCCTGGGCAGGCTTAGATCCTCTAAGCCGTTTACCAGTACTGGTGTGCGGTTGGATTCAGCTCTGCGTGGAAGCATCATGCAGTGCATTTATCCCTCAAGCCTATATTGGTAGTTGATGTAAAGAAAAATCCCAGAGATTTCTATATAGGTACGTCAACAGTAAGAAAAAAAGGCAGGCAAGGTATTTCACCCCTTAAAAAAGGGATGGCAGTGGTGTTGCAGAGTCAGATCCAGAACTGCTTCCATCATTCATCTCAATGTTGGGTAAAAGTCCCACAAAATTCGAAGCAATGCCTCCAAAATTACCTATACAATCTTGATGGGGACTTTAAACCTCAAATCAACCAACCGGGGCCCTTTGGTTTTTAGCTCACCTGAGCATGAAGTGCTCAAGGTGAGCTATTGTGATTGCCTTTTGTCCGGCGTCCGTCGTGCGTCGTGCGGTATCAACAGTTCACTTAAATGACATCTCCTCCTAGCCCTTTGGTCCAATTTCAAAATTCTTTCACAGAAATGTGCCTTGGGTGACCCTCTACCAAAATTGCTAAAACGGTTCCGTTCTGCTGAACAAAATGGCCGCCAGAGCTAAAAATAGAAAAACCTTTAAACAACATCTCCTCCTAGCCCTTTAGCACGATTTCAAAATAATTTCACAGAAATGTTCCTTGGATGACCCTCTACCAAAATTGCTAAAATGGTTCCGCTCCGCTGAACAAGATGGCCGCCAGAGCTAAAAATAGAAAAACCTTTAAATGACATATCCTCCTAGCCCTTTGACCTGATTTCAAAATAATTTCACAGAAATGTTCCTTGGATGACCCTCTACCAAAATTGCTAAAATGGTTCTGCTCCGCTGAACAAGATGGCCGCCAGAGCTAAAAATAGAAAAACCTTTAAACGACATCTCCTCCTAGCCCTTTGACCCGATTTCAAAATAATTTCACAGAAATGTTCCTTGGATGACCCTATACCAAAATTGCTAAAATGGTTCCGGTCCGCTGAACAAGATGGCCGCCAGAGCTAAAAATAGAAAAACCTTTAAATGACATATCCTCCTAGCCCTTTGACCTGATTTCAAAATAATTTCACAGAAATGTTCCTTGGATGACCCTCTACCAAAATTGCTAAAATGGCTCTGCTCCGCTGAACAAGATGGCCGCCAGAGCTAAAAATAGAAAAACCTTTAAACGACATCTCCTCCTAGCCCTTTGACCCGATTTCAAAATAATTTCACAGAAATGTTCCTTGGATGACCCTATACCAAAATTGCTAAAATGGTTCCGGTCCGCTGAACAAGATGGCCGCCAGAGCTAAAAATAAAAAACCTTTAAACGACATCTCCTCCTAGACCTTTGGCGCGATTTCAAAATAATTTCACAGAAATGTTCCTAGGATGACCCTCTACCAAAATTGCTAAAATGGTTCCGCTTCGCAGAACAAGATGGCCACCAGAGCTAAAAATAGAAAAAACCTTTAAACAACATCTCCTCCTAGCCCTTTGGCTCGATTTCAAAATAATTTCACAGAAATGTTCCTTGGATGACCCTCTACCAAAATTGCTAAAATAGTTCTGCTCCACGGAAGAAGATGGCCACCAGAGCTAAAAATAGAAAAACCTCATCTCCTAGCCCTTTGACCCGATTTCAAAATAATTTCACAGAAATGTTCCTTGGATGACCCTCTACCGAAATTGCTAAAATTGTTCTGCTCCACTGAACAAAAATGGCCACAAGAGCTAAAAATAGAAAAACCTTTAAATGACATCTCTACCAAGCCCTTTGGCCTGATTTCGAAATAAATTCACAGAAATGTTCCTAAGTTGACCCTCTACTAAAATTGCTAAAATTTTTCGGCTCGGCCGAACAAAATGGCCGCCAGAGCTGAAAATAGAAAAACCTTTAAACGACATCTCCTCCTAGCCCTTTGGCCCGATTTCAAAATAATTTCACAGAAATGTTCCTTGGATGACCCTCTACCAGAATTGCTAAAATGGTTCAGCTCCGCTGGCCACCAGAGCTAAAAATAAAAAACCTTTAAAACAACATCTCCTCCAAGCCCTTTGATCTGATTTCGAAATAAATTCACAGAAATGTTCCTAAGTTGACCCTCTACTAAAATTGCTAAAATTCTTCCACTCAGCTGAACAAAATGGCTGCCAGAGCTGAAAATAGAAAAACATTTAAACGACATCTCCTCCTAGCCCTTTGACCGGATTTCAAAATAATTTCACAGAAATGTTCCTTGGATGACCCTCTTCCAAAATTGCTAAAATTCTTTGGCTCGGCTGAACAAAATGGCCGCCAGAGCTAAAAATAGAAAAAACCTTTAAACGGCATCTTCTCCAAGCCCTTTGGCCTGATTTCAAAATAATTTCACAGAAATATTCCTAAGTTGTCCCTCTACTAAAATTGCTTAAATGGTTCCACTGGGCTGAACAAAATGGCCGCCAGAGCTAAAAATATAAATACATGTAATCTTTAAACGACATCTCCTAGCCCTTTGGCCCGATTTCAAAATAATTTCGCGGAAATGCTCCTTGGATGACCGTTTACCAAAATTTCTAAAATGGTTCCGCTCTGCTGAACAAAATGACCGCCAGAACTAAAAATTAAAAAACCTTTAAATGACATCTCCTCCAAGCCCTTTGGCCCGATTTCAAAATAATTTCACAGAAATGTTCCTAAGGTGACCCTCTACCAAAATTGCTAAAATGCTTCTGCTCCGCTGAATAAAATGGCCTCCAGAGCTAAAAATAGGAAAAACCTTTAAACAAAATCTCCTCAAAGCCAATTTGCCCGATTTCAGAATAATTTCACAGAAATGTTCCTTGGGTGACCCCCTGCCAGAATTGCAAGCAAATTAAAGGGCCCTTTGGTTTTACATAGACTTATATAGGGAAATCTTTAAAAATCTTCTTCTCTGAAACCGCAAGGCCGAGGTCTTTGATATTTGGTGTGAAGCTTCATCTAGTGAACCTCTATCAAGATTGTTCAAATAATAGCCCTGGGGCTAAAAATGCACCTGCCCCGGGGCCTTTAATTTTTCATAGGCATATATAGGGAAAATCTGTAAAAATCTTCTTCTCTGAAACCGCAAGGTCCAGGTTTTTGATATTTGGTATGGAGCTACGTCTAGTGGACCTGTACCAAGATTGTTCAAATTATAGCCCAGGGGCCAAAAATGTCCCCACCCTGGGCCATTTAGTTTTACATAGGCTTATATAGGGAAAATCTTTAAAAATCTTCTCCTCTGAAACCCCAAGGCCCAGTTCTTTGATATTTGGTATGAAGCTTCATCTAGTGGACCTCTATCATGTTCAAATTATAGGCCTGGTGCGAAAAATGCCCCCACCTGCAGGCCCTTTGGTTTAACATTGGCTTACACAGGGAAAATCTTTAAAAATCTTCTTCTCCGAAACCGTATGGCCCGGGTCTTTGATATTTGGTGTAGAGTGGACCTCTACCAAGATGGTTCAAATCATAGCTCTTGGGCCAAAAATGCCTTCGCTCCGGGGCCCTTTGGTTTTACATTGACTTATATAGGGACATTTAAAAAAATCTTCTACTCTGAAACCGCAAGGCCCAGGTCTTTGATATTTCATAATTTGGTGTGAAGCTTCATCTAGTGGACATCTATCAAATTGTTCAAATTATAGCCCTAGGAAATAGAAGTCAAGGCAATGAAAACATTTGAAAATCTTTTTGTTTGAAAGCAGAAGGCCAAGGTCTTTGATATTTGGTATGAAGCTTCATCTTGTGGATTTCTACCAAGATTGTTCAAATTATAGCTCTGGGGCCAAAAATGTCCCGCCCCGGGGACTCCAAGATTTATATAGACTTATATAAGGAAAACCTTTAAAAATCTTCTTGTCTGAAACCAGAAGGCTTCGGTCTTTGATATTTGGTATGAAGCTTCACTTTTTAGACCACTACCATGATGGTTCAAATTATAGCCAGGGGCCAATAATGGCTCTCCCAGGGGCCCACTTGTTGTTTTGTGGATCAGGTGAGCGATCCAGGGCCATCATGGCCCTCTTGTTCATAGCTTTATATAGCGAAAATCTTTTAAAATCTTTTTCTCTGAAACTGCAAAGCCCGGGACTTTGATATTTGGTGTGAAGCGTCATCTTGTGGACCTCTATCAAGATTGTTCAAATTACAGCCCTGGGGCTAAAAATTCCCCCACCCCAGGGCCCTGGGGTTTTATATAGACTTATGTAGGGAAAATCTTTAAAAATCTTCTTCTCTGAAACTGATATTTGATATGAAGCTTTGTCTAGTAGACCTCGACCAAGATCATTTTAAATTATAACCTAGGGCCAAAAATGGCTCTGCCCTGGGGCTCACTGGATTTACATAGACTTATATAGGGAAAACCTTTAAAACTCTTCTTGTCTGAAATCACAAGGATTAGGTCTTTGATATTTGGTATGAAGCTTTGTCTAGTAGACCTCTACCAACATTGTTCAAATTATAGCCCTAGGGCCAAAAATGGGCCCACCCAGGAGCCCACTGGTTTTACATAGACTTATATTGCGAAAATCTTTGAAAATCTTCTTGTCTTAAACTAGAAGGACAAGGTCTTTGATATTTGGTATGAAGTTTCGTCTTGTGGATTTCTACCAGGATTGTTCAAATTATAGCCCTGGGGCAAAAAATGTCCCGCCTCGGGAACCACAGGTTATATATAGACTTATATAAGGAAAACCTTTCAAATTTTAAATCTTCTTGTCTGAAACCAGAAGGCTCCCTCAAGATTATGCAAATTATAGCCCTTGGGTCAATAATGGCCCTCCCTGTGACCCACTTGTTTCACTATAGATCAGGTGAAGGATCCAGGGCCATTATGGCCCTCTTGTTTATGAAATTCTTGTTAGACAAAACAAAACAAATACAAGCAAGATAGGTTGACTGGTTCCTGGTGCAGAAACAAATATTGAAAACCATTCAGTGGCACAAAATATGTCTAGTAAAGTATTCTCAGGTGTCCTTGACTGCTCCTAGCGAAACCTTTGCAGTTTAAATGGACAGTCAGGGATAAACAAACAAACAACAGTTAGACTTAAGATTGATTTATCTTAAATCAGATAAAACATCTCACAAAATCTGAAGCTACTTCGATTATGACTGGTGTGATATTGATTTGGATGTTAAATCTCAAAACAACCTTAGCACCAATGCAAAATTAGACAAGACCACCTTGTAGCATCGACTCCGGAACTTGTTACTCAAAAGTACCAGCGAAATCAATATTTATCTCCAGCATGGCACACAGTATGGTCGGTAAAAAGCTTTTTACGGGTTTCTACAGGGTTGTGCCATTCAAAGCAAAATGGATATGTGTCGGAGAGATATCCAGCTCTTGCCTGCGTCCACGAGTCTGATAATAACTCACTGGAAATCGCTAAACAGACTGAAATCTGGACAGCTCGTACCAAGAACAAACACCTTTTTAGCTCACCTGTCACGTAGTGACAAGGTGAGCTTTTGTGATCACTTTTTGTCCGTCGCCCGTCGTGCGTGTGTCCGCCGGTGCGTCCGCAAACAATTTCAAATAAGTATATCTCTAATACACCATGGTCAATCTTGATCAAATTTCATGAGAAGCATCATCAGGTAGGGGGAAAGGCTACATAAGGTTTTTGGGCAGATCAGATTGTAATTCTGGTTGCCATGGCAACATATAGCTCCCATAGACTTACAATGGGAAAAAATTAAAATATCTTCTTCTCTGAAACTACTGGGCCCAGAGCTTAGATATTTAGCTTGTAACAATGTCAAGTGGTCACCTACATAAATCCTGCCAATCATGCCCCTGGGGTCCAAATTGGCCACACCCCGGGGCCCCTCAACTCCTATAGACTCAGACGCCAAGTTCTGCAACGGAAGGTCAGGTGGTTTTTCTCCGGGTACTCCGGTTTTCGCCCACCTCTGATTAACGATCGGCTCGATATGAGTGAAATAATCTTGAAAGGGCCGTAAAACCCAAACCAAAAAAAAAAAAAAAAAAAAAAAACTCCTATAGACTCATAATGGAAAAAAAAGCTTCCAAAATCTTCTTCTCTGAAACCACAGGACCCAGAGCTTAGGTATTAAGCATGTAGCAACGGCAATTGGTCACCTACATAATTCCTGCCAATCATGCCCCTGTGTTTCAAATGGGCCACGCCCCGGGGCCCCTTCGCTCCCATAACTCATAATGGAAAAAAAGCTTCAAAAATCTTCTTCTCTGAAACCACAGGACCCAGAGCTTAGATATTTAGCATGTTGCAACAGCAATTGGTCACCTACATAATTCCTGCCAATAATGCCCCGGGTTCCAAATGGGCCACGCCCCGGGGCCCCTTCGCTCCCATAGACTCAGAATGGAAAAAAGCTTAAAAAATCTTCTTCTCTAAAACCACAGAGCCCAGAGCTTAGATATTTAGCATGTAGCAACGGCAAGTGGTCACCTACACAATTCCTGCCAATCATGCCCCTGGGGTCCAAACGGGCCACGCCCTGAGGCCCCTTAGCTCCTATAGACTCATAATGGAAAAAAGCTCAAAAAGCTTCTTCTCTGAAACCACAGAGCCCAGAGCTGAGATATTTAGCATGTAGCAACGGCAAGTGGTCACCTACATAAATCCTGCCAATCATGCCCCTGGGATCCAAATGGGCCACGCCCCAGGGCCCCTTAACTCCCATAGACTCATAATGGAAAAAAAGCTTCAAAAATCTTCTTCTCTGAACCCACAGGGCCCAGAGCTTAGATATTTAGCATGTTGCAACAGCAATTGGTCACCTACATAATTCCTGCCAATAATGCCCCGGGTTCCAAATGGGCCACGCCCCGGGGCCCCTTCGCTCCCATAGACTCAGAATGGAAAAAAGCTTAAAAAATCTTCTTCTCTAAAACCACAGAGCCCAGAGCTTAGATATTTAGCATGTAGCAATGGCAAGTGGTCGCCTACAAAATTCCTGCCAATCAACCCCCTGGGGTCCGAATGGGCCACGCCCCCGGGCCCCTTAGCTCCTGTAGACTCATAATAGAAAAAAAGCTTCGAAAACCTTCTTCGCTGAAACCACAGGGCCCAGAGCTTAGATATTTAGCATGTGGCAATGACAAGTGGTCACCTACATAAATCCTGCCAATCATGCCCCTGGGGTCCAAATTGGCCACACCCCGGGGCCCCTCAACTCCTATAGACTCATAATGGAAAAAAAAGCTTCCAAAATCTTCTTCTCTGAAACCACAGGACCCAGAGCTTAGGTATTAAGCATGTAGCAACGGCAATTGGTCACCTACATAATTCCTGCCAATCATGCCCCTGTGTTTCAAATGGGCCACGCCCCGGGGCCCCTTCGCTCCCATAACTCATAATGGAAAAAAAGCTTCAAAAATCTTCTTCTCTGAAACCACAGGACCCAGAGCTTAGATATTTAGCATGTAGCAACGGCAAGTGGTCACCTACACAATTCCTGCCAATCATGCCCCTGGGGTCCAAACGGGCCACGCCCTGAGGCCCCTTAGCTCCTATAGACTCATAATGGAAAAAAGCTCAAAAAGCT
The DNA here is from genome assembly GCA_963580285.1 of Lucinisca nassula. Lineage (NCBI taxonomy): Eukaryota > Metazoa > Mollusca > Bivalvia > Lucinida > Lucinidae > Lucinisca > Lucinisca nassula. The sequence goes on from OY757014.1 coordinate 118,738,703, forward strand.
TCTTCTCTGAAACCACAGAGCCCAGAGCTGAGATATTTAGCATGTAGCAACGGCAAGTGGTCACCTACATAAATCCTGCCAATCATGCCCCTGGGATCCAAATGGGCCACGCCCCAGGGCCCCTTAACTCCCATAGACTCATAATGGAAAAAAAGCTTCAAAAATCTTCTTCTCTGAACCCACAGGGCTCAGAGCTTAGATATTTAGCATGTTGCAACAGCAATTGGTCACCTACATAATTCCTGCCAATAATGCCCCGGGTTCCAAATGGGCCACGCCCCGGGGCCCCTTCGCTCCCATAGACTCAGAATGGAAAAAAGCTTAAAAAATCTTCTTCTCTAAAACCACAGAGCCCAGAGCTTAGATATTTAGCATGTAGCAATGGCAAGTGGTCGCCTACAAAATTCCTGCCAATCAACCCCCTGGGGTCCGAATGGGCCACGCCCCCGGGCCCCTTAGCTCCTGTAGACTCATAATAGAAAAAAAGCTTCGAAAACCTTCTTCGCTGAAACCACAGGGCCCAGAGCTTAGATATTTAGCATGTGGCAATGACAAGTGGTCACCTACATAAATCCTGCCAATCATGCCCCTGGGGTCCAAATGGGCCACACCCTGGGACCCGCTTAGCTCCCATAGACTCATAATGGAAAAAAGCTTCAAAAATCTTCTTCTCTGAAACCACAGGGCCCAGAGCTAAGATATTTAGCATGTAGCAAATGCAAGTGGTCACCTACATATTTCCTGATAATCATGCCCCTGGGGTCCAAATGGGCCATGCCCCGGGGCCCCTTAGCTCCCATAGACTCATAGAGGAAAAAAGCTTCAAAAATCTTCTCAGAAACTGTGAAGCACAAAACTTAGATATTTAGTATCTAGCAACATAAAATAGCCAGCTACATAAATCCTGCTAACCCTGCCTCTGGGGTCAAAATTGGCCACGCCCGATCTCATCAGCTCCATATACTTATAATGGAAAAAACTTAAAAAATCTTCTTCTCTGAAACCATAAAGCCCAGAGCTTAGATTTTTAGTATGTAGCAAAGTCAGTTGGCCACCTACATAAATTCTGTCAGTTATCCTCCTGGGATCCAAATTGTCCACCCCCAGGGCTATTTAGCTTCCATAGACTTACAATTGGAAAAACTTCAAGAATCTTCTTCTCTGAAACCACAGGGCCCTTATAATGAAAAAAAACAAAACAAAAAAAACACCAAAAAGAAAAAAACAATTTAAAATGGGGGAAAAAAATCTTCAAAAATCTCCTTCTCTGAAACCATAAGTCCCAGAGCTTAGGTATTTAGCATGTAGCAATGTCGAGTGGTCGCCTACATGTATCCTGCCAATCCTGCCCCTGGGGTTCAAATTGGCCAAATCCTGTGGCCCCTTAACTCCAACAAACTTATAATGGAAAAAAGCTTCAAACATCTTCTTTGAAACCATGAAGTACAGATCTTAGATATTTAGTATATATCAACACAAAATGGTTGCCTACATTAATCCTGCCAACCATGCCCTTTGGGTCAAAATTGGCCAAGCCCCAGGGCTCATGAGCTCCTATAGACTTATACTGGAAAAAACTTCAAAAAATCTTCTTCTACTAAACCATAAGGCCCAGATTTTGTTTGATTTGAGGTTTTACATCCCCGTCAACATTGTATAGGTCATTTTTGAGATGTCTGTTCCAATTTTATGGGACTTTTACCAACATTTAGATGAAATTACATTTCAAGCCCTGTCGTCCAATGAAACCAATAGGGTTTATAAGCATGGACACCGCTTTGCCTGAGCTTTGATATTTAGTATATCGCAATGTCAAGTGGTCTCCTACACTAATGATTTTCTGGTACACAGGTGAGCGATATAGGGTCATTGGGCCCTCTTGTTAAAAATGTTTGCAGGAAGATTCGACTTTTTCATCGACATTGTACTTCAAGTACTTGTTCAACCCTTTTTGTACCAAATGGAATCTTCCTCCTTATAAATAACATGAGTCCATTTCAAAATTTAGGGGTGTCAGGTTGTGTTTTCTCCAAAATCTACTTGGAAATTGGCTGAACATTTTGCAAACAATGTAGGCCCTGATCAGACGCCGCGTTCTGCGGTGTCTGATCTGGGCCTGCACTGTTTGTCAACTACACGTTTTGGGGTTTCCGGTACAAAATGGGTTGAATTTAAGACGGTAAGGAGTTTGGGTGTCCAAATATTTAGAGTAAATACACTAGATTATATAGGACACACATGAACAAGTGCATAACAAACTTGTGCAGTTAGCAAAGACTCAGATCAGCCTGCCCATCCCTGCAGTGTGATCAGAGTCTTTCAGGCTCTTCACATGTGCCTACTATAGCCACTACCCTGGATAGACGGGTCGATCCGAGTCTACGCTGGTTACACAAGTCATTGTATGTTTTATGTGATAGAAACAAAAAAATGATACATGGGTGGGCTGGAGATACTGCCTTCCTGGGAAAATCAGGATCCAGAAAGTAAACGGGATGTACGAAATTGTATAAAATTTACAAACTTAAAAATGGGAAGCAGGGTTCGGGTACCCTGACAACCTGAATGCAGGGCTGTGGAAGTACTATGGTTGTCAGGTGACTGCTTAACCCTTTATTGCACTGAATGGAAGCATAGGAAGAGTCCAAATTTTCAAAATTAAGGGATACCGGGTTGAGTTAATTTTAGAAATTGATTTGTTTGTTTGATTTGAGGTTTAACACGTCCCCGTCAATGCAATATAAGTCATTTTGAAGACATTGCTTCCAATTTTGTAGGACTTTTACCAGACATTGAGATGAAATGTCGTCTCAAGCCCTGCCAACCAATGAAACCAATAGGGTTTATATGCATGGAATCTCCCACTCGCACCACTTTTCCTGGGCAGGCTTAGATCCTCTAAGCGGTTTACAAGTGCTCATGAGCTGTCAGTTTCAGCTCTGGGTGGACGCATCGTGCAGCTCATCTATTTCTTCAAGCGGGAGCCAAGAAACTGCATGATTTAAAATTGGCGTGAAGCCACGTTCTGCTCCATTGAGTGTTTGCCAGTGTCCTGTTTTGGGGTTTCCCCTTTATAAAATTAATTATAAGAATAGTCTTAACTCCTATTCTGCTGAATATTTTAATCAGTTTTTGTTCATGGACAGTGTAGATCCTGATAAGATGGCTTCTTCAGAAGGGTTAAAGCAGGTTTTTTCTGAGATTAATTTATTGAGTAAATGCTCTGCATGCTGGGAATTTCTTTGACTGCAGACAACATTTTAAGTTTATACAGTGCTAAAACAGTATTTGAGCTTTAATGCAAATTGCCTCCAATGGAAACAATTTTCAGAATTAGAAGTCATTTCCTGTTTTCTGGGGAAACCAGTGCTTCAGCTGAAGTGCACGACCCGCCGGATGCTTTTAGCTTTATGAGTGTTACCATATATGGGTATGGCGGCCATTTTTGTCATGTGACCTGGACCTAAAACGGTTCCCCCAATAAATGGGCCTTATCATAAGGAGCAAAAATATATCTTATACTTTAGTACTGTATTCTGAATCGTTTGCAGGATAAAATGCATTCTCACTTTTCCAATACAAAAGCATATGTGTCAAAGTTTGTCCTAGGCACAAAGAAGGTCAAGGTCAACCCAGGGTCACCATTTTAGCAATTTATGATGGGCCTACCTCCCAGATGCTATTTATCAAGTTTCGTGGAAATCTGCCCATTGGTTCTGGAGAAGACTATTTTTGAAGGGGTTTTATCATATATGGCTTGGCGGCCATTTGGTCATGTGACCTGGACCCCATGAGCAAATTTTGGTTTCCCCCATCCCATAGAGGCTCCATATAAAATTTGACTTCAATCGGCCCAACGGTTTCCAAGGAGAAGCAGTTCGAAAATTTTCACATTTTTCGCCTCGGCAATGCTATACTAAATGGAATGTAATATTTCGCAAGTTCATTGGTTAGATCTCATTGATATCTATCAGTATGCCAAAAATTGTTTAAATATTCCAAGCGGTTAAGTCACTATCACCAATTTTCACAAACGGGTTACGGACGGACAGACAGACAGACCATATTTGGCTTGGCGACCATTTTGGTCATGTGACCTGGACCCCATGAGCAAATTTTGGTTTCCCCCATCCCATAGAGACTCCATATGAAATTTGACTTCAATCGGCCCAACAGTTTCCGAGGAGAAGCAGTTCGAAAATTTTCACATTTTTCGCCTCGGCGAGGCTATACTAAATGGAATGTAATATTTCGCAAGTGCATTGGTTAGATCTCATTGATATCTATCAGTATGCCAAAAATTGTTTAAATATTCCAAGCGGTTAAGTCACTATCACGAATTTTCACAAACGGGTTACGGACAGACAGACAGACAGACTGACAGAATGACCGAATGACAGAATGACACGGTGATTTTAGGGCACTCTTAGAAAATCAACCGACTTCAGTCGGTCGCTTTTTCTGCGGGTCGTGCAATTAAGAAAAAATTCATTAACCCATTGTATGCCAGTTGACTATTCCATTGCTATATGTTGGACAAGTCCATTTGTCATATAAGGGATGTCAGGCCTATTTTTTTGTTGTTATTCTATTTTTGATGGAAAATTCTGTTAGCAAATAGTGCCGGCCGGGATCAGACGCCGCGTTTTGCGGCATCTGATCTGGGCTTGCACTATTTGCCAAGGTACCCTTTTATGGTTTCCCCACATAAAATGTGTTAATTTGTTGTCTGCTGAAGTAGCCCAGAGAGTAGTTAAGATTAACCCATTCAGTACCAGAAACCCCTATAGGGGTACCTTGGCAAACAGTGTAGGCCCAGATCATACGCCGCAAAACGCGGCGTCTGATCAGGGCCTAACTGTTTGCAAAAAGTTAAGCCATTTCCAAAATAAATTGCAAAGAGAACACAACCTGACACCCCTAAATTTTGAAATGGACTCGTCCTATATATAAAGAGGAAGATAACATTTGGTACAAAAAGGGTGAAGATGCCTGTTAATTAAGGTTATCAGGAGGTAAACATACCTTCCAATCAGGAGGTAAACATATCTACCCAGGTCAGGGGTCAGATATATTACAATCTTAGCCCATTTCAGACAGGAAACCTCAAAACCGGTACTTTAGCGAACAGAACTGGTCCAGATCAGAGGCCACTGCTGAATGCGGCGTCAGATCAGGTTTTTCACTGTTCGTGCTAAAAGCTCAGCCACTTTCTTACTTAATGTTTAAAAGTAACTCAACCTGACAGTTACTCCCTAAATTTTGAAATGGATTCCTGGTATTAGAGGGAGGAAGATTCCATTCAGTCAAAAATGGGTGAATGAGTCGTGATCAGCTGGAAAATTTGCTATTTTTAGCTCACCTGTCACGTAGTGACAAGGTGACCTTTTGTGATCACTTTTCGTCCGTTGTCTGTCGTCAGTGCATGTGTGTGTGCGTGCGTGTGTGCGTAAACAATTTCTTCAAACCACATTTCTTCCTAAACCACTGATCAGATTTTGACCAAACTTCACAGCAATGATCCTTAGGTGGTCCCCTTTCAAAGTTGTTCAAATGGTTCCGGTCCGTTGCACATTTGGGTCACAGGAGCCAAAAATAGATTTTTTTCACCGAAAACTTAAAAAATCTTCTTCTCTGAAACCACAAGGCCCAGGTCTTTGATATTTGGTATGAAGCTTCATCTAGTGGACCCCTACCAAGATTGCTCAAATTATAGTGCTGGGGCTAAAAATGCCCCCGCCCAGGGGCCCTTTGGGTTTACATGGGAAAATCTTTAAAAATCTTCTTCTCTGAAACCGCATGGCCCAGGTCTTTGCTATTTGGTATGAAGCTTTATCTAGTGGACCCCCACCAAGATTGTTCAAATTATAGTGCTGGGGCCAAAAATGCCCCCGCCCAGGGGCCTTTGGTTGTACAGGGGCTTATATAGGGAAAATCTTTAAAAATCTACTTCTCTGTACCCACAAGGCGCAGGTCTTTGATATTTGGTATGACGCTTTATCTTGTGGACCTCTACCAAGATTGTTAAAATAATAGCCCTGGGGCCAAAAATGCCCCCGCTCCGGGGCCCTTTGGTTTTACATAGACTTACATGTATATAGGGAAAATCTTCAAAAATCTTCTCCTCTAAAACCAAAAGGCCTATGATTGTGATATTTGGTATGACGCTTCATCTTGTGGACCTCTACCAAGATTATTCAAATTACAGCCCTGAGACCAAAAATGCCCCCACCCCGGGGCCCTTTGGTTTTACATAGACTTATATAGGGAAAATCTGTAAAAATCTTCTTCTCTGAGACCTCAAGACCCAGGTCTTTGATATTAGGTATGAAGCTTCATCTTGTGGACCTCTACCAAGATTGTTCAAATTAAAGCCCTGGGGCCAAAAATGCCTTTTGGTTTTACATATACTTATACATGTATAGGGAAAATCTTGAAAAATCTTCTCCTCTGAAACCACAAGACCTAGGTCTGTGAAATTTGGTATGAAGCTTCATCTCCTAGGACCTCTACCAAGATTGTTCAAATGATGGCCCTGAGACCAAAAATGCCACCGCCTCGGGGCCCTTTGGTTTTACATAGACTTATGTTGGGAAAATCTTTAAAAATCTTCTTCTGTGAAACCACAAGGCCTAGGTCTTTGATGATAGGTGTGAAATTTCATCTAGTGGACCTCTATCTAGATTGTTCAAATTATAGCCCTGGGGCCAAAAATGCCCCTGCCCCAGGAGCCTTTGGTTTTACATAGACTTACATTGGGAATATCTTTCAAAAAATCTTCTTCTCTGAAACTGCAAGGCCCATGTCTTTGATATTTGGTATGGAGCTTCATCTAGTGGACCTATACCAAGAATGTGCAAATTATAGCCCTCGGGCCACAAATGTTTGCCCCAGGGCCCTCTGGTTTTACATAGACTTATAGGTTAGGCTTTGAAAATCTTCTTCTCTGAAACAGTATGGCCCAGGTCTTTGATATTTGGTGTGAAGCTGAATCTAGGGGACCTCTATCAAGAGTGTTTAAATTATAGCCCTGAGGCCAAAAATGCCCCCACCCGGGGACATTTGGTTTTACATAGGCTTATGTAGGGAATATCTTTAAAAAATTCTTCTTCTCTGAAACTGCAAGGCCCAGGTCTTTGATATTTGGTGTGTAGTTTCATCTTGTGGACCTTTGCCAAGATTGTTCAAATTATAGCCTTTATTAATATTTGGTATGAAGCTTCACTTTTTTAGACTTCCCTCAACATTATGCACATTATAGCCCTTGGGTCAATAATGGCCCTCCCTGGGGCCCACTTGTTACTCTATGGATCAGGTGAGCGATCCAGGGCCATCTTGGCCCTCTTGTTAGCTCACCTGAAGGGGTCTTTAGAAGATTGTGGGAGTGAGTGTTTGAAATTTACGTCCCAGCAACAGCTAAGGTCATACGGAGATGGGACCTTGGTTTAAAGACTCATCCGAAAGTCTGGAGAAGCCCTGGATCGATCCTGCAACCCCTGGTTTACAAGGTGAGTAGGGTAACCTCTACAACACAAAGGCTTCTATGAGATTATGGGATGCTGTTGTTGCCCATGGCTTTTCCTATGGACACTATTTTTTTTTAGCTTGGATATGTCCTTTTGAGGTGATTCTGACTAGTTGATTCTGTTGAAGCAAAACTATGGCATAGTTGGTTTGGCAAACGTGTTATGTACCTTATGTTGCTGGGTTGGCTTACTGTTGGGCAAGCTGCCTGCCAGGGCTTGAGAAAATGCCAGTTTCCCGGCCCTGGACCGATTTTGGGCTTACTGAACCGATTTTAACTGAAAAAGAAGACTAAAAAATCGGTCCATAATTTATTAAAATTTTCAAAAAAATCGGTTTGAAAATTTTCGCCAAGCCGTTATTTTGTAAAAACAAACTGACCTTTTTCCATTGACAATCCAAGCAAGTACACAAAAATGCCTGAAGCGCAAGGTGTTAGACTGGTTCATTGTCTAACTAGGTGTAAATCGGACAAGTCCACGTCAGGGTCTTTGATCTTATCACAGCAAAATTTGATTCAAAATCATGTAATCTGATCTGTCCACTTGGGTGAGCGCTGAGGCATGGGACGATACCATATCGGTGTTTTTGATATGCAAGGTAATTGGTAATATGATGGATGTGGGAAAACAAAGTTTCGCGTGTTACATTTTGATGTGTAGTTTTGTATTGTATTTTAAATGACAATACTTCGCACCTGCTTAGTTATGCATTACAATAAAAAAAGGTTGTTTTTTCTGTTGTTAATTGTTTATCCGTAGTTGCCAATTATCCGAGATGCGAAAGTTTTAATTAAGGGGGATAAGGTTTAAGTTTGATTTTTTAATTGTCTAATACAAAGAAAGGTGTTAAAATCGGCCATGCTTACAACAGAGTAATAACTTAAGCTGAAAGTATTTAATGCTTGTAAGATCGTTTTATATCGCCTTTTCTGTTTTCGAAATGGCACAGCGTAGTATTTTGTCTATGTTGCAGAAGACAAATCATGATTAAAACAGGCTTGGCAACCCTGTACAGTGAGCTGAGGGACTGGCTAAAAATGGTCAACCAAACCGGACTGGCGACCCGGTTCAGTCAACTGCAGGACTGGCTAAAAATGGTCAACCACACCGGACTGGCGACCCGGTTCAGTCAGCGGGGACCCTGACTAAAAATGATAAAATAAAACTGGACTATGTAAATTATTTGCTTTTTAAATAAATAATAATAATAAACAAAAAAAAAAACCTCTGCCGAAGTCGGATGTGCTGGGCCTCGACGTGAAATAGTATTTGACCGCACCACACTGGTTGTTTCCCTTTAGCGCTCTTCAGTTTCTGGGTGACACGGATATTGGGAAAATGAAAGTAGATAAAATCTGGCGTGTCTGAACAATGTGAGCAAAGATTGCTGTTTTTAATCGAGATACTGACGTTCATATTCGTTGAACAAGTGTAAGAGCAGTATTGTTATGCCATTCATTACCCTGATAACACAGCGGCACTCCGTATTTTGAAATTGCAAATTACTACACAATAGAAACCAAGGACGTTTACGGAAATTACCGAACCGCTTCAGTAATTTCCGTAAATTTTTGGCGAAATCTGGCTGGATTGATTTTGATTCTTCAGTTTCTCGAGCCCTGCTGCCTGCTGCATGGATATGGTGTGGGTTCATTCATTTTGCTCTTTCTCCCCTGTCCCTCTCTTTCATCTTTTCTACTATCTCTTCTATAGCTCTTCTTCCTTTGGGCCCTGCCCATCCGGGTTTGAAGAAATAGATGGGCTGTTTGATGCTTCCACGCAGAGCTTAAACCGACCGCACACGAGTACTGGTAAACCACATGGAGGATTTAAGCCTGCCCAGGCAAAGCAGTGTGAGTTGGACCGTCCATGCTTATAAACCCTATTGGTTTCATTGGGCGACAGGGCTTGACATTCCATCTCAGTGTCGGGTAAAAGTCCCACAAAATTGAAAGCAATGTCATAATGGCACAAGAGTTGACTTTGTTCTTACTACGAGCAAATTAGACAGACTCCCATGATTTCCACAATCAAATCATTGACAATCAAAAATATGATAAGGTGTCTTGTATTTTTTTTTTTTTTACACAACATATTTTCCATATTTCTTGTTAAAAACATGTATTGTGGGCACTTGTTAGAATCTTTGGAGGCGATTCCACCTCTTTGAGGGGATTCTACAACTCCCCATGATTTTACGGAGAAGTAATACACCCATCATCCTCGTCCTCAAGAACTCATTGAGATGTACATCTGACTGCCGATCAGGAGGTTGCAACTTAAACTTATCCAGCTGCATAAATTAATTTGGCGCACCCATTTGCTTTTCAACCAATCAAGTTACTTGGTGTAATTTATACATTCACATTTGCATACTGGATGATAAACAGTGAAGAGCCTGATCAGATGGCTTCTTCAGAAGCCATCTGATCTGGCTCTACACTGTATGCAAAGGTATAGGTTGTCGTGAACAGCAGGATAAGGGTTTATACATGCCGAGTCAGCAACATTCATTCGTGGAGTGAGTGAGTGAGTTTTAGTTTTACGTCCCACCAACAGCTAAGGTCATACGGAGATGGGACCTTGGTTTAAAGACTCTTCCGAAAGTCTGGAGAAGCCCGGGATCGATCCTGCGATCCCTGGTTTTCAAGGCGATTTCATTCGTGGAAATTGATCTTGAAATCTTTGCTATGGTCATTCTCTCCCTTCTGGATTCAAGAAGGGCAGTTGTGAGTTTCTGGCTAAAAATATACATTCTGCTGGTTAGTCGTTAAGCCTGCCTAGGAAATGTCGCATTATGTGTGGATTGGTAAACTGTCTGGCTTGATAAAATTATGATCTAAAAAGTTCAAAATTGCCTAAATTGTTATGCTCCATTAAATAAAATGGCCACCAGAGCTAAAAATAGAAAAACCTTTAAATGACATCTTCTCCTAGGCAAATGTCCCGATTTGAAAAGAATTTCACAGGAATGTTCCTTGAGTGACCCTCTTTCAAAATTGCCAAAAATCGTTCTGCTCCGTTAAACAAAATGGCCACCAGAGCTAAAAATAGAAAAACCTTTAAATGACATCTCCTCTTAGGCAAATGGCCTGATTTGAAAATAATTTCACAGGAATGTTCCTTGAGGGACCCTCTTTCAAAATTGCTTAAATGGTTCCGCTTAGTTAAACAAAATGGTCACCAGAGCTAAAAATAGAAAAACCTTTAAATGGCATCTCCTCCTAGGCAAATTGCCCTATTTGAAAATAATTTCACAGGAATGTTTCTTGAGTGACCCTCTTTCAAAATTGCCTAAATCGTTCCACTCCGTAAAATGGCCGCCAGAGCTAAAAATAGAAAAACCTTTAAATGACATTTTCTCCGAGGAAAATGGCCTGATTTGAAAATAATTTCTCAGGAATGTTCCTTGAGTAACCCTCTTTCAAAATTGCCTAAACTGTTCCGCCCTGTTAAACAAAATGGACACCTGAGCTAAAAATAGAAAAACCTTCAAATTCCACTGCAATGAAAAATAGCCTCAAAAGAAAAAAGTCTTTGGTCCACATCTCCTTAAAGCAGTGAATCCTTCATTTCCATAAGCTTTGAAACATCTTGGATTCAGGTGAGGGATTCAGGGCCATCATGGCCCTCTTGTTTGTGGAAAATACTTGTTTTTGCTTTGATTAAAGGCCACCAGTCTTCTTATGTTCCATGCCAGAACATTCAGATAGTTTGAAAAGTAGTTGTGTATAAGTTTTAATGGAAAAGTCCGCTTTATACTGCAGTTTTCTTTCAACAAACAAAATTCAAAGGAGTACGGTAACTTGGGAGAAGCCTCCGTGGTCGAGTGGTTATGCTACTCTCCTTGTAAACCAGGGGTCGCAGGTTCGATCCTGGGCTTCTCCAGACTTTCGGATGAGAGCTGTTTTGTTTGTGCCGTGTGGCGGCTGTAAAAGGTCTCCTCGTACATGCATTTAATGCTCTTATTTTTCCAATCCTCAGGGATTGCTTATGCAATTGCTTTTCAATGTTCCATCAATTGACATCCTTTAGATACCTGTTGAAGGTCATTATTAAACCGATGTTCGTTCCTCGTTGTAAAACAACTGCTTGTTTGACATCCCTGTACTTTAAGTAGACTAAGATGTTTTGTGGGCTTTTGTTGTACCTTCCTTCGATTCGAAGGAATCTTCTTCAGTATTTACTATCCCCCGACCGAATAGGTTCGGGGGATATAGCGATCCGCCTGGCATCCGTCTGTCTGTACGTGCATCCGTCTGTCCGTCCGTCCATCCGTCCGTAGACGCAACCTTGTGATGGCCATGACTCCTATACCCTTTGAGATTCATTGATAGTTCTTGGCACAATTGTTCACAAGGCTGAGACGGCGTGTCATGCGCAAGAACCAGAACTCTGGATGCCATACTTTTTTAGTTATCTCCCCTTTTAATAAAAAAGAATGACTACTTTGTGATGGCCATAACTCCAATACTCTTTGAGATATATTGATGGTACTTGGCACAGTTGTTCACAAGGCCGAGACGGTGTGTCATGCACAAGAACCTTAACTCTGGCTGCCATGGTTTTTGAGTTATCTCCCCTTCCAATAAAATAGAGTGACTACCTTGTGATGGCCATAACTCCAATACCCTTTAAGATGTATTGATGATACCTGGCACAGTTGTTCACAAGGCCGAGATGGTGTGTCATGCACAAGAACCACAACTTTGGCTGCTATGGTTTTTGAGTCATCTCCCCTTCCAATAAAATAGAGTGACTATCTTGTGTTAGACCATAACTCCAATACCCTTTAAGATATATTGGTGATACCTGGCACAGTTGTTCACAAGGCTGAGACGATGTGTCATGCACAAGAACCACAACTCTGGCTGCCATGGTTTTTGAGTTATCTCCCCTTCCAATAAGATAGAGTGACTACCTTGTGTTGGACCATAACTCAATTACCCTATAAGATATATTGATGATACCTGGCACAGTTGTTCACAAGGCCAAGACGGTGTGTCATGTACAAGAACCACAACTCTTGGTGCCATGGTTTTTGAGTTATCTCCCCTACGAATAATATAGAATCACTACCTTGTGATGGCCACATCTCCAATACTCCTTGAGATACATTGATGGCACTTGGTACAGTTGTACATGAAGTTAAGCAAGTGTGTCACGTGCAAGAACCACAACTCTGGATGCCCTGTTTTTTTAATTATCTCCCCTGACAATATAACCTTTTTGATGGCCATAACTCCAATACCCTTTGAGATATATTGATGGTACTTGGCACAATTGTATACAAGGTTGAGACTGCGCTTCATGCCTAAGGACCACACTTCTGGATGCTATGATAAATATTTGAGTTATCTATCCTTCCAATATAACAGTACGACCAGTTTGTGATCTCCAACATCCTTTGAGACATATTGATGGTACTTTGTACAGAAATGCATGAGCTTAAGCAAGCATGTCATGCGCAAGAACCACAGTTCTGAGTACCCTGGTTTTTTTAGTTATCTCTCCTGAAGTATAATCTTGTGATGGCCAAAATTGCAATACTTTTGTGATATATTGCTGGTTTAATTCTGGTGCACTTTCTATTGGTGAACAATCTTCTGAAGGCCATATTCTCTTTTGGTCGGGGGATTTGCCATCTCTTCTGATGGCTATTTTTTAATAACCAGTATGAACATCGCTTTAGTTTTGACGGTATCACAACCTTATTAACCCAAATGAGTATCACAAATATATTTAAAATATCAATATCACCCCTAAGGTTACACTCTGCTTCTTCTGTACGGATTCCCCATTCTATTAAGAACTTTAATACTATGTTGCCTTTGGTATTGGTTAGACCCTTAAATTTGTCTTCTGTAACTTCAGTTAATCTCAAAGGAGCAGGCAATACCAATGTTTTTGGGAGTAGTCTTCGTATAAGACTATCTCCTCTCAAATCGCCCATCCTTCGAAAGTATACTAATCTGTGGAAAAGAAGTGGAATGTATCCTAGTATTTCTAAGTGCAATGCCAAGAGGTGCAGATGTTGTTCGCATTTAAGCACTGCGCCTACCGTTACTTCATCTGTAAACGGTAGACGCTTCTCTGTAGTTAACATGTCTGATTTGACATGCCAGTCTACAGATTTAATTTGCCGGCCTCAGTGGCTCAGTCGGATGCGCGTCTGACTGGTGATCAGGAGGACGCGGGTTCGACTCCCGCCGGGGTCGGCAACATTCTTTCGTAGAGATTGATCATGAAATCTTTTCTACGGTCATTCTCTCCCTTCCGCTGATTCAAGAAGGGCAGTTGTCAGTTTCTGGCGAAAGAATGTGCACTGTACTGGTTAACCGCTTACGTATAAGCCTGCCCAGGAAAGTGTTGATAGGTAAACTGACCGGCTCAAAAATGACCTAAATAGTGTTGACTGGGCCGTAAAACTCCAAAACAAACAAACAAACAAACAGATTTAATTTATCGTATTACTTGACGTGCTTCAAACTGTAATATGCAGTACGTCGGTCAAACTAACCGCATGCTTAAAACTAGATTGAACGAGCATTATCGTAGAATGAGTAAGCCTAAGAAAACTGACACTTTCTTGTGCCGTCACTTTCGACGTACAGGTCATTCTGTAAATAACATTGTTATACAACCAGTGGAAAAACTTTATTACGATGCAAATTCTACATCTAGATTCAAAATAATCAAAAGACATGAAGCTGAACTGAAATGGATTAAATTTTTACAGACCCCTTTTCCACTGGGATTTAATGACAACATTTATCATGAGGGTAATATTTCCAGAATGCCGGACTTTGATATTTTCTCACTCCTGGAATGTCGAAAACGCAGAACTAGATCTCACGGCACCAGGAAAAATGGTAACTTTAAACGTAAATCACGTGCCTTTAAACGAAACAATACTAGACTGAAGTGACTGTCAATTATATTATTAAATCATGGATGCCACTCTATGCTTTCATTTTTAAGTTCATTACCTGTTTCTGCTTTACGTCTTCTGGACACTGAGGCGAATAAATTCTATGATAGTTCTCATCAGTTATATGATGCGGCTCTCTTAACTAGAGGCTATACTCAGCATACTCTCCGTCCTTACATTGATTCTGAAATTAATCATAAACCCCATTTCTTCAAAATATCCTTCATTAATAAGGGTATGGATTTTATAGATTTGCCCAGTATCTTCCGTGAGAGATCGGTGCTTTCTTCCATTCCTGCTTATTTTCAAAATACTGAAACACCTATAATTTGCTATAAATATAACAAACCTGTTAGATCTATCATTTTTAATTTCAATAAACTTGTTTCAGATCTTGATATTGATACTAATACTCCTGATTCATGTGATTGTAAAAACTCAAAGTATTGCTATCCTGCTGCTGGTCATGTAATTACTGGCAATTTGAAAATTATTCCTGATTCTAGGATAAGGAATATAATTTCTAAAGGACCGAAATATCGGTTTCCTTCTAAAATTGATTTCAGTAAATGTAGAGATGAAATCGCTGCTTCCTTGAATGAATTCGGTAATCGATGGTGTAAGTGAGAGTATGTTGAGCATAAAGCCCTTAAGGACTGGAAACTTAGCATTTTAAAACTAGTGAATAAATGCATTTCTTTCTATTCTCAAAATACTAATTTATTACCTCCTAAGCCAAAGACGTCTTTACGTCATCTTAAACTAGGTATTCAAGAATTTCATAAGAAGTTTGTTTTGGCCCCTGCAGACAAAGCCGCTAACAACGTCGTCGTTGTGTGACGGCTCCACTATGTTAACACACTTAAGCAGGAGCTTGGTGGTACTAAGGCCTATGAACTTCAGCCTTTAGCTGAAGAGAGAGCTATAGTAGATAAACATGTTTGTCTTTCAGCCACCAAGTTTGCTGTGTGTGTTAACGAAGGCCAAGACAAGCTTCCTACGCTATACTGGTTACCAAAACTTCATCAAAGACCTTACAAAGCACGGTTTATTGCAAATTCTAGCTCTTGCACTACCACTGAACTTTCTAAATTATTAACTTCCTGTCTCACTGCTATTAAAATGCATGTAATTAAATATTGTGATAAAGTCTTTGAAAGATCAGGAAGAAATCTGTTTTGGTCTATAAAAAATTTGAATGAGGTTTTAAATAAATTGAAATCCAGACATTTTCGTGCTTCTAGTCTGTCTACTTACGATTTTTCCACTCTTTACACTACACTTCCACATAATCTTATAAAAGAACAGCTTAATGATTTAATTGAATGGGCTTTTCACAGAGAAGATTCTCTCTATCTTGCATGTAATGTCAGAAATGCATTTTTCACTTCTAAAGAGCATAAGAATTATACACTTTGGTCATGTCAGAAAGTGTGTGATGCCCTCACCTTTCTACTTGACAATATTTATATAAGATTCGGTACTATGTTATTTAGACAAATTGTGGGTATTCCGATGGGTACTAATTGCACACCTCTTGTGGCTGATCTGTTCTTGTATTGTTATGAAAGAGACTTCATTTTGTCGCTTTCCATTGATAACCAATCTGAAATTATTGAAGCTTTTAGCTCCACTTCTAGATATTTAGATGATTTATTAAATATTGATAATACCTATTTTGATGGTTTGATCAGTCAGATTTACCCCCCAGAACTTCAGTTAAATAAAGCAAATTCTTCTGATACCGAGGCCCCATTTTTAGCTCGTCTGTTTTTTGAAAAAAAAACTTTCGAGCTATTGTCATCACTCCGGCGTCTGCGTTGTCGTCCTGCGTCGTCCTGCCTCGTTCCAAAAATACTTAACCTTGGCTATAACTTAAAATGTATTAGACCTAGCCTCATGAAACTTCATACACACACTCATCATCACAAGAGCTACATTTTGACCAAGGACCATAACAACATTGTTGATTTTGGCTGAATTATCTCCCCTTTTCCAATTTTTTTCTGAAACACATTTTTTGCTCTCATTTCAATACTATTCACAACAGAGCCTTCAAACTTCACATGAATGTTCCTTGGGACAAGACCTTTACAATGATACCACACTTTTTGATCTGTGACCTTGACCTTTGAACTTTGATCTATTTTTCGAAAATTTAACCGAAAACCTTAACCTTGTCCATATTTCAAAAAGTATTTGGCCTACCTTCATGAAACTTCATACACATACTCACCATCACAAGAGCTACATTCCCTACAAGTTTTATAACTCCATCTTGCAATTTGATTGCTCTTGTTTGACTTAGAACTTTGGTTTTCTAAAAGAAACTGCAGACGAGCGTTGGCACCCGCATGCAGTGCTCTTGTTGGATTTACATCTATCTATTGTAGATGGATTTGTTTCGTGCAAAATTTATGATAAACGCGATGACTTTGATTTTGAGATTGTAAATTTTCCTTACTTGGATGGTGATGTTCCTCGTGCGCCATCCTATGGCGTTTATATTTCGCAATTAATTCGATTTGCTAGAGTGTGTAGTCATGTAACTGACTTCAACACTCGTAATAAATTATTAACGGCTAAACTCCTTAATCAGGGTTATCGGTACCATAAACTACGCAAAGCCTTTTCAAAATTTTATAGACGCCATTCTGATTTAATTTCAAAATTCAATATTGGACTTAAATCTCTTCTGCAACAAGGTCTATCGGAACCCGAATTTTATGGTGACTTAGTATATAAATTCAGAAAAATATATAACCGCAATGACTTCAGCACCCAATTTCGTAAAATCATTCTTCGATATAAAAAGATTGGGTACAACATGGATATTATACGAGACTGCATGCATGGTAGTTTCCAACTGTGATTGGGTTAACTTAGTTAACCCAATCACAGTTGGCAACTTTGCTTCCCTCTTTAATTGCACGCCGGAGGGTCAGGCCTCAGATTCTATGGCGGCTCCAAGGTAAAGGCTTATTGAGAATTAGAGAAATCTAATTCAAGGTAATGTTGGTTGGTGCCTGATGCTCTGTCTCTGGTCGGGCCCATCGCAGTCTAACTGTTGGTTTTCTTTTGCTCCAGCATTTCAGTGGTTTCTTGCTGTCGAGTCCTCACCATTGTCTCACCTCTGTGGTTCTTTGTTTTTTGTGTTCACGGAGATTTTGCAATGATGAGTTAGGAGGCGTTCATGCGGACTGAACAAATTATTTGTCTAAATCGCGACAGAAGGGCGGGGATTGTGGCGATTTATTTATGTTGTTATTTGTTACTTACTGTGTGTATCACTTTTGTCTTTTTATTTTGGATGGCCATATGGCCATTTTGTGGGAAAGTAACTTTCCTTATTAGTGGAGCGGGATCGAAGTGCTTGATTTCTACAACAATTGTGCACTTCCGGATACAAGTTTGAGACTTTCAGCATTTGTTCTTCAAACCTTTTGCCGTAAAAAAATCAACCTAGCCAAGTGAAATTATTTCATTTTCAAGATGGCTACCTTGAATTTCAAGATGGCTACCAAATTGATCGTTTTTTAACAGATAAATACCGATATTTTACCTTTAATTTGAAAATGAGTGTTTTTTGCACTACCAAGGCACATTGGTTTAAGCCACTGCTGTGAAACTCAGCATAGGGTCCAATGGAAGCTGTGAAACTGCTTTTGTGAAAAAAAAAACCGTATTTACTTGCTTTCTTGCAGCACAATACTTAAACTCGAAACAGTTTCTATCATTATTTAAAAATGCTTACATAGTCTTTTATCAACCGAATAATTTTGAACTGAAAAAGAAGAGTATTATAATCAATATTGCTGCTGTTTCAAAACTGAACACTTAAGAATGTGTTCCACTTTCAGAACCATAAACACTCTGCCTTTAAAACACTAGCCGCACAGTACTTACAATACTTATTGCTTTGATAACTTTAGGAAACAGAACAGCATAGTTGATCACCACATTGATTTACATTCTTTGAAAACAGAACACATATAATCTCTATTCATGCTCCAAGTAGACACATAACAATCAAATCCTGCATGAAAAATTTTGTATCAAACATTAGTTCAACGTCAAACAGAGCTCTGTGTCTGCTGGGAGTTTTCGTAAAAAGCACTAAAAGAAATCAAAACAAACCATCACATAAGCAGTACTTGCAGTAACCCAAATGCTGTTTGAATCGCCCCATCAATTCAAGCAGCCGCACCTGAATTGACAGGATGTGCCAGCGCGGGAGAGCAAACCCAAGGAAAACGGGGTCATGGTTTTCCGAAGGGTGTACAGATCGCACGGGAGGTAATTCCATTGGATGAACGATCGGAGTAGAAATAATCATTTTGAACTTAGTTGAATCCCATACTCTAAAGTGCAAGCTTAAGATATTCAATCAGGTGGTAAAAGGATAGTCCCTCGGCCTGTAAGAGTCTTAAGAAAAATTGGCGGTATTACAGGTAACCTTAACAACCAGTCACAATGTTTGACGACAGTCAGTTGCCAACAACATCAGCTACAAACTGGCAGACAAATTGGGGTTAATGTTGCTTATGCCAGAAAGATAAAAATGAGAACTTAATACCATCATCCAAATTGCGTGATAAAGGGAAATCTGGTTATTTGAACATAGCAACTAATCTCCCACTGTTCAATGAGCTGAATGCTCTACCCTTACCAATAGATATAAATCGATTAGATGAAGGCTCAGGGATAGAAAATACTCTAAGACAGAACAATGCTAAATATCATCACAGCTGTAGACTACTGTTTAGCAACAGTCAGTTTGATCACGTCGTCGAGAAACGAGGTAGATCTCAAAATACTGATGAAACAGAAGCAGGGCCCAGTAAATTTACACGTCGTTCTGTGATAAAGTACATGACATAAAGGTAATTTGCTTCTTCTGTGAAAAAGATGTTATTGAAGCAGAAAGAAATGCAATCACAAAGAATTTATATGAAAAACTTAACAAATGTGCTGATCGATTAGAAGACGAAAAACTTATTGCAAAATTGAGTGCTGGTGATCTTGTTGCTCAAGAGGCGAAATACCATCTCAATTGCCTTACAGCTGTTTATAATAGAGAGCGTGCTTTCATGAGACAACAAAGAGAGAAAGAACAAGATGACCAGGAAAGCCAAGCATATAGCCAAGCATTTGCTGAGCTTGTTACATATATCATAGAATATAAGAGAAGCCGTCAAGATGTGAGTTTTTTTCAGGTTAGCAGATTTGAATGATTTAATGACCAAGAGGCTTAATCGGCTAGGCTTCACAACATCAAAGTTGCACTCGACACGGTTGAAAGATGAGCTTCTTGATCGTTTGCCAGAATTACAAGCAAGTAAAAAAGGATGGGATGTTCTTCTGATCTTCAAAGATGGCGTAGGGCCAGCTGTGTCAAAAGCAAGTGAGCTTACTGGTCCATTGCACGTTTCAAATGCCGCACATATAATCAGAAATGATATTCTGACAAGAAACATGAAGTTTGACGGTTCAATTGAGGAGAACTGCATGGAAACATCAGTACCATAATCACTCATTGAACTCGCCAGCATGATTGAACATGGTCCGGATATAGAATCACAGATTGAAAGTGAGACAACTAAATCTGACCTGGCAATTTCACAACTGTTACAATGCAACTGTCACCAGAGTCCAAAGAAAAGCCCCACGGTAGTTCAAAAGCACTCTAAAAGTCGTGAGACACCGTTTGTCATATTCATTGGCTTACTGTTGTTTGCAAAGACAAGGAAGCGTCAATTAATTGACACATTGCATCAATATGGTATTTGCATATCATACGACAAGAGTTCTTGAAATTTCCTCACAGATAGGCGAAGCCCTTGTAGAACGTTTCTTAGAGGAAGGGTTAGTTTGTCCATCTGTTCTTAGAAAGGGCCTATTTACTACAGCTGCCATCGACAATATTGATCACAACCCTTCTGCAACAACATTAAAGTCATCTTTTCATGGCACAGGTATTTCTTTGTTGCAACACCCAACTTATGACAACCGAGGTGAGCCACGTGAAATGCCCAATATAGCGAACAGGCCCAGCACAAAGAAGGTGCCTCCACTTCCTGAGTCTTACACGAATGTAAGACCAGCGTATTTCACAGCTACTTCCCCAGTTCCTCCAAAAAGCCAAAACTTGCTTCCCTTGAGACCGACTTCTCTACCCCAACATTTAAGTATGGAATTGAAGTGGCTTAGTCATGTAAGCGTTACTGAAACCTGTGATGACAAGACACCTGTCACATGGTCTACATACCATGCTTCAAGAAAAAGGAGTTTGCCTTTCAGTATTGGTATATCTGCTCTATTGCTATTATCATTGACGGCGCAGCTATGGTAAATGAGAAATCACCTGGAGTTGCAAGAACTTTCGATGAATATGCCACAGATGTAGTTGTACCAGCACTCCAGACCTACTCCAGACAATACTACAGAATTGACTTAGTCTTTGATGTGTATAAACCAGGCAGTCTTAAAGCATTAACTAGGAGTAAGAGTGGGACAGGAATCAGACGTAAAGTTGTTGGACCTAGCCGCCCACCTGGTGGCTGGAATAATTTTTTACGTCTAGATGACAACAAAACAGAGTTGTTTGAGTTTCTGGCAACTCACATACAGAAGGCTGAATCACAAAATAGAATCATAGTAACTAAAGGTGAGACCGTTGTTAGCAATATGGCCATCAACAAGGAAGGACTGTCACATTGTACACACGAAGAAGCAGACACACGGCTCTTCTTTCATGCAAAGGACGCTGCCAGAGATTGGTGTAAGAGTATCATAGTCAAAAGTACTGACACAGATGTGGTTGTGATTGGGGTAGCTGTTTTCAACGACTTGAATGTTGATAACCTTTGGGTTGCCTTTGGCAGAGGTCAAAGCTTTAGATGGATCCCAATACATGAGATACGCATGTCGTTAGGACCGAGGGCAAAAGCTCTCCCATTTTTTCATGCATTTACTGGCTGTGACACAGTGTCTGCCTTCCGTAGTAAAGGTAAGAAATCTGCATGGCAAGCGTGGAATGTATTTGAAGAAGCCACAGAGGTGTTCAGACGACTAGGCAACGTGCCAGAAACCATATCGGATGACGACAAACTAATTCTTGAGCAGGTTGTTGTCATTCTATATGAACGAGCAAGTGCAGTGAAAAGAGGAAATGAGGCAAGACTGGACTTATTTGCACACAGACAGAAGTCGTATGAAATGATAGCCCCAACTGAGTCAGCACTGATCGAGCATGGAAGAAGAACCATATACCAAGCAGGTCATGTATGGGGTCAGACCCTTATTTGCACGCCAGTGCTTCCAAAGTAGAAGTAAAACAAAGATCAGGAATTGATACAATTAACTTACTCCACCCATAAAAGACACCAAAGGGAAAGAAATACAAACATTAAGCGACCGGACCATAATGGAAACCTAAACAAAGGAAGGCCATTAGGACAGTTACTTTTCCACAAAATGGCCATATGGCCATCCAAAAATAAAAAGACACAAGTGATACACACAGTAAGTAACAAACAACAACATAAATAAATCGCCACAGAAGAGCCGCCTTGGAACGGTCAGTGGAAGATTTCCACTGGGGGGCTTAAATCGATTTTACGTGGCCACAATCCTCGCCCTTACTTCCGTCGCGATTTAGACAAATAATTTGTTCAATCCGCATGAAGGCCTCCTAACTCATCAGTGCAACATCTCCGTGAACACAAAAATCAAAGAACCACAGAGGTGAGACAACGGTGAGGACTCGACAGCAAGAAACCACTGAAATGCTGGAGCAAAAGAAAACCAACAGTTAGACTCCGATTAGCCCGACCAGAGACAGAGCATCAGGCACCAACCGACATTATCTCTCTAATTCTCAATAAGCCTTTACGTTGGAGCCGTCATAGAATCTGAGGCCTGACCCACCGGCGTGCAATTAAAGAGGGAAGCAAAGTTGCCAATCGTGATTGGGTTAACTACCATGCATGCAGTCTGTCGTATAATATCCATTATGTACCCAATCTTTTTATATCGCAGAATGATTTTACGAAATTGGGTGCTGAAGTCATTACGGTTATATATTTTTCTGAATTTAAATACTAAGTCAACATAAAATTCGGGTTCTGATAGACCTTGTTGCAGAAGAGATTTAAGTCCAATATTGAATTTTGAAATTAAATCAGAATGGCGTCTATAAAATTTAGAAAAGGCTTTGCGTAGTTTATGGTACCGATAACCCTGATTAAGGAGTTTAGCCGTTAATTAATATATTACGAGTGTTGAAGTCAGTTACATGACTACACACTCTAGCAAATCGAATTAATTGCGAAATATAAACGCCATAGGATGGCACACGAGGAACATCACCATCCAAAAAAGGAAAATTTACAATCTCAAAATCAAAGTCATCGCGTTTATCATAAATTTTGCACGAAACAAATCCATCTACAATAGATAGATGTAAATCCAAAAACGGGGCCTCGGTATCAGAAGCCCGAAACAATGGGGCCAGAAAGAGGATGGCCAAGACTGGTAACCACATTGGACATCAATACCAGCAGTTGCTGCCTGCTGTCAAGAGCTTGCCAAATGTGGTTGCAAGAGACGTAACTGCTCCGGAAACTGCAAATGTTTTAAATCCGGCTCAACTTGTACTGCACTATGTAGTTGCACATGTCAAGTTGAATAATTTGAAACTAGAAGAAAGAAAGAAAGAAAAAAAACAATCAAACATAAGTATATAAACTTTGTTTTAAGTGAGATTTGATACTTATCAATTTTGAACTTGAATGTTAAACATATACATGTATTTTTGGAACTTTGCAAAAACTCTTTGTTATAGTAACATTAGATTCAATTTTATCAGTCACATTATGTGCTGTACTGTCATCATCATCATCATCATCATCATCATCATCATCATCATCATCATCAACATGGCTGCAGCTAAAATATCATACAAAAAATGCAGCGATCATTGTCTGTTTGTATAATTTCCTATTTGTATAAGTTTTTGACAAAGAGCAATTCCCACCGATTACCGCCAATTTCCCTATTTATCTAAGTTACACCTGATTGCTAGGAAGCCGTATGCATGTTTAAATAGAAATGGAAAACAATAAAAAACAATAAAAAGGCAAAATAATAAGAAAAAATGTATTAAAAATGCAAGTCTTTTGATTGTATTATAAACTTTTGTAAAATTAATTATATATTATGATTAAGCAAACATCTTTTATCTCATTTTCATCTTTCCATTCGCTCACATAATTTTAAAATGCAAATGACACATTTCCAAAGGAATGATTAGGTCTGAATTTTAGTGCTAAGATAAGCGAGTACTATGTTTTTATATTTGCCGTTTTATTTAATTCTATGGCAAAGAAGCCATACAACTTGTTTTTATCATATTCTCGTCTAATTTATGGACCCGGTACTACCCATACACCCCCTTTTTACTTATCCAAAGATTAATGCCTTAAATCTGTTATATATAAAAGGTATTTCACACAAGATACCTTATACAAGTCAATTTAAATAAACAATGTGACACTGTTGTGATGAGAATAGGCAGAAAACCAATTTCATCCCTAGTGTTCCCCATTTTACCCCATTTTCCCCTAATTTGAAATAGTCATGCAAATAGTATCAATTCAATTTATTAATTTTGTTATTGTTTTGTACAAATTAAGGCTAATTTACTTAGCCAACCCATGCTTTTGTACAATATTACACCATATGCTGTGTATTATCATATATTTGGCAGCCATTTTGAATTTAGGGCCGCCATCTTGAAAATTAGACGACTTTTGATTGGCTAGGTAATTTTTTGCAAACAACTCATACTAATAAGTATTTCAGCCACGTGTCATACTTGTATCCGGATGTGCACGATCCTTGACACTTCCCGCTCCACTATATGGCCATCCTTTGTTTAGGTTTCCATTATGGTCTTGTCACTTAATGTTTGTATTTCTTTCCCTTTGGTGTCTTTTATTGGTGGAGTAAGTTAATTGTATCAATTCCTGATCTTTGTTTTACTTCTACTTTAAACCAAGGTCCCGTCTCCGTATGACCTTAGCTGTTGGTGGGACGTAAAACTGAAACACTCACTCACGGCAACTTGTTTTTTTTTTATGTACGGCAACTTGGAAAACATGCACAATTAACAGTACCGCTACTTGCATCACAAAATTGCCAATTTGGAAACTATTGACAACATTTTGACATCGTTGGGAAGGAAAATCAATGGTTATGATCATGTTTGGTTTCATGACACAGTCAGGGTTGATTCTAATGCTAGTACTGATCGTAACTCAAAATTTTTTTTTAGCATGCAACAGATGGAGATGTGAAATCTACACCAGGACCATATTTACTTTTGAGAATTCTTTGTGATTGCTTTATCTTAGTTTCATTACTGTAAATACGTAGGAAATATTGTAGAAACAATGTCTGTCCCGTGTTGGTCTAATCAACGAAAGGAAATTTCCTTTCATGAAGGGAAGTATGTTTTTTTCTACAAAATAACATTTGCCAGGGTTGGCAACATTTTATTATGGAGATTGACCATGAAATCTTCTCTACGGTCATTCTCTTCCTTCCACTGATTCAAGAAGGGCAGTTGTCAGTTTCTGGCAAAAGAATGTGCACTGTACTGACTAACCACTTGCGTATAAGCCTGCCCAGGAAAAATGACGGGGCCGTTAAACTCCAATACAAACCAAACAAACGAAATAACATTTCTTTTTCAATGAGCTCAAATAGTTTCTACTTCGTTCTTGTGATAGTGACAACTAGAACAGAAGTTATTTTATGTTTCAGCCGCCGCCGCCCATCGGGGCTTTAAGAAATAGATGGGCTGCATGATGCTTCCACGCAGAGGTGAGTCTGACCACACATGAGTACTGGTAAACCGCTTAGAGGATCTAAGCCTGCCCAGGCAAAGCGGTGCTAGTCGGACCGTCCATGCTTATAAACCTTATTGGTTTCATTGGACGACAGGGCTTGAGATGTCATTTCATCTCAATGTCGGGTAAAAGTCCCACAAAATTGGAAGCAATGTCTCCAAAATGACCTATACAGTGTTGACGGGGACGTTAAACCTCAAATCAAACAAACAAACAAACATTTTATGTTTCAGAGGTGTTTATTCCTTTTGTGAAAGAGAGTTTATTCAAATGAAGGTCCTGTAGTATGCATACTATACTCCAGTTATTTTAAATCATGACTGCGGCCATTATTTTTTGCCCACCTGTCACGTAGTGATGAGGTGAGCTTTTGGGATCACTTTTCGTCCGTCGTCTGTCCCTGCATCTGTCCATGCGTAAACAATTTCTTCAAACGACATCTCCTAAACCACTGATCGGATTTTGACCCAACTTCACAGGAATGATCCTAAGATGGTCCCCTTTCAAAGTTGTTCAAATGGTTCCGGTCCGTTGCACATATAGGTCACAGGAGCCAAAAAAAGATTTTTTTCACCGAAAACTTAAAAATCTTCTTCTCTGAAACCGCAAGGCCCAGGACTTTGATATTTTGTATGAAGCTTCATCTAGTGGACCCCTACCAAGATTGTTCAAATTATAGTGCTTGGGCCAAAAATGCCCCCGTACCGGGGCCCTTTGGTTTTACATGGGCTTATATAGAGAAAATCTTTAAAAATCTTCTTCTCTGAAACCGCAAGGCCCAGGTCTTTGATATTTGGTATGAAGCTTCATCTAGTGGACCCCTACCAAGATATTTCAAATTAAAGTGCAGGGGCCAAAAATGCCCCCGCCCCATGGCCCTTTGGTTTTACATTGGCTTGTATAGGGTAAATCTTTAAAAATCTTCTTCTCTGAAACCGCAAGGCCCAGGTCTTTGATATTTGGTATGAAGCTTTATCTAGTGGACCCGTACCAAGATTGTTCAAATAATAATGCTGGGGCCAAAAATGCCCCCGCCCCGGGGCCCTTTTGTTTCACATTGGCTTACATAGCGGCCTCAGTGGCTCAGTCGGATGCGCGTCTGACTGGTGATCAGGAGGACGCGGGTTCGACTCCCGCCGGGGTCAGAAACATTCTTTCGTGGAGATTGATCATGAAATCTTTTCTACGGTCATTCTCTCCCTTCCGCTGATTCAAGAAGGGCAGTTGTCAGTTTCTGGCGAAAGAATGTGCACTGTACTGGTTAACCGCTTACGTATAAGCCTGCCCAGGAAAGTGTTGATAGGTAAACTGACCGGCTCAAAAATGACCTTAATAGTGTTGACTGGGCCGTAAAACTCCAATACAAACAAACAAACAAATTGGCTTACATAGGGAAAATCTTAAAAATCTCCTTCTCTGAAACTGCAAGGCCCAGGTCTTTGCTATGTGGTATGAAGCTTCATCTAGTAGACCCTACCAAGATTGTTCAAATTATAGCCCTGGGGCCAAAAATGCGCCCGCTCTGGGACCCTTTGGTTTTACATAGACTAATATAGCGAAAATCTTGAAAAATCTTCTTCTCTGAAACCACAAGGCTTAGGTCTTTGATATTTGTTATGAAGCTTCAGCTAGTGGACCTCTACCAAGACTGTTCAAATTATAGCCCTGAGACCAAAAATTCCCCCGCCACGTGGCCCTTTGGTTTTACCGGTACATAGGATAATATATGGAAAATCTTTAAAAATCTTCTTCTCTGAAACCACAAGGCCCAGGTCCTTGCTATTTGGTATGAAGCTCATCTAGTGGACCCCTACCAAGATTTTTCAAATTATAGTGCTGGGGCCAAAAAAGCCCCCGTCCCCGGGGCCCTTTGGTTTTACATAGGCATATATAGGGAAAATCTTTAAATTCTTCTTCTCTGAAACCACAAGGCCTAGGTCTTTGATATTTGTTGGAAATTTCATCTAGTGGACCTCTATCAAGATGCCCCAGCCCGAGACCCTTTGAGTTTACATAGACTTATTATATAGGGAAATCTTTAAAAACCTTCTTCTCTGAAATCGCAAGGCCCAGGTCTTTGATATTTGGTGTGTAGCTTCACCTAGTAGACCTTTGCCAAGATTGTTCAAAGTATAGCCTTTGTTGATATTTGGTATGAAGCTTCACCTTGCTAGACCTCCCTCAACATTATGCACATTATAGCCCTGGGGTCAATAATGGCCCTCCCGGGGGCCCACTTGTTACTCTATGGATCAGGTGAGCGATCCAGGGCCATCATGGCCCTCTTGTTTCGTTTGTTTGCATTACGAAAACATGCCTATTCAAACATATGTTCAGATGAAAATTCTGATATTTTTAGCTCAACTGACCGAAGGTCATGGTGAGCTTTTGTGACTGTGAGATGTCCGGCGTCGTTGTTCTTCGTCTGTCGTGCGTAAACTTTTTCTTGTTAACACTCTAGAGACCACAGTTTTGGTCCATTCATCATCAAACTTGGTCAGAATGATCATCCTGACAATATCTCGGTCAAGTGCGAATATGGGTCATGTCAGGTCAAAAAGTAGGTCACCAGGTCAAATCAAAGGAAAACCTTGTTGACACTCTAGAGGCCACAGTTTTGGTCCAATCATCCTAAAACTTGCTCAGAATGATCATCCTGACAATATCTCGGTCAAGTTGGAATATGGGTCATGTCGGGTCAAAAAGTAGGTCCCCAGGTCAAATCAAAGGAAAACCTTGTTCACACTCTGCAGGCCCCAGTTTGGGTCCAATCATCTTCAAACTTGCTCAGAATGATCATCCTGACAATATCTCAGTCGAGTTCAAATATGGCTCATGTCGGGTCAAAAAGTAGGTCAGTAGGGCAAATAATAGAAAAACCTTGTTAACACTCTAGAGGCCACAGATTTTGTCCAATTATCCTCAAACTTGCACAGAATGATCATCCTGACAATATCTCGGTCAAGTTCGAATATGGGTCATGTCGTGTCAAAAAGGAGGTCAGTAGGTCAAATCATAGAAAAACCTTGTTAACACTAGAGGCCCCAGTTTTGGTCCAATCGTCCTCAATCTTGCTCAGAATGATCATCCTAACAATATCTCGGTAAAGTTCGAATATGGGTCATGTGGGGTCAAAAAGTAGGTCAGTAGGTCAAACCATAGAAAAACCTTGTTAACACTCTAGAGGCCACAGTTTTGGTGAATTATCATCAAACTTGCTCAGAATGATCATCTCTACAATATCTTGGTCAAGTTCGAATATGGGTCATGTGGGGTCAAAAAGTAGGTCTTAGAAGCCTCTGTGGTCGAGTGGTTACACTACTCGCCTTGTAAACCAGGGGTCGCAGGTTCGATCCCAGGCTTCTCCAGACTTTCGGATGAGTCTATAAACCGAGGTCCCATCTCCGTATGACCATAGCTGTTGGTGGGACGTAAAACTGAAACACTCACTCACTCACTCAAAAAGTAGGTCAAATCATAGAAAAACCTTTTTTTACACTCCAGAGACTGCAATTTTAGTCTAATTATCATCAAACTTGCTCAGAATAATCAGCTTGACAATATCTAGGTTAAGTTCGAATATGGGTCATGTCGGGTCATAAAGTAGGTCAAATCGTAGAAAACCTTGTGAACACACTAGAGACCACAGTTATCGTCTGATCATCATCAAACTTGCTCAGAATGATCATCTTGGCAATATCTCGGTCAAGGTTGAATACAGGTCATGTTGGGTCAAAAAGTAGGTCAGTAGGTCAGATCATAGAAAAACGTTGTGAACACTCTAGAGGCCACAGTTTTGGTCTGTTCGTAATCAAACTTGCTCAGAATGATCATTTGACAATATCTCGGTTAATTTCGAATATGGGTCATGTCTGGTCAATAAGTAGGTCAGTAGGTCAGATCATAGAAAAACCTTGTGAACACACTAGAGGCCGCAGTTTTGGTCAGATCATCATCAAACTTGCTCAGAATGATAATCTTGACAATATCTGGATCAAGTTTGAATATGGGTCATGTTGGTTCAAAAAGTAGGTCAGCAGGTCAAATCATAGAAAAACGTTGTGCACACTCGTAGGGGCCAAAGTTTCAGTCCAATCATCATAAAACTTGCTCAGAATGATCATCTGGACAATATCTCAGTTCAAATATGGGTCATGTCAAATCAAAAAGTAGATCACTAGTTTATTTTGTCAAAACTTTTGAACCCTTTTTAACTCTTTGAGTTAGAGCCTTCATATTTGGCATGTAGGTTCCTTGTGACAAGGGCTTCCCACTCATATACAAATATTTGACCTTTGACTTTGACCTGTGACCTACTTTATCATAACTTTTGAACCATATGAGATAGAGCCTTCATATTTGGCATGTATGTTTGTTGTGACAAGGCTTTCCCAGCCATTCAAAAATTTTGACCCATCACCTAGACCTTTGAGCTACTTTGTCATAACTTTTTAAGCATTTGAGATACAGCCTTCATCTTTGGCATGTAGGTTCCTTGCGACAAGGGTTTCCTATTCATACATAAAATGTGACCGTTACCTTGACATTTGACCTACTTTATCATAACTTTTGAACCATTTGAGATGGTGCCTTCATATGTGTCATGTATGTTCCTTATGAAAAGGCCTTCCCACCAATACAAAAAAATTGTCTTATGACCTTGACCTTTGATCTACTTTGACCATTTGAGATAGAGCCTTCATATTTGGCATGTAGTTTCCTTGTGTCATACAAAAATGACATGTGACCTTGACCTTGACAAGTGACCTACTTTATCATAACTTTTGAACCATTTGAGGTAGAGCCTTCATCTTTGTCATGTATGTTCCTTGTGGCAACGACTTTCACCCACACAAAAATTTTGACCTGTGACCTTGACCTTTGACCTTCCTTCTCATAACTTTTGAACCATTTAAGATAGAGCCTTCATATTTGACATGACTTGTGACAAGGGCTTCCCAACCATGCAAAATTTTTTACCTTGACCTTTGATTGTTTTTGTCATAACTTTTGATATATTTGGCATGCATGTTCCTTGTGAAAAGGTCTTCCCACTCATGCCAAAAATTTGAGCTTTGACCTTGTCCTTGATCTCTGACCTACTTAATCATAACTTTGGAACCATTTGAGATAGAGCCTTCATGTTTGACATGTATATTCCTTGTGACAATGGCTTCACATCCATACAAAAAGTTTGATCTGTGACCTTGACCTTTGACCTACTTTATCATAACTTTTGAATCATTTAAGATAGAGCCTTCATATTTGACATGACTTGTGACAAGGGCTTCCCAACCATGCAAAATTTTTTACCTTGACCTCTGATTGTTTTTGTCATAGCTTTTGAATCATGTAAGGTAGCACCTTTATATTTGGCATGCATGTTCCTTGTGAAAAGGTCTTCACACTCATGCCAAAAATTTGAGCTGTGACCTTGTCCTTGATCTCTGTCCTACTTAATCATAACTTTGGAACCATTTGAGATAGAGCCTTCATATTTGACATGTATATTCCTTGTGACAATGGCTTCACATCCATACAAAAGTTTGATCTGTGACCTTGACCTTTGACCTACTTTATCATAACTTTTGAATCATTTGAGGTAGAGCCTTCATATTTGGCCTGTATTTTCCTTCTGACAAGGCACCTTACTGTATCACCTACCATTTCATTGCTACAGTGTGGATCAGGTGAGCGATCTAAGGGCCATCTTCTTGTTCTTCTGTCTATTTTCTGCCTTTATAGGCACACCTGGTTTATACCAGTAAAATCTTCAGGAGTAAAAGTTCTTTGTACAGTATAAACTATTTTATGTCACAGTTAAAAGCCACGTACCATTAAAAGAATAACATTAAAAGTTTCTTCAACAGCGACTATATACAAAGTTAATCCATCACCATAAAATAGTCAATACACTGGAGCCATTGTATGTTTTCCCGAGCTAAGTAACTCAGTAATAATAAAATATAAAATATCCACTATGTGTGGGTTGCTGTGCCCTTTCTTTTTCTGTTACGTTTAGGAACAAGTTCAAGTCTCTTATGTCTGCTTATGTTCAGGCTGTATACGAGTCTTCTGCTATGGTAATGTAGAGTGTCCACAAGTGCAGACGTGCTGTCAGTTCGTTTTACATTACAGTCATGGAACACTGAGTTGCTGTCTATCAGTAACTGCAATAATGTCTCTTTTGAGGCACTCGGGCTTTCTATCAAAAGTTTGTTTAATACACATAGGAAGTCGTCTAAAATGGGTTTTCTGGTATCATCTAGGGTTTTACAATCGATAAGAAAATGCTGTAGTGTTTCATCACCGTTGTTACACAATGGACACATTGGGTTCACTTCATTCTGATTAAATTTGGCTCTGTTCGTTTGTAGTAAGTATGTGCCAGTAATGACTTTATTCTTCACTGGAATTCTGTTGATGTCTCTGTTACTCCGAGCATATGGTTTCACGGCTGGATGGCAGCTTCCAATGATGTAACTTTTTGACAGGTATTTCAATGATGAGTATAGTTCTGACTGGGATACTATTTGGTCAGTCCAGTATTTATTAATGACAGTATTATATCTTTTTTTCCAAAGCAACTTTTTCATTGGGTTATTAAGTAATTCCTCGGGGTTTGGCAAATTATATTTAATAAGTCTTTTTTTTCACTGCTATGAACCAGCTTTTACTTCTAAAAGTTTTTATTTCCAGTTGTCTTTCGGCCAGTTGCCTTTCAATTGACGATTTTGATAATCTAGTTATATTTCCAAATAATGAAAGAGTTCGTTTGTGTATCATAGCTTCCGCTGGTAAAGTTCCAGATAATATATACACTGCTGGATCTGCTACTGTCGTTGATAAAGACAGTACTTGTTTCATAATCTTTTTCTGTTGTGTTTCTAGTACATTCATTGCTTTTCTGGTCAGAAGTATGATCTCCAGTCCGTAGTATAAGACCGGGAATACATAGGTTTGTAGTAATGAGATAGCAGTTTCTGGATCAAGCCCATTCTCTCCATGCAGTCCAGTTCACATGAGACTAAACATTGTCCGTCTTGCTTTTTGGATGTTCGATTCAACTGATTTCATCTCCTGGTTTGTTGATGAGCATTAAATTCCCATGTGTGTTGTGCTGTCGACAACGTTCATGTCTTTTTCACCGATTTTCCAAGTTTCTCCGACAGGGTAGGTTTTAACACTGTCTATTTTTAATATGACACTTTTTATTTCTTGGAGGATGTAGCCATCCATCATACTGGCGTCTTTGCATATATTTATGAGGTACTGAAGACTATTTGCGTCATTAGCTAACAATGTCATACCATCAGCACAAGTTGGAGCTTGTATTCTTATGCTACCTATTGTAGCACCTTTCTCTGAGTTATGTATTCTATCCAGGAGTCCATTAGCATAGACTTTAAATAGGTCTGCACTTAATACGCCACCCTGTCTGACTCCCTGTTGATTGACATACGTTGAGGTTAATTGTCCTTGCCATTTTACGGCTGTCATAGATGCTTGGTGAAGACTGTTTATTAGTAGCCAGTTGGTACCTCCAATACCTTGGTTATACAGCTTTCTCATCAGGTTAGGATGTACAACAACATCAAACGCAGATTTCACGTCCATGAACGCTATATAGGTGGGTTTGTTTAAGTCTACATTGTTTCTGTAGAATTCCTCCACTAGTAATGCGGAATTCATAGGGGATGAATTCTTCGTAAATCCTCTTTGTAGGGGGTTCTGATGTTTAGTTAGTGTTGACTCAGTTCGGGATTTCAATATTGTCTCTAGTAGTCTTGTTAAGACGGGTGTAATAGATATACCTCTATAATTATTTGAGTTATTATTGCTCCCTTTATTCTTATAAATTGGGTATAATATCCC
Source organism: Lucinisca nassula (assembly GCA_963580285.1). Classification (NCBI taxonomy): domain Eukaryota; kingdom Metazoa; phylum Mollusca; class Bivalvia; order Lucinida; family Lucinidae; genus Lucinisca; species Lucinisca nassula. Next base: position 118,771,948 of record OY757014.1, read on the forward strand.
AAGTTTCATAGCTGAGGATACTTGTTTATTAAGGAGTATACTGTTTATAAGAGCTCTAATACTGTTCTTTATTTCATCTCCACCATAATATATATGTTCAGCTGTGACGCCGTATGCATCCGGGGCTTTCCCACGATTAAGCGACGCTGCTGCTTCAGTAATTTCCTTGTCTGTTATGGGTTCAGGATGTAAACCAGAGTCCAAACAAATCATAAGAATTCAAGGTCAAAACAGTTATTGTCCTTTTTCATAGCTAGATCTTTGAAGTGTTCATGCCACCCCATTAAGACGTTGTCGTCAGTATATTTATTCTGGCCAACATAGAGTTCATCTATATATTTATGACACTGTCCGCGTTGTTTGCGAATAAGTTGGTGAAACATTGCATTATCCGACTGTCTTGTGTTTATTATTGTTAGCTTTTCCAGTTGTCTACGTTTAGCGACTTCTATTCGAATTTGTCTTCGTAGTTCCATTGTTTTCAGTTTTTTTTCCATTAAGAAAATAATTATCCAGGTCATTTGGTCTGCCATTTAGCTTCCAGGTATGAAATGCTTTTTTCTTTTCCTGTATAGCATTGTGTATTCTAGGGGTCATTACTTTCAGCTGTGGTTTTTTACATCTTCTTCTCCTTTTAGGATTGCACTGTTTAGCACTTTCAGTCATTATACTGTTCAGCTTATGGATTGCTTCATCGAGATTTTCTGGTTTAGTCATAACTAGTTCAGCCTGTTTTAATTTTTCAGCAGCATTTGAGGCATACTGTTCTTTATCTATTTTATTCCAGTTGACTCTGGTTGATATCTGATTAGTTATAGAGACTGTCTTTTTCTTAATTTTTTCATATTTTAGGTTCACTGTCATTGAGACTGGGTAATTTTTATTTTTTTTTTTGGTTGGGTTTTACGGCCCTTTCAAGATTATTTCACTCATATCGAGCCGATCGTTAATCAGAGGTGGGCGAAAACCGGAGTACCCGGAGAAAACCACCTGACCTTCCGTTGCAGAACTTGGCATCTCACACGTGGCCCGAGCGAGGCTCGAACCTACGGCGGTGAGAGACCTAATGACTAAGAGTCAGCGCTCTTATCCACTAGGCCACGGAGGCCCGTGAGACTGGGTAATGGTCAGATACATTTTCATTGAGATTCTCATGCCTTTTTATCTGCACTACTCTATGATCCAACCTTTGTTTATATAGGAAAAAGTCTATTGTAGATGAATCTTTTCCATTTGGATGTATAAAGGTATAATCTGTAGCTCTTGTAATGAGATCATTATCTTTCATGAATTGATGAAAGCAGGTGCTACGTTTGGAGCTTGTTTTATTTAAGGCATTTTCATTAAAATCACCACCAATTAGTATCTCATGGGTTCCCTGAAAGGAATGGATCAGTTCTTGCAGTTGTTCTATACATTCAACGAACAAGTAGTAGTTATCTTTTTCACCATTGCATGGCATGTAAACATTCACAATCAGTGTAGGTTTTTCTGTTGATAGCTCTATACACTTTATACGATGGTTTCCATGATCTAAGTCATTCACCAAATGGTCAAGATCTTTTTTCCAAAATATTGCAACGCCACCAAAGCCACGCGATATTTGTACGGGGGGAATAGGGTCATACTGATCAGCTGCTTTGCCAGAAACTGAATAGTTTTCATCAATTTCATTTAGGAGATCTAGTTGGCATTTGAACAACCAGTGTTCTTGAATAAGAATTGTCTTCTGTTTTAGTAAATTTATCGAATACAGGACCACATGTACGAATGTTTTTACAGTTAAATGTTGTTAAATTCAGTTGTTCACATGCAGGCAATGGTGTATTATTCACTATTTCGTTATTTGGATCAAGTTGCTCGGCCGTAAAAAAGGCTTTCTGCGTTTACAGTTGTTTGGCTGTTAACTGGTAGAATATTTTTTGCCCAGTAAGGTGGTCTGAGGGATTGTTGTAAGCTGCCGTATTCTGACAGTATGTATCCATATGTTCTGTGGGTCCCTTTGGAGGTATGTTGGTATACATCAAGTTGTTCTGTGGAATAGGCTGGGGTATGCTATATCTAACATTTCTAGTTTGTGTCGCATCAGGTTCAGCATAACTGCTGTGTTTGGGTAGGTCAGTAATTTCGGGCTCAGTGTCACTATTCGGGGCCTGTTCTACAGTTTCTGCAGTTGAGGCATTGTCCAGATCAATTAAATGTTCAATTTGTTTTTCTACCTTTAATAGTACATATGCCGACACCCTATCGTGTATCCCCTGGATAAGCTGCTCATTTCTAGATTTTTGTGCATTATTATTCATTTGGCCAACATTGACTGAAGTTTGTAACGAAGGGAGGGGGGTTGTTTTTAGAGAAGCATTTTCTAATGAATTAATCCTTGTATTCAGTGTTAAGATAGTACATTCAAGCTCTTTGTTTTTAAATTCAAGACTTTCAATCTTGCTCTCAAATTTGGTACTGTTCTTTTCATATTCTTTAATTTTTGCTTCTTTCAGTTTGATTTCATCTTCCTTTTTTCTCAGTTTGATTTCGAGTTGGCGTAATTCTCTCTGTTTATTGGATAGGTCATTATCTTTCTTTTTAAGTTCATCAGAAATTTTATTTGATGGTAAATTGCACACAACTGCTTTGACTTGTGTATCTTGGGATCTGGTTTGCTTGTCAGGTGCGTGAAGCACATTCATTGACGTCGCATCTTGAATATTCATTACCTCTGATGGACTTTGTGTTACTCTTGGTGAGCTACATATGGTATCTTGTGATCTAGTCATTGGGGTGTCAGGCATTACCAAGTTTTCACTCGCAACGCAGGCTAAGCAAATGTCAGAGTTTAGAGGGCACATACAGTGTAGGTGGCACAAGGACCTGCATTTTTCACATGTTACTTCATTTTCCATAAATGGCGTACTGCATATTGCACAATCAACATTCATCTCCTCTGATAGTATTGACTGGGACAGAGTTTTTGGAATGGTATTTTCGGGCGATATTGGATGAATAGAGGGAATTACCAGTTTACATGAGCTGGCGTTTGTACTTTTACACGCCATACAAGTAAATACATAGTGTCTAATGGTTTCAATGGACTGAATTTCAGAGTCTTCTATTTTTATACAATGATAATGCATCCATCTCTTACAGGAGCTGCACTGTACTGCTCTTTTCCTACAGTTACGATTGCACTTTATGCAGGATATATCTTCATCGTCTTCAACAATACTGTTCTTATCAGTTAATAGTTGTGGTTTGGGTGTTTTTAATGCCAACATCTCCTTAGCTGTAATGACTTTCTGGAGTTGATCTGCTAGCAATTTATTTAGTGCCATAACATCTACAGGTACACCCGATATGGTTATGCTGAACATCATAAGATGGATATTCGGCAAATGATCATCTACAAAGGTCACTGTTGCTTTCCCATTTATTAATAGGGAGCATTTTGTGTGATTCAAGTTCATTGTGTAACTAATTCCACTTTCTAGGTGCACCGTATATGTATGCTGTACAACACTTCCTTTACCATCAGCTGCATTGTCTCTATCGACACATACAATCTTGGTACCTGTTGTGTTGAAGTATTTATTGCAGGCATAATGGAATAATTCGAATGTCACCGCATCAAGAGTAGCAACTATACCCCCTCCCTTAATTGCATATTCAACTTTTTGTCTTTTGGCCGCCTCTAATTTCTTTCTAAGGCACTTGTCCGGATTCAGAACATAGTTTTTGGAGCTATTTGATTCCTGTATTTGCTGCCTCTGTGGACTACTACGATTACCTGGTAAGACGAGTTCATTCAGGTTAGATGCCATTATTACACTATCTGATGATTAAAAGCTTGTTTAAGATATGTTATCAAGGTGTTTAAAAATGAGCAGACCAAGAACTTTCAATTGCTATATATATGGATAAGACATTCAAGACATGTGGTTAAAACATCAATTTAAAACTTTTAAAATTCATAAGCTCAGTTAGCTTTTATCTGCCATATAACAACCTCTTATTTACTGAAGGGCACAGCAATGCACACAGGTTGGATATCCTCTAGAGTAAGACCATCTTCTTATTATTTCAATTTCAGACACGTTTTTGTCAGAATTTCCAAGGAATTGTTTTAAGAAATTTTCAACGAAATGGTTCAGTAAGGGTTTATTCCTCTTTAGGTTTGATTGTCCAAACTAAATTGTTCAATTGTTTTAGTAAGAAGAAAATTGCTTAGTTCGTAGAACAACGGACTTCACTCGTCGGGGGATTTGATGAGACTTTTCAAAGTTATTTTTGTTGTTGTTTTTTTTGAGAAATTTTGCACAAAATGGTTCAACAACGGTTTACTCTTCTTCAAACTAAATTGTCATGGATGAAGACAATTAGATATTTATCCTAGATACTGTTTGGCTCGTAAAACAAAGTACATCTTTCGTCGGATTCAAGATGGCTGACTTTTAACCGCCAGCTGTCATCCTAGTAAAAATTCAGAATCCTCCAAATTCGTCGATAGAATTTAAAATGTATGATATAAATGAGTTATTCACAGATGTGGCAAGTTATTTACATTAAAAATTCACAATTAAAACTTATAAGAACACAAGAATTATTTAAAAACACAGCCCAATTTCTTCTTGTCGTGTTCCCTCCACCGCACTCTGTCCATCTTGCCAACTGGATATCGGCCTATCATGGCCCTCTTGTTCATATTTCAGCTCAAAACATACATTGTGGGTACTCGTTACAACTGTCTTGGCGAGGCAGTTCTTCCTCTGTGACTGTCTACCGAAAATTGCTAAAATGGTTCTGCTCCGCTGAACAAAATGGCTGCCAGAGCTAAAAATAGAAAAACCTTTAAACGACATCTCCTAGGCCAATGTCCTGATTTCAAAATAATTTCACAGAAATGTTCCTTGGGTGACCCTCTACCAAAATTGCTAAAATGGTTCCACTCTGCTGAACAAAATTGCCGCCACATCTAAAACTAGAAAAAACCTTAAAACGATATCTCCTCCTAAGCCAATGGCCGGATTTCAAAATCATTTCACAGAAATGTTCCTCGGGTGACCCTCTACCAAAATTGCTAAAATGGTTCTGCATGGCTGAACAAAATGGCTGCCGGAGCTTAAAATAGAAAAACCTTTAAATCACCTCTCCTCCTAGGCCAATGGCCGGATTTCAAAATTATTTCACAGAAATGTTTCTGGCAAAAGAATGTGCACTGTACTGACTAACCACTTGCGTATAAGCCTGCCCAGGAAAAATGACGGGGCCGTTAAACTCCAATACAAACCAAACAAACGAAATAACATTTCTTTTTCAATGAGCTCAAATAGTTTCTACTTCGTTCTTGTGATAGTGACAACTAGAACAGAAGTTATTTTATGTTTCAGCCGCCGCCGCCCATCGGGGCTTTAAGAAATAGATGGGCTGCATGATGCTTCCACGCAGAGGTGAGTCTGACCACACATGAGTACTGGTAAACCGCTTAGAGGATCTAAGCCTGCCCAGGCAAAGCGGTGCTAGTCGGACCGTCCATGCTTATAAACCTTATTGGTTTCATTGGACGACAGGGCTTGAGATGTCATTTCATCTCAATGTCGGGTAAAAGTCCCACAAAATTGGAAGCAATGTCTCCAAAATGACCTATACAGTGTTGACGGGGACGTTAAACCTCAAATCAAACAAACAAACAAACATTTTATGTTTCAGAGGTGTTTATTCCTTTTGTGAAAGAGAGTTTATTCAAATGAAGGTCCTGTAGTATGCATACTATACTCCAGTTATTTTAAATCATGACTGCGGCCATTATTTTTTGCCCACCTGTCACGTAGTGATGAGGTGAGCTTTTGGGATCACTTTTCGTCCGTCGTCTGTCCCTGCATCTGTCCATGCGTAAACAATTTCTTCAAACGACATCTCCTAAACCACTGATCGGATTTTGACCCAACTTCACAGGAATGATCCTAAGATGGTCCCCTTTCAAAGTTGTTCAAATGGTTCCGGTCCGTTGCACATATAGGGCACAGGAGCCAAAAAAAGATTTTTTTCACCGAAAACTTAAAAATCTTCTTCTCTGAAACCGCAAGGCCCAGGACTTTGATATTTTGTATGAAGCTTCATCTAGTGGACCCCTACCAAGATTGTTCAAATTATAGTGCTTGGGCCAAAAATGCCCCCGTACCGGGGCCCTTTGGTTTTACATGGGCTTATATAGAGAAAATCTTTAAAAATCTTCTTCTCTGAAACCGCAAGGCCCAGGTCTTTGATATTTGGTATGAAGCTTCATCTAGTGGACCCCTACCAAGATATTTCAAATTAAAGTGCAGGGGCCAAAAATGCCCCCGCCCCATGGCCCTTTGGTTTTACATTGGCTTGTATAGGGTAAATCTTTAAAAATCTTCTTCTCTGAAACCGCAAGGCCCAGGTCTTTGATATTTGGTATGAAGCTTTATCTGGTGGACCCGTACCAAGATTGTTCAAATAATAATGCTGGGGCCAAAAATGCCCCCGCCCCGGGGCCCTTTTGTTTCACATTGGCTTACATAGCGGCCTCAGTGGCTCAGTCGGATGCGCGTCTGACTGGTGATCAGGAGGACGCGGGTTCGACTCCCGCCGGGGTCAGAAACATTCTTTCGTGGAGATTGATCATGAAATCTTTTCTACGGTCATTCTCTCCCTTCCGCTGATTCAAGAAGGGCAGTTGTCAGTTTCTGGCGAAAGAATGTGCACTGTACTGGTTAACCGCTTACGTATAAGCCTGCCCAGGAAAGTGTTGATAGGTAAACTGACCGGCTCAAAAATGACCTTAATAGTGTTGACTGGGCCGTAAAACTCCAATACAAACAAACAAACAAATTGGCTTACATAGGGAAAATCTTAAAAATCTCCTTCTCTGAAACTGCAAGGCCCAGGTCTTTGCTATGTGGTATGAAGCTTCATCTAGTAGACCCTACCAAGATTGTTCAAATTATAGCCCTGGGGCCAAAAATGCGCCCGCTCTGGGACCCTTTGGTTTTACATAGACTAATATAGCGAAAATCTTGAAAAATCTTCTTCTCTGAAACCACAAGGCTTAGGTCTTTGATATTTGTTATGAAGCTTCAGCTAGTGGACCTCTACCAAGACTGTTCAAATTATAGCCCTGAGACCAAAAATTCCCCCGCCACGTGGCCCTTTGGTTTTACCGGTACATAGGATAATATATGGAAAATCTTTAAAAATCTTCTTCTCTGAAACCACAAGGCCCAGGTCCTTGCTATTTGGTATGAAGCTTCATCTAGTGGACCCCTACCAAGATTTTTCAAATTATAGTGCTGGGGCCAAAAAAGCCCCCGTCCCCGGGGCCCTTTGGTTTTACATAGGCATATATAGGGAAAATCTTTAAATTCTTCTTCTCTGAAACCACAAGGCCTAGGTCTTTGATATTTGTTGGAAATTTCATCTAGTGGACCTCTATCAAGATGCCCCAGCCCGAGACCCTTTGAGTTTACATAGACTTATTATATAGGGAAATCTTTAAAAACCTTCTTCTCTGAAATCGCAAGGCCCAGGTCTTTGATATTTGGTGTGTAGCTTCACCTAGTAGACCTTTGCCAAGATTGTTCAAAGTATAGCCTTTGTTGATATTTGGTATGAAGCTTCACCTTGCTAGACCTCCCTCAACATTATGCACATTATAGCCCTGGGGTCAATAATGGCCCTCCCGGGGGCCCACTTGTTACTCTATGGATCAGGTGAGCGATCCAGGGCCATCATGGCCCTCTTGTTTCGTTTGTTTGCATTACGAAAACATGCCTATTCAAACATATGTTCAGATGAAAATTCTGATATTTTTAGCTCAACTGACCGAAGGTCATGGTGAGCTTTTGTGACTGTGAGATGTCCGGCGTCGTTGTTCTTCGTCTGTCGTGCGTAAACTTTTTCTTGTTAACACTCTAGAGACCACAGTTTTGGTCCATTCATCATCAAACTTGGTCAGAATGATCATCCTGACAATATCTCGGTCAAGTGCGAATATGGGTCATGTCAGGTCAAAAAGTAGGTCACCAGGTCAAATCAAAGGAAAACCTTGTTGACACTCTAGAGGCCACAGTTTTGGTCCAATCATCCTAAAACTTGCTCAGAATGATCATCCTGACAATATCTCGGTCAAGTTGGAATATGGGTCATGTCGGGTCAAAAAGTAGGTCCCCAGGTCAAATCAAAGGAAAACCTTGTTCACACTCTGGAGGCCCCAGTTTGGGTCCAATCATCTTCAAACTTGCTCAGAATGATCATCCTGACAATATCTCAGTCGAGTTCAAATATGGCTCATGTCGGGTCAAAAAGTAGGTCAGTAGGGCAAATAATAGAAAAACCTTGTTAACACTCTAGAGGCCACAGATTTTGTCCAATTATCCTCAAACTTGCACAGAATGATCATCCTGACAATATCTCGGTCAAGTTCGAATATGGGTCATGTCGTGTCAAAAAGGAGGTCAGTAGGTCAAATCATAGAAAAACCTTGTTAACACTAGAGGCCCCAGTTTTGGTCCAATCGTCCTCAATCTTGCTCAGAATGATCATCCTAACAATATCTCGGTAAAGTTCGAATATGGGTCATGTGGGGTCAAAAAGTAGGTCAGTAGGTCAAACCATAGAAAAACCTTGTTAACACTCTAGAGGCCACAGTTTTGGTGAATTATCATCAAACTTGCTCAGAATGATCATCTCTACAATATCTTGGTCAAGTTCGAATATGGGTCATGTGGGGTCAAAAAGTAGGTCTTAGAAGCCTCTGTGGTCGAGTGGTTACACTACTCGCCTTGTAAACCAGGGGTCGCAGGTTCGATCCCAGGCTTCTCCAGACTTTCGGATGAGTCTATAAACCGAGGTCCCATCTCCGTATGACCATAGCTGTTGGTGGGACGTAAAACTGAAACACTCACTCACTCACTCAAAAAGTAGGTCAAATCATAGAAAAACCTTTTTTTACACTCCAGAGACTGCAATTTTAGTCTAATTATCATCAAACTTGCTCAGAATAATCAGCTTGACAATATCTAGGTTAAGTTCGAATATGGGTCATGTCGGGTCAGAAAGTAGGTCAAATCGTAGAAAACCTTGTGAACACACTAGAGACCACAGTTATCGTCTGATCATCATCAAACTTGCTCAGAATGATCATCTTGGCAATATCTCGGTCAAGGTTGAATACAGGTCATGTTGGGTCAAAAAGTAGGTCAGTAGGTCAGATCATAGAAAAACGTTGTGAACACTCTAGAGGCCACAGTTTTGGTCTGTTCGTAATCAAACTTGCTCAGAATGATCATTTGACAATATCTCGGTTAATTTCGAATATGGGTCATGTCTGGTCAATAAGTAGGTCAGTAGGTCAGATCATAGAAAAACCTTGTGAACACACTAGAGGCCGCAGTTTTGGTCAGATCATCATCAAACTTGCTCAGAATGATAATCTTGACAATATCTGGATCAAGTTTGAATATGGGTCATGTTGGTTCAAAAAGTAGGTCAGCAGGTCAAATCATAGAAAAACGTTGTGCACACTCGTAGGGGCCAAAGTTTCAGTCCAATCATCATAAAACTTGCTCAGAATGATCATCTGGACAATATCTCAGTTCAAATATGGGTCATGTCAAATCAAAAAGTAGATCACTAGTTTATTTTGTCAAAACTTTTGAACCCTTTTTAACTCTTTGAGTTAGAGCCTTCATATTTGGCATGTAGGTTCCTTGTGACAAGGGCTTCCCACTCATATACAAATATTTGACCTTTGACTTTGACCTGTGACCTACTTTATCATAACTTTTGAACCATATGAGATAGAGCCTTCATATTTGGCATGTATGTTTGTTGTGACAAGGCTTTCCCAGCCATTCAAAAATTTTGACCCATCACCTAGACCTTTGAGCTACTTTGTCATAACTTTTTAAGCATTTGAGATACAGCCTTCATCTTTGGCATGTAGGTTCCTTGAGACAAGGGTTTCCTATTCATACATAAAATGTGACCGTTACCTTGACATTTGACCTACTTTATCATAACTTTTGAACCATTTGAGATGGTGCCTTCATATGTGTCATGTATGTTCCTTATGAAAAGGCCTTCCCACCAATACAAAAAAATTGTCTTATGACCTTGACCTTTGATCTACTTTGACCATTTGAGATAGAGCCTTCATATTTGGCATGTAGTTTCCTTGTGTCATACAAAAATGACATGTGACCTTGACCTTGACAAGTGACCTACTTTATCATAACTTTTGAACCATTTGAGGTAGAGCCTTCATCTTTGTCATGTATGTTCCTTGTGGCAACGACTTTCACCCACACAAAAATTTTGACCTGTGACCTTGACCTTTGACCTTCCTTCTCATAACTTTTGAACCATTTAAGATAGAGCCTTCATATTTGACATGACTTGTGACAAGGGCTTCCCAACCATGCAAAATTTTTTACCTTGACCTTTGATTGTTTTTGTCATAACTTTTGATATATTTGGCATGCATGTTCCTTGTGAAAAGGTCTTCCCACTCATGCCAAAAATTTGAGCTTTGACCTTGTCCTTGATCTCTGACCTACTTAATCATAACTTTGGAACCATTTGAGATAGAGCCTTCATGTTTGACATGTATATTCCTTGTGACAATGGCTTCACATCCATACAAAAAGTTTGATCTGTGACCTTGACCTTTGACCTACTTTATCATAACTTTTGAATCATTTAAGATAGAGCCTTCATATTTGACATGACTTGTGACAAGGGCTTCCCAACCATGCAAAATTTTTTACCTTGACCTTTGATTGTTTTTGTCATAGCTTTTGAATCATGTAAGGTAGCACCTTTATATTTGGCATGCATGTTCCTTGTGAAAAGGTCTTCACACTCATGCCAAAAATTTGAGCTGTGACCTTGTCCTTGATCTCTGACCTACTTAATCATAACTTTGGAACCATTTGAGATAGAGCCTTCATATTTGACATGTATATTCCTTGTGACAATGGCTTCACATCCATACAAAAGTTTGATCTGTGACCTTGACCTTTGACCTACTTTATCATAACTTTTGAATCATTTGAGGTAGAGCCTTCATATTTGGCCTGTATTTTCCTTCTGACAAGGCACCTTACTGTATCACCTACCATTTCATTGCTACAGTGTGGATCAGGTGAGCGATCTAAGGGCCATCTTCTTGTTCTTCTGTCTATTTTCTGCCTTTATAGGCACACCTGGTTTATACCAGTAAAATCTTCAGGAGTAAAAGTTCTTTGTACAGTACAAACTATTTTATGTCACAGTTAAAAGCCACGTACCATTAAAAGAATAACATTAAAAGTTTCTTCAACAGCGACTATATACAAAGTTAATCCATCACCATAAAATAGTCAATACACTGGAGCCATTGTATGTTTTCCCGAGCTAAGTAACTCAGTAATAATAAAATATAAAATATCCACTATGTGTGGGTTGCTGTGCCCTTTCTTTTTCTGTTACGTTTAGGAACAAGTTCAAGTCTCTTATGTCTGCTTATGTTCAGGCTGTATACGAGTCTTCTGCTATGGTAATGTAGAGTGTCCACAAGTGCAGACGTGCTGTCAGTTCGTTTTACATTACAGTCATGGAACACTGAGTTGCTGTCTATCAGTAACTGCAATAATGTCTCTTTTGAGGCACTCGGGCTTTCTATCAAAAGTTTGTTTAATACACATAGGAAGTCGTCTAAAATGGGTTTTCTGGTATCATCTAGGGTTTTACAATCGATAAGAAAATGCTGTAGTGTTTCATCACCGTTGTTACACAATGGACACATTGGGTTCACTTCATTCTGATTAAATTTGGCTCTGTTCGTTTGTAGTAAGTATGTGCCAGTAATGACTTTATTCTTCACTGGAATTCTGTTGATGTCTCTGTTACTCCGAGCATATGGTTTCACGGCTGGATGGCAGCTTCCAATGATGTAACTTTTTGACAGGTATTTCAATGATGAGTATAGTTCTGACTGGGATACTATTTGGTCAGTCCAGTATTTATTAATGACAGTATTATATCTTTTTTTCCAAAGCAACTTTTTCATTGGGTTATTAAGTAATTCCTCGGGGTTTGGCAAATTATATTTAATAAGTCTTTTTTTTCACTGCTATGAACCAGCTTTTACTTCTAAAAGTTTTTATTTCCAGTTGTCTTTCGGCCAGTTGCCTTTCAATTGACGATTTTGATAATCTAGTTATATTTCCAAATAATGAAAGAGTTCGTTTGTGTATCATAGCTTCCGCTGGTAAAGTTCCAGATAATATATACACTGCTGGATCTGCTACTGTCGTTGATAAAGACAGTACTTGTTTCATAATCTTTTTCTGTTGTGTTTCTAGTACATTCATTGCTTTTCTGGTCAGAAGTATGATCTCCAGTCCGTAGTATAAGACCGGGAATACATAGGTTTGTAGTAATGAGATAGCAGTTTCTGGATCAAGCCCATTCTCTCCATGCAGTCCAGTTCACATGGGACTAAACATTGTCCGTCTTGCTTTTTGGATGTTCGATTCAACTGATTTCATCTCCTGGTTTGTTGATGAGCATTAAATTCCCATGTGTGTTGTGCTGTCGACAACGTTCATGTCTTTTTCACCGATTTTCCAAGTTTCTCCGTCAGGGTAGGTTTTAACACTGTCTATTTTTAATATGACACTTTTTATTTCTTGGAGGATGTAGCCATCCATCATACTGGCGTCTTTGCATATATTTATGAGGTACTGAAGACTATTTGCGTCATTAGCTAACAATGTCATACCATCAGCACAAGTTGGAGCTTGTATTCTTATGCTACCTATTGTAGCACCTTTCTCTGAGTTATGTATTCTATCCAGGAGTCCATTAGCATAGACTTTAAATAGGTCTGCACTTAATACGCCACCCTGTCTGACTCCCTGTTGATTGACATACGTTGAGGTTAATTGTCCTTGCCATTTTACGGCTGTCATAGATGCTTGGTGAAGACTGTTTATTAGTAGCCAGTTGGTACCTCCAATACCTTGGTTATACAGCTTTCTCATCAGGTTAGGATGTACAACAACATCAAACGCAGATTTCACGTCCATGAACGCTATATAGGTGGGTTTGTTTAAGTCTACATTGTTTCTGTAGAATTCCTCCACTAGTAATGCGGAATTCATAGGGGATGAATTCTTCGTAAATCCTCTTTGTAGGGGGTTCTGATGTTTAGTTAGTGTTGACTCAGTTCGGGATTTCAATATTGTCTCTAGTAGTCTTGTTAAGACGGGTGTAATAGATATACCTCTATAATTATTTGAGTTATTATTGCTCCCTTTATTCTTATAAATTGGGTATAATATCCCAAGTTTCATAGCTGAGGATACTTGTTTATTAAGGAGTATACTGTTTATAAGAGCTCTAATACTGTTCTTTATTTCATCTCCACCATAATATATATGTGTTCAGCTGTGACGCCGTATGCATCCGGGGCTTTACCACGATTAAGCGACGCTGCTGCTTCAGTAATTTCCTTGTCTGTTATGGGTTCAGGATGTAAACCAGAGTCCAAACAAATCATAAGAATTCAAGGTCAAAACAGTTATTGTCCTTTTTCATAGCTAGATCTTTGAAGTGTTCATGCCACCCCATTAAGACGTTGTCGTCAGTATATTTATTCTGGCCAACATAGAGTTCATCTATATATTTATGACACTGTCCGCGTTGTTTGCGAATAAGTTGGTGAAACATTGCATTATCCGACTGTCTTGTGTTTATTATTGTTAGCTTTTCCAGTTGTCTACGTTTAGCGACTTCTATTCGAATTTGTCTTCGTAGTTCCATTGTTTTCAGTTTTTTTTCCATTAAGAAAATAATTATCCAGGTCATTTGGTCTGCCATTTAGCTTCCAGGTATGAAATGCTTTTTTCTTTTCCTGTATAGCATTGTGTATTCTAGGGGTCATTACTTTCAGCTGTGGTTTTTTACATCTTCTTCTCCTTTTAGGATTGCACTGTTTAGCACTTTCAGTCATTATACTGTTCAGCTTATGGATTGCTTCATCGAGATTTTCTGGTTTAGTCATAACTAGTTCAGCCTGTTTTAATTTTTCAGCAGCATTTGAGGCATACTGTTCTTTATCTATTTTATTCCAGTTGACTCTGGTTGATATCTGATTAGTTATAGAGACTGTCTTTTTCTTAATTTTTTCATATTTTAGGTTCACTGTCATTGAGACTGGGTCATTTTTATTTTTTTTTTGGTTGGGTTTTACGGCCCTTTCAAGATTATTTCACTCATATCGAGCCGATCGTTAATCAGAGGTGGGCGAAAACCGGAGTACCCGGAGAAAAACCACCTGACCTTCCGTTGCAGAACTTGGCGTCTCACACATGGCCCGAGCGAGGCTCGAACCTACGGCGGTGAGAGACCTAATGACTAAGAGTCAGCGCTCTTATCCACTAGGCCACGGAGGCCCGTGAGACTGGGTAATGGTCAGATACATTTTCATTGAGATTCTCATGCCTTTTTATCTGCACTACTCTATGATCCAACCTTTGTTTATATAGGAAAAAGTCTATTGTAGATGAATCTTTTCCATTTGGATGTATAAAGGTATAATCTGTAGCTCTTGTAATGAGATCATTATCTTTCATGAATTGATGAAAGCAGGTGCTACGTTTGGAGCTTGTTTTATTTAAGGCATTTTCATTAAAATCACCACCAATTAGTATCTCATGGGTTCCCTGAAAGGAATGGATCAGTTCTTGCAGTTGTTCTATACATTCAACGAACAAGTAGTAGTTATCTTTTTCACCATTGCATGGCATGTAAACATTCACAATCAGTGTAGGTTTTTCTGTTGATAGCTCTATACACTTTATACGATGGTTTCCATGATCTAAGTCATTCACCAAATGGTCAAGATCTTTTTTCCAAAATATTGCAACGCCACCAAAGCCACGCGATATTTGTACGGGGGGAATAGGGTCATACTGATCAGCTGCTTTGCCAGAAACTGAATAGTTTTCATCAATTTCATTTAGGAGATCTAGTTGGCATTTGAACAACCAGTGTTCTTGAATAAGAATTGTCTTCTGTTTTAGTAAATTTATCGAATACAGGACCACATGTACGAATGTTTTTACAGTTAAATGTTGTTAAATTCAGTTGTTCACATGCAGGCAATGGTGTATTATTCACTATTTCGTTATTTGGATCAAGTTGCTCGGCCGTAAAAAAGGCTTTCTGCGTTTACAGTTGTTTGGCTGTTAACTGGTAGAATATTTTTTGCCCAGTAAGGTGGTCTGAGGGATTGTTGTAAGCTGCCGTATTCTGACAGTATGTATCCATATGTTCTGTGGGTCCCTTTGGAGGTATGTTGGTATACATAAAGTTGTTCTGTGGAATAGGCTGGGGTATGCTATATCTAACATTTCTAGTTTGTGTCGCATCAGGTTCAGCATAACTGCTGTGTTTGGGTAGGTCAGTAATTTCGGGCTCAGTGTCACTATTCGGGGCCTGTTCTACAGTTTCTGCAGTTGAGGCATTGTCCAGATCAATTAAATGTTCAATTTGTTTTTCTACCTTTAATAGTACATATGCCGACACCCTATCGTGTATCCCCTGGATAAGCTGCTCATTTCTAGATTTTTGTGCATTATTATTCATTTGGCCAACATTGACTGAAGTTTGTAACGAAGGGAGGGGGGTTGTTTTTAGAGAAGCATTTTCTAATGAATTAATCCTTGTATTCAGTGTTAAGATAGTACATTCAAGCTCTTTGTTTTTAAATTCAAGACTTTCAATCTTGCTCTCAAATTTGGTACTGTTCTTTTCATATTCTTTAATTTTTGCTTCTTTCAGTTTGATTTCATCTTCCTTTTTTCTCAGTTTGATTTCGAGTTGGCGTAATTCTCTCTGTTTATTGGATAGGTCATTATCTTTCTTTTTAAGTTCATCAGAAATTTTATTTGATGGTAAATTGCACACAACTGCTTTGACTTGTGTATCTTGGGATCTGGTTTGCTTGTCAGGTGCGTGAAGCACATTCATTGACGTCGCATCTTGAATATTCATTACCTCTGATGGACTTTGTGTTACTCTTGGTGAGCTACATATGGTATCTTGTGATCTAGTCATTGGGGTGTCAGGCATTACCAAGTTTTCACTCGCAACGCAGGCTAAGCAAATGTCAGAGTTTAGAGGGCACATACAGTGTAGGTGGCACAAGGACCTGCATTTTTCACATGTTACTTCATTTTCCATAAATGGCGTACTGCATATTGCACAATCAACATTCATCTCCTCTGATAGTATTGACTGGGACAGAGTTTTTGGAATGGTATTTTCGGGCGATATTGGATGAATAGAGGGAATTACCAGTTTACATGAGCTGGCGTTTGTACTTTTACACGCCATACAAGTAAATACATAGTGTCTAATGGTTTCAATGGACTGAATTTCAGAGTCTTCTATTTTTATACAATGATAATGCATCCATCTCTTACAGGAGCTGCACTGTACTGCTCTTTTCCTACAGTTACGATTGCACTTTATGCAGGATATATCTTCATCGTCTTCAACAATACTGTTCTTATCAGTTAATAGTTGTGGTTTGGGTGTTTTTAATGCCAACATCTCCTTAGCTGTAATGACTTTCTGGAGTTGATCTGCTAGCAATTTATTTAGTGCCATAACATCTACAGGTACACCCGATATGGTTATGCTGAACATCATAAGATGGATATTCGGCAAATGATCATCTACAAAGGTCACTGTTGCTTTCCCATTTATTAATAGGGAGCATTTTGTGTGATTCAAGTTCATTGTGTAACTAATTCCACTTTCTAGGTGCACCGTATATGTATGCTGTACAACACTTCCTTTACCATCAGCTGCATTGTCTCTATCGACACATACAATCTTGGTACCTGTTGTGTTGAAGTATTTATTGCAGGCATAATGGAATAATTCGAATGTCACCGCATCAAGAGTAGCAACTATACCCCCTCCCTTAATTGCATATTCAACTTTTTGTCTTTTGGCCGCCTCTAATTTCTTTCTAAGGCACTTGTCCGGATTCAGAACATAGTTTTTGGAGCTATTTGATTCCTGTATTTGCTGCCTCTGTGGACTACTACGATTACCTGGTAAGACGAGTTCATTCAGGTTAGATGCCATTATTACACTATCTGATGATTAAAAGCTTGTTTAAGATATGTTATCAAGGTGTTTAAAAATGAGCAGACCAAGAACTTTCAATTGCTATATATATGGATAAGACATTCAAGACATGTGGTTAAAACATCAATTTAAAACTTTTAAAATTCATAAGCTCAGTTAGCTTTTATCTGCCATATAACAACCTCTTATTTACTGAAGGGCACAGCAATGCACACAGGTTGGATATCCTCTAGAGTAAGACCATCTTCTTATTATTTCAATTTCAGACACGTTTTTGTCAGAATTTCCAAGGAATTGTTTTAAGAAATTTTGAACGAAATGGTTCAGTAAGGGTTTATTCCTCTTTAGGTTTGATTGTCCAAACTAAATTGTTCAATTGTTTTAGTAAGAAGAAAATTGCTTAGTTCGTAGAACAACGGACTTCACTCGTCGGGGGATTTGATGAGACTTTTCAAAGTTATTTTTGTTGTTGTTTTTTTTGAGAAATTTTGCACAAAATGGTTCAACAACGGTTTACTCTTCTTCAAACTAAATTGTCATGGATGAAGACAATTAGATATTTATCCTAGATACTGTTTGGCTCGTAAAACAAAGTACATCTTTCGTCGGATTCAAGATGGCTGACTTTTAACCGCCAGCTGTCATCCTAGTAAAAATTCAGAATCCTCCAAATTCGTCGATAGAATTTAAAATGTATGATATAAATGAGTTATTCACAGATGTGGCAAGTTATTTACATTAAAAATTCACAATTAAAACTTATAAGAACACAAGAATTATTTAAAAACACAGCCCAATTTCTTCTTGTCGTGTTCCCTCCACCGCACTCTGTCCATCTTGCCGACTGGATATCGGCCTATCATGGCCCTCTTGTTCATATTTCAGCTCAAAACATACATTGTGGGTACTCGTTACAACTGTCTTGGCGAGGCAGTTCTTCCTCTGTGACTGTCTACCGAAAATTGCTAAAATGGTTCTGCTCCGCTGAACAAAATGGCTGCCAGAGCTAAAAATAGAAAAACCTTTAAACGACATCTCCTAGGCCAATGTCCTGATTTCAAAATAATTTCACAGAAATGTTCCTTGGGTGACCCTCTACCAAAATTGCTAAAATGGTTCCACTCTGCTGAACAAAATTGCCGCCACATCTAAAACTAGAAAAAACCTTAAAACGATATCTCCTCCTAAGCCAATGGCCGGATTTCAAAATCATTTCACAGAAATGTTCCTCGGGTGACCCTCTACCAAAATTGCTAAAATGGTTCTGCATGGCTGAACAAAATGGCTGCCGGAGCTTAAAATAGAAAAACCTTTAAATCACCTCTCCTCCTAGGCCAATGGCCGGATTTCAAAATTATTTCACAGAAATGTTTCTGGCAAAAGAATGTGCACTGTACTGACTAACCACTTGCGTATAAGCCTGCCCAGGAAAAATGACGGGGCCGTTAAACTCCAATACAAACCAAACAAACGAAATAACATTTCTTTTTCAATGAGCTCAAATAGTTTCTACTTCGTTCTTGTGATAGTGACAACTAGAACAGAAGTTATTTTATGTTTCAGCCGCCGCCGCCCATCGGGGCTTTAAGAAATAGATGGGCTGCATGATGCTTCCACGCAGAGGTGAGTCTGACCACACATGAGTACTGGTAAACCGCTTAGAGGATCTAAGCCTGCCCAGGCAAAGCGGTGCTAGTCGGACCGTCCATGCTTATAAACCTTATTGGTTTCATTGGACGACAGGGCTTGAGATGTCATTTCATCTCAATGTCGGGTAAAAGTCCCACAAAATTGGAAGCAATGTCTCCAAAATGACCTATACAGTGTTGACGGGGACGTTAAACCTCAAATCAAACAAACAAACAAACATTTTATGTTTCAGAGGTGTTTATTCCTTTTGTGAAAGAGAGTTTATTCAAATGAAGGTCCTGTAGTATGCATACTATACTCCAGTTATTTTAAATCATGACTGCGGCCATTATTTTTTGCCCACCTGTCACGTAGTGATGAGGTGAGCTTTTGGGATCACTTTTCGTCCGTCGTCTGTCCCTGCATCTGTCCATGCGTAAACAATTTCTTCAAACGACATCTCCTAAACCACTGATCGGATTTTGACCCAACTTCACAGGAATGATCCTAAGATGGTCCCCTTTCAAAGTTGTTCAAATGGTTCCGGTCCGTTGCACATATAGGGCACAGGAGCCAAAAAAAGATTTTTTTCACCGAAAACTTAAAAATCTTCTTCTCTGAAACCGCAAGGCCCAGGACTTTGATATTTTGTATGAAGCTTCATCTAGTGGACCCCTACCAAGATTGTTCAAATTATAGTGCTTGGGCCAAAAATGCCCCCGTACCGGGGCCCTTTGGTTTTACATGGGCTTATATAGAGAAAATCTTTAAAAATCTTCTTCTCTGAAACCGCAAGGCCCAGGTCTTTGATATTTGGTATGAAGCTTCATCTAGTGGACCCCTACCAAGATATTTCAAATTAAAGTGCAGGGGCCAAAAATGCCCCCGCCCCATGGCCCTTTGGTTTTACATTGGCTTGTATAGGGTAAATCTTTAAAAATCTTCTTCTCTGAAACCGCAAGGCCCAGGTCTTTGATATTTGGTATGAAGCTTTATCTAGTGGACCCGTACCAAGATTGTTCAAATAATAATGCTGGGGCCAAAAATGCCCCCGCCCCGGGGCCCTTTTGTTTCACATTGGCTTACATAGCGGCCTCAGTGGCTCAGTCGGATGCGCGTCTGACTGGTGATCAGGAGGACGCGGGTTCGACTCCCGCCGGGGTCAGAAACATTCTTTCGTGGAGATTGATCATGAAATCTTTTCTACGGTCATTCTCTCCCTTCCGCTGATTCAAGAAGGGCAGTTGTCAGTTTCTGGCGAAAGAATGTGCACTGTACTGGTTAACCGCTTACGTATAAGCCTGCCCAGGAAAGTGTTGATAGGTAAACTGACCGGCTCAAAAGTGACCTTAATAGTGTTGACTGGGCCGTAAAACTCCAATACAAACAAACAAACAAATTGGCTTACATAGGGAAAATCTTAAAAATCTCCTTCTCTGAAACTGCAAGGCCCAGGTCTTTGCTATGTGGTATGAAGCTTCATCTAGTAGACCCTACCAAGATTGTTCAAATTATAGCCCTGGGGCCAAAAATGCGCCCGCTCTGGGACCCTTTGGTTTTACATAGACTAATATAGCGAAAATCTTGAAAAATCTTCTTCTCTGAAACCACAAGGCTTAGGTCTTTGATATTTGTTATGAAGCTTCAGCTAGTGGACCTCTACCAAGACTGTTCAAATTATAGCCCTGAGACCAAAAATTCCCCCGCCACGTGGCCCTTTGGTTTTACCGGTACATAGGATAATATATGGAAAATCTTTAAAAATCTTCTTCTCTGAAACCACAAGGCCCAGGTCCTTGCTATTTGGTATGAAGCTTCATCTAGTGGACCCCTACCAAGATTTTTCAAATTATAGTGCTGGGGCCAAAAAAGCCCCCGTCCCCGGGGCCCTTTGGTTTTACATAGGCATATATAGGGAAAATCTTTAAATTCTTCTTCTCTGAAACCACAAGGCCTAGGTCTTTGATATTTGTTGGAAATTTCATCTAGTGGACCTCTATCAAGATGCCCCAGCCCGAGACCCTTTGAGTTTACATAGACTTATTATATAGGGAAATCTTTAAAAACCTTCTTCTCTGAAATCGCAAGGCCCAGGTCTTTGATATTTGGTGTGTAGCTTCACCTAGAAGACCTTTGCCAAGATTGTTCAAAGTATAGCCTTTGTTGATATTTGGTATGAAGCTTCACCTTGCTAGACCTCCCTCAACATTATGCACATTATAGCCCTGGGGTCAATAATGGCCCTCCCGGGGGCCCACTTGTTACTCTATGGATCAGGTGAGCGATCCAGGGCCATCATGGCCCTCTTGTTTCGTTTGTTTGCATTACGAAAACATGCCTATTCAAACATATGTTCAGATGAAAATTCTGATATTTTTAGCTCAACTGACCGAAGGTCATGGTGAGCTTTTGTGACTGTGAGATGTCCGGCGTCGTTGTTCTTCGTCTGTCGTGCGTAAACTTTTTCTTGTTAACACTCTAGAGACCACAGTTTTGGTCCATTCATCATCAAACTTGGTCAGAATGATCATCCTGACAATATCTCGGTCAAGTGCGAATATGGGTCATGTCAGGTCAAAAAGTAGGTCACCAGGTCAAATCAAAGGAAAACCTTGTTGACACTCTAGAGGCCACAGTTTTGGTCCAATCATCCTAAAACTTGCTCAGAATGATCATCCTGACAATATCTCGGTCAAGTTGGAATATGGGTCATGTCGGGTCAAAAAGTAGGTCCCCAGGTCAAATCAAAGGAAAACCTTGTTCACACTCTGGAGGCCCCAGTTTGGGTCCAATCATCTTCAAACTTGCTCAGAATGATCATCCTGACAATATCTCAGTCGAGTTCAAATATGGCTCATGTCGGGTCAAAAAGTAGGTCAGTAGGGCAAATAATAGAAAAACCTTGTTAACACTCTAGAGGCCACAGATTTTGTCCAATTATCCTCAAACTTGCACAGAATGATCATCCTGACAATATCTCGGTCAAGTTCGAATATGGGTCATGTCGTGTCAAAAAGGAGGTCAGTAGGTCAAATCATAGAAAAACCTTGTTAACACTAGAGGCCCCAGTTTTGGTCCAATCGTCCTCAATCTTGCTCAGAATGATCATCCTAACAATATCTCGGTAAAGTTCGAATATGGGTCATGTGGGGTCAAAAAGTAGGTCAGTAGGTCAAACCATAGAAAAACCTTGTTAACACTCTAGAGGCCACAGTTTTGGTGAATTATCATCAAACTTGCTCAGAATGATCATCTCTACAATATCTTGGTCAAGTTCGAATATGGGTCATGTGGGGTCAAAAAGTAGGTCTTAGAAGCCTCTGTGGTCGAGTGGTTACACTACTCGCCTTGTAAACCAGGGGTCGCAGGTTCGATCCCAGGCTTCTCCAGACTTTCGGATGAGTCTATAAACCGAGGTCCCATCTCCGTATGACCATAGCTGTTGGTGGGACGTAAAACTGAAACACTCACTCACTCACTCAAAAAGTAGGTCAAATCATAGAAAAACCTTTTTTTACACTCCAGAGACTGCAATTTTAGTCTAATTATCATCAAACTTGCTCAGAATAATCAGCTTGACAATATCTAGGTTAAGTTCGAATATGGGTCATGTCGGGTCAGAAAGTAGGTCAAATCGTAGAAAACCTTGTGAACACACTAGAGACCACAGTTATCGTCTGATCATCATCAAACTTGCTCAGAATGATCATCTTGGCAATATCTCGGTCAAGGTTGAATACAGGTCATGTTGGGTCAAAAAGTAGGTCAGTAGGTCAGATCATAGAAAAACGTTGTGAACACTCTAGAGGCCACAGTTTTGGTCTGTTCGTAATCAAACTTGCTCAGAATGATCATTTGACAATATCTCGGTTAATTTCGAATATGGGTCATGTCTGGTCAATAAGTAGGTCAGTAGGTCAGATCATAGAAAAACCTTGTGAACACACTAGAGGCCGCAGTTTTGGTCAGATCATCATCAAACTTGCTCAGAATGATAATCTTGACAATATCTGGATCAAGTTTGAATATGGGTCATGTTGGTTCAAAAAGTAGGTCAGCAGGTCAAATCATAGAAAAACGTTGTGCACACTCGTAGGGGCCAAAGTTTCAGTCCAATCATCATAAAACTTGCTCAGAATGATCATCTGGACAATATCTCAGTTCAAATATGGGTCATGTCAAATCAAAAAGTAGATCACTAGTTTATTTTGTCAAAACTTTTGAACCCTTTTTAACTCTTTGAGTTAGAGCCTTCATATTTGGCATGTAGGTTCCTTGTGACAAGGGCTTCCCACTCATATACAAATATTTGACCTTTGACTTTGACCTGTGACCTACTTTATCATAACTTTTGAACCATATGAGATAGAGCCTTCATATTTGGCATGTATGTTTGTTGTGACAAGGCTTTCCCAGCCATTCAAAAATTTTGACCCATCACCTAGACCTTTGAGCTACTTTGTCATAACTTTTTAAGCATTTGAGATACAGCCTTCATCTTTGGCATGTAGGTTCCTTGCGACAAGGGTTTCCTATTCATACATAAAATGTGACCGTTACCTTGACATTTGACCTACTTTATCATAACTTTTGAACCATTTGAGATGGTGCCTTCATATGTGTCATGTATGTTCCTTATGAAAAGGCCTTCCCACCAATACAAAAAAATTGTCTTATGACCTTGACCTTTGATCTACTTTGACCATTTGAGATAGAGCCTTCATATTTGGCATGTAGTTTCCTTGTGTCATACAAAAATGACATGTGACCTTGACCTTGACAAGTGACCTACTTTATCATAACTTTTGAACCATTTGAGGTAGAGCCTTCATCTTTGTCATGTATGTTCCTTGTGGCAACGACTTTCACCCACACAAAAATTTTGACCTGTGACCTTGACCTTTGACCTTCCTTCTCATAACTTTTGAACCATTTAAGATAGAGCCTTCATATTTGACATGACTTGTGACAAGGGCTTCCCAACCATGCAAAATTTTTTACCTTGACCTTTGATTGTTTTTGTCATAACTTTTGATATATTTGGCATGCATGTTCCTTGTGAAAAGGTCTTCCCACTCATGCCAAAAATTTGAGCTTTGACCTTGTCCTTGATCTCTGACCTACTTAATCATAACTTTGGAACCATTTGAGATAGAGCCTTCATGTTTGACATGTATATTCCTTGTGACAATGGCTTCACATCCATACAAAAAGTTTGATCTGTGACCTTGACCTTTGACCTACTTTATCATAACTTTTGAATCATTTAAGATAGAGCCTTCATATTTGACATGACTTGTGACAAGGGCTTCCCAACCATGCAAAATTTTTTACCTTGACCTTTGATTGTTTTTGTCATAGCTTTTGAATCATGTAAGGTAGCACCTTTATATTTGGCATGCATGTTCCTTGTGAAAAGGTCTTCACACTCATGCCAAAAATTTGAGCTGTGACCTTGTCCTTGATCTCTGACCTACTTAATCATAACTTTGGAACCATTTGAGATAGAGTCTTCATATTTGACATGTATATTCCTTGTGACAATGGCTTCACATCCATACAAAAGTTTGATCTGTGACCTTGACCTTTGACCTACTTTATCATAACTTTTGAATCATTTGAGGTAGAGCCTTCATATTTGGCCTGTATTTTCCTTCTGACAAGGCACCTTACTGTATCACCTACCATTTCATTGCTACAGTGTGGATCAGGTGAGCGATCTAAGGGCCATCTTCTTGTTCTTCTGTCTATTTTCTGCCTTTATAGGCACACCTGGTTTATACCAGTAAAATCTTCAGGAGTAAAAGTTCTTTGTACAGTATAAACTATTTTATGTCACAGTTAAAAGCCACGTACCATTAAAAGAATAACATTAAAAGTTTCTTCAACAGCGACTATATACAAAGTTAATCCATCACCATAAAATAGTCAATACACTGGAGCCATTGTATGTTTTCCCGAGCTAAGTAACTCAGTAATAATAAAATATAAAATATCCACTATGTGTGGGTTGCTGTGCCCTTTCTTTTTCTGTTACGTTTAGGAACAAGTTCAAGTCTCTTATGTCTGCTTATGTTCAGGCTGTATACGAGTCTTCTGCTATGGTAATGTAGAGTGTCCACAAGTGCAGACGTGCTGTCAGTTCGTTTTACATTACAGTCATGGAACACTGAGTTGCTGTCTATCAGTAACTGCAATAATGTCTCTTTTGAGGCACTCGGGCTTTCTATCAAAAGTTTGTTTAATACACATAGGAAGTCGTCTAAAATGGGTTTTCTGGTATCATCTAGGGTTTTACAATCGATAAGAAAATGCTGTAGTGTTTCATCACCGTTGTTACACAATGGACACATTGGGTTCACTTCATTCTGATTAAATTTGGCTCTGTTCGTTTGTAGTAAGTATGTGCCAGTAATGACTTTATTCTTCACTGGAATTCTGTTGATGTCTCTGTTACTCCGAGCATATGGTTTCACGGCTGGATGGCAGCTTCCAATGATGTAACTTTTTGACAGGTATTTCAATGATGAGTATAGTTCTGACTGGGATACTATTTGGTCAGTCCAGTATTTATTAATGACAGTATTATATCTTTTTTTCCAAAGCAACTTTTTCATTGGGTTATTAAGTAATTCCTCGGGGTTTGGCAAATTATATTTAATAAGTCTTTTTTTTCACTGCTATGAACCAGCTTTTACTTCTAAAAGTTTTTATTTCCAGTTGTCTTTCGGCCAGTTGCCTTTCAATTGACGATTTTGATAATCTAGTTATATTTCCAAATAATGAAAGAGTTCGTTTGTGTATCATAGCTTCCGCTGGTAAAGTTCCAGATAATATATACACTGCTGGATCTGCTACTGTCGTTGATAAAGACAGTACTTGTTTCATAATCTTTTTCTGTTGTGTTTCTAGTACATTCATTGCTTTTCTGGTCAGAAGTATGATCTCCAGTCCGTAGTATAAGACCGGGAATACATAGGTTTGTAGTAATGAGATAGCAGTTTCTGGATCAAGCCCATTCTCTCCATGCAGTCCAGTTCACATGAGACTAAACATTGTCCGTCTTGCTTTTTGGATGTTCGATTCAACTGATTTCATCTCCTGGTTTGTTGATGAGCATTAAATTCCCATGTGTGTTGTGCTGTCGACAACGTTCATGTCTTTTTCACCGATTTTCCAAGTTTCTCCGTCAGGGTAGGTTTTAACACTGTCTATTTTTAATATGACACTTTTTATTTCTTGGAGGATGTAGCCATCCATCATACTGGCGTCTTTGCATATATTTATGAGGTACTGAAGACTATTTGCGTCATTAGCTAACAATGTCATACCATCAGCACAAGTTGGAGCTTGTATTCTTATGCTACCTATTGTAGCACCTTTCTCTGAGTTATGTATTCTATCCAGGAGTCCATTAGCATAGACTTTAAATAGGTCTGCACTTAATACGCCACCCTGTCTGACTCCCTGTTGATTGACATACGTTGAGGTTAATTGTCCTTGCCATTTTACGGCTGTCATAGATGCTTGGTGAAGACTGTTTATTAGTAGCCAGTTGGTACCTCCAATACCTTGGTTATACAGCTTTCTCATCAGGTTAGGATGTACAACAACATCAAACGCAGATTTCACGTCCATGAACGCTATATAGGTGGGTTTGTTTAAGTCTACATTGTTTCTGTAGAATTCCTCCACTAGTAATGCGGAATTCATAGGGGATGAATTCTTCGTAAATCCTCTTTGTAGGGGGTTCTGATGTTTAGTTAGTGTTGACTCAGTTCGGGATTTCAATATTGTCTCTAGTAGTCTTGTTAAGACGGGTGTTAATAGATATACCTCTATAATTATTTGAGTTATTATTGCTCCCTTTATTCTTATAAATTGGGTATAATATCCCAAGTTTCATAGCTGAGGATACTTGTTTATTAAGGAGTATACTGTTTATAAGAGCTCTAATACTGTTCTTTATTTCATCTCCACCATAATATATATGTTCAGCTGTGACGCCGTATGCATCCGGGGCTTTACCACGATTAAGCGACGCTGCTGCTTCAGTAATTTCCTTGTCTGTTATGGGTTCAGGATGTAAACCAGAGTCCAAACAAATCATAAGAATTCAAGGTCAAAACAGTTATTGTCCTTTTTCATAGCTAGATCTTTGAAGTGTTCATGCCACCCCATTAAGACGTTGTCGTCAGTATATTTATTCTGGCCAACATAGAGTTCATCTATATATTTATGACACTGTCCGCGTTGTTTGCGAATAAGTTGGTGAAACATTGCATTATCCGACTGTCTTGTGTTTATTATTGTTAGCTTTTCCAGTTGTCTACGTTTAGCGACTTCTATTCGAATTTGTCTTCGTAGTTCCATTGTTTTCAGTTTTTTTTTCCATTAAGAAAATATATCCAGGTCATTTGGTCTGCCATTTAGCTTCCAGGTATGAAATGCTTTTTTCTTTTCCTGTATAGCATTGTGTATTCTAGGGGTCATTACTTTCAGCTGTGGTTTTTTACATCTTCTTCTCCTTTTAGGATTGCACTGTTTAGCACTTTCAGTCATTATACTGTTCAGCTTATGGATTGCTTCATCGAGATTTTCTGGTTTAGTCATAACTAGTTCAGCCTGTTTTAATTTTTCAGCAGCATTTGAGGCATACTGTTCTTTATCTATTTTATTCCAGTTGACTCTGGTTGATATCTGATTAGTTATAGAGACTGTCTTTTTCTTAATTTTTTCATATTTTAGGTTCACTGTCATTGAGACTGGGTAATTTTTATTTTTTTTTTGGTTGGGTTTTACGGCCCTTTCAAGATTATTTCACTCATATCGAGCCGATCGTTAATCAGAGGTGGGCGAAAACCGGAGTACCCGGAGAAAAACCACCTGACCTTCCGTTGCAGAACTTGGCGTCTCACACGTGGCCCGAGCGAGGCTCGAACCTACGGCGGTGAGAGACCTAATGACTAAGAGTCAGCGCTCTTATCCACTAGGCCACGGAGGCCCGTGAGACTGGGTAATGGTCAGATACATTTTCATTGAGATTCTCATGCCTTTTTATCTGCACTACTCTATGATCCAACCTTTGTTTATATAGGAAAAAGTCTATTGTAGATGAATCTTTTCCATTTGGATGTATAAAGGTATAATCTGTAGCTCTTGTAATGAGATCATTATCTTTCATGAATTGATGAAAGCAGGTGCTACGTTTGGAGCTTGTTTTATTTAAGGCATTTTCATTAAAATCACCACCAATTAGTATCTCATGGGTTCCCTGAAAGGAATGGATCAGTTCTTGCAGTTGTTCTATACATTCAACGAACAAGTAGTAGTTATCTTTTTCACCATTGCATGGCATGTAAACATTCACAATCAGTGTAGGTTTTTCTGTTGATAGCTCTATACACTTTATACGATGGTTTCCATGATCTAAGTCATTCACCAAATGGTCAAGATCTTTTTTCCAAAATATTGCAACGCCACCAAAGCCACGCGATATTTGTACGGGGGGAATAGGGTCATACTGATCAGCTGCTTTGCCAGAAACTGAATAGTTTTCATCAATTTCATTTAGGAGATCTAGTTGGCATTTGAACAACCAGTGTTCTTGAATAAGAATTGTCTTCTGTTTTAGTAAATTTATCGAATACAGGACCACATGTACGAATGTTTTTACAGTTAAATGTTGTTAAATTCAGTTGTTCACATGCAGGCAATGGTGTATTATTCACTATTTCGTTATTTGGATCAAGTTGCTCGGCCGTAAAAAAGGCTTTCTGCGTTTACAGTTGTTTGGCTGTTAACTGGTAGAATATTTTTTGCCCAGTAAGGTGGTCTGAGGGATTGTTGTAAGCTGCCGTATTCTGACAGTATGTATCCATATGTTCTGTGGGTCCCTTTGGAGGTATGTTGGTATACATAAAGTTGTTCTGTGGAATAGGCTGGGGTATGCTATATCTAACATTTCTAGTTTGTGTCGCATCAGGTTCAGCATAACTGCTGTGTTTGGGTAGGTCAGTAATTTCGGGCTCAGTGTCACTATTCGGGGCCTGTTCTACAGTTTCTGCAGTTGAGGCATTGTCCAGATCAATTAAATGTTCAATTTGTTTTTCTACCTTTAATAGTACATATGCCGACACCCTATCGTGTATCCCCTGGATAAGCTGCTCATTTCTAGATTTTTGTGCATTATTATTCATTTGGCCAACATTGACTGAAGTTTGTAACGAAGGGAGGGGGGTTGTTTTTAGAGAAGCATTTTCTAATGAATTAATCCTTGTATTCAGTGTTAAGATAGTACATTCAAGCTCTTTGTTTTTAAATTCAAGACTTTCAATCTTGCTCTCAAATTTGGTACTGTTCTTTTCATATTCTTTAATTTTTGCTTCTTTCAGTTTGATTTCATCTTCCTTTTTTCTCAGTTTGATTTCGAGTTGGCGTAATTCTCTCTGTTTATTGGATAGGTCATTATCTTTCTTTTTAAGTTCATCAGAAATTTTATTTGATGGTAAATTGCACACAACTGCTTTGACTTGTGTATCTTGGGATCTGGTTTGCTTGTCAGGTGCGTGAAGCACATTCATTGACGTCGCATCTTGAATATTCATTACCTCTGATGGACTTTGTGTTACTCTTGGTGAGCTACATATGGTATCTTGTGATCTAGTCATTGGGGTGTCAGGCATTACCAAGTTTTCACTCGCAACGCAGGCTAAGCAAATGTCAGAGTTTAGAGGGCACATACAGTGTAGGTGGCACAAGGACCTGCATTTTTCACATGTTACTTCATTTTCCATAAATGGCGTACTGCATATTGCACAATCAACATTCATCTCCTCTGATAGTATTGACTGGGACAGAGTTTTTGGAATGGTATTTTCGGGCGATATTGGATGAATAGAGGGAATTACCAGTTTACATGAGCTGGCGTTTGTACTTTTACACGCCATACAAGTAAATACATAGTGTCTAATGGTTTCAATGGACTGAATTTCAGAGTCTTCTATTTTTATACAATGATAATGCATCCATCTCTTACAGGAGCTGCACTGTACTGCTCTTTTCCTACAGTTACGATTGCACTTTATGCAGGATATATCTTCATCGTCTTCAACAATACTGTTCTTATCAGTTAATAGTTGTGGTTTGGGTGTTTTTAATGCCAACATCTCCTTAGCTGTAATGACTTTCTGGAGTTGATCTGCTAGCAATTTATTTAGTGCCATAACATCTACAGGTACACCCGATATGGTTATGCTGAACATCATAAGATGGATATTCGGCAAATGATCATCTACAAAGGTCACTGTTGCTTTCCCATTTATTAATAGGGAGCATTTTGTGTGATTCAAGTTCATTGTGTAACTAATTCCACTTTCTAGGTGCACCGTATATGTATGCTGTACAACACTTCCTTTACCATCAGCTGCATTGTCTCTATCGACACATACAATCTTGGTACCTGTTGTGTTGAAGTATTTATTGCAGGCATAATGGAATAATTCGAATGTCACCGCATCAAGAGTAGCAACTATACCCCCTCCCTTAATTGCATATTCAACTTTTTGTCTTTTGGCCGCCTCTAATTTCTTTCTAAGGCACTTGTCCGGATTCAGAACATAGTTTTTGGAGCTATTTGATTCCTGTATTTGCTGCCTCTGTGGACTACTACGATTACCTGGTAAGACGAGTTCATTCAGGTTAGATGCCATTATTACACTATCTGATGATTAAAAGCTTGTTTAAGATATGTTATCAAGGTGTTTAAAAATGAGCAGACCAAGAACTTTCAATTGCTATATATATGGATAAGACATTCAAGACATGTGGTTAAAACATCAATTTAAAACTTTTAAAATTCATAAGCTCAGTTAGCTTTTATCTGCCATATAACAACCTCTTATTTACTGAAGGGCACAGCAATGCACACAGGTTGGATATCCTCTAGAGTAAGACCATCTTCTTATTATTTCAATTTCAGACACGTTTTTGTCAGAATTTCCAAGGAATTGTTTTAAGAAATTTTCAACGAAATGGTTCAGTAAGGGTTTATTCCTCTTTAGGTTTGATTGTCCAAACTAAATTGTTCAATTGTTTTAGTAAGAAGAAAATTGCTTAGTTCGTAGAACAACGGACTTCACTCGTCGGGGGATTTGATGAGACTTTTCAAAGTTATTTTTGTTGTTGTTTTTTTTGAGAAATTTTGCACAGAATGGTTCAACAACGGTTTACTCTTCTTCAAACTAAATTGTCATGGATGAAGACAATTAGATATTTATCCTAGATACTGTTTGGCTCGTAAAACAAAGTACATCTTTCGTCGGATTCAAGATGGCTGACTTTTAACCGCCAGCTGTCATCCTAGTAAAAATTCAGAATCCTCCAAATTCGTCGATAGAATTTAAAATGTATGATATAAATGAGTTATTCACAGATGTGGCAAGTTATTTACATTAAAAATTCACAATTAAAACTTATAAGAACACAAGAATTATTTAAAAACACAGCCCAATTTCTTCTTGTCGTGTTCCCTCCACCGCACTCTGTCCATCTTGCCGACTGGATATCGGCCTATCATGGCCCTCTTGTTCATATTTCAGCTCAAAACATACATTGTGGGTACTCGTTACAACTGTCTTGGCGAGGCAGTTCTTCCTCTGTGACTGTCTACCGAAAATTGCTAAAATGGTTCTGCTCCGCTGAACAAAATGGCTGCCAGAGCTAAAAATAGAAAAACCTTTAAACGACATCTCCTAGGCCAATGTCCTGATTTCAAAATAATTTCACAGAAATGTTCCTTGGGTGACCCTCTACCAAAATTGCTAAAATGGTTCCACTCTGCTGAACAAAATTGCCGCCACATCTAAAACTAGAAAAAACCTTAAAACGATATCTCCTCCTAAGCCAATGGCCGGATTTCAAAATCATTTCACAGAAATGTTCCTCGGGTGACCCTCTACCAAAATTGCTAAAATGGTTCTGCATGGCTGAACAAAATGGCTGCCGGAGCTTAAAATAGAAAAACCTTTAAATCACCTCTCCTCCTAGGCCAATGGCCGGATTTCAAAATTATTTCACAGAAATGTTTCTGGCAAAAGAATGTGCACTGTACTGACTAACCACTTGCGTATAAGCCTGCCCAGGAAAAATGACGGGGCCGTTAAACTCCAATACAAACCAAACAAACGAAATAACATTTCTTTTTCAATGAGCTCAAATAGTTTCTACTTCGTTCTTGTGATAGTGACAACTAGAACAGAAGTTATTTTATGTTTCAGCCGCCGCCGCCCATCGGGGCTTTAAGAAATAGATGGGCTGCATGATGCTTCCACGCAGAGGTGAGTCTGACCACACATGAGTACTGGTAAACCGCTTAGAGGATCTAAGCCTGCCCAGGCAAAGCGGTGCTAGTCGGACCGTCCATGCTTATAAACCTTATTGGTTTCATTGGACGACAGGGCTTGAGATGTCATTTCATCTCAATGTCGGGTAAAAGTCCCACAAAATTGGAAGCAATGTCTCCAAAATGACCTATACAGTGTTGACGGGGACGTTAAACCTCAAATCAAACAAACAAACAAACATTTTATGTTTCAGAGGTGTTTATTCCTTTTGTGAAAGAGAGTTTATTCAAATGAAGGTCCTGTAGTATGCATACTATACTCCAGTTATTTTAAATCATGACTGCGGCCATTATTTTTTGCCCACCTGTCACGTAGTGATGAGGTGAGCTTTTGGGATCACTTTTCGTCCGTCGTCTGTCCCTGCATCTGTCCATGCGTAAACAATTTCTTCAAACGACATCTCCTAAACCACTGATCGGATTTTGACCCAACTTCACAGGAATGATCCTAAGATGGTCCCCTTTCAAAGTTGTTCAAATGGTTCCGGTCCGTTGCACATATAGGGCACAGGAGCCAAAAAAAGATTTTTTTCACCGAAAACTTAAAAATCTTCTTCTCTGAAACCGCAAGGCCCAGGACTTTGATATTTTGTATGAAGCTTCATCTAGTGGACCCCTACCAAGATTGTTCAAATTATAGTGCTTGGGCCAAAAATGCCCCCGTACCGGGGCCCTTTGGTTTTACATGGGCTTATATAGAGAAAATCTTTAAAAATCTTCTTCTCTGAAACCGCAAGGCCCAGGTCTTTGATATTTGGTATGAAGCTTCATCTAGTGGACCCCTACCAAGATATTTCAAATTAAAGTGCAGGGGCCAAAAATGCCCCCGCCCCATGGCCCTTTGGTTTTACATTGGCTTGTATAGGGTAAATCTTTAAAAATCTTCTTCTCTGAAACCGCAAGGCCCAGGTCTTTGATATTTGGTATGAAGCTTTATCTAGTGGACCCGTACCAAGATTGTTCAAATAATAATGCTGGGGCCAAAAATGCCCCCGCCCCGGGGCCCTTTTGTTTCACATTGGCTTACATAGCGGCCTCAGTGGCTCAGTCGGATGCGCGTCTGACTGGTGATCAGGAGGACGCGGGTTCGACTCCCGCCGGGGTCAGAAACATTCTTTCGTGGAGATTGATCATGAAATCTTTTCTACGGTCATTCTCTCCCTTCCGCTGATTCAAGAAGGGCAGTTGTCAGTTTCTGGCGAAAGAATGTGCACTGTACTGGTTAACCGCTTACGTATAAGCCTGCCCAGGAAAGTGTTGATAGGTAAACTGACCGGCTCAAAAATGACCTTAATAGTGTTGACTGGGCCGTAAAACTCCAATACAAACAAACAAACAAATTGGCTTACATAGGGAAAATCTTAAAAATCTCCTTCTCTGAAACTGCAAGGCCCAGGTCTTTGCTATGTGGTATGAAGCTTCATCTAGTAGACCCTACCAAGATTGTTCAAATTATAGCCCTGGGGCCAAAAATGCGCCCGCTCTGGGACCCTTTGGTTTTACATAGACTAATATAGCGAAAATCTTGAAAAATCTTCTTCTCTGAAACCACAAGGCTTAGGTCTTTGATATTTGTTATGAAGCTTCAGCTAGTGGACCTCTACCAAGACTGTTCAAATTATAGCCCTGAGACCAAAAATTCCCCCGCCACGTGGCCCTTTGGTTTTACCGGTACATAGGATAATATATGGAAAATCTTTAAAAATCTTCTTCTCTGAAACCACAAGGCCCAGGTCCTTGCTATTTGGTATGAAGCTTCATCTAGTGGACCCCTACCAAGATTTTTCAAATTATAGTGCTGGGGCCAAAAAAGCCCCCGTCCCCGGGGCCCTTTGGTTTTACATAGGCATATATAGGGAAAATCTTTAAATTCTTCTTCTCTGAAACCACAAGGCCTAGGTCTTTGATATTTGTTGGAAATTTCATCTAGTGGACCTCTATCAAGATGCCCCAGCCCGAGACCCTTTGAGTTTACATAGACTTATTATATAGGGAAATCTTTAAAAACCTTCTTCTCTGAAATCGCAAGGCCCAGGTCTTTGATATTTGGTGTGTAGCTTCACCTAGTAGACCTTTGCCAAGATTGTTCAAAGTATAGCCTTTGTTGATATTTGGTATGAAGCTTCACCTTGCTAGACCTCCCTCAACATTATGCACATTATAGCCCTGGGGTCAATAATGGCCCTCCCGGGGGCCCACTTGTTACTCTATGGATCAGGTGAGCGATCCAGGGCCATCATGGCCCTCTTGTTTCGTTTGTTTGCATTACGAAAACATGCCTATTCAAACATATGTTCAGATGAAAATTCTGATATTTTTAGCTCAACTGACCGAAGGTCATGGTGAGCTTTTGTGACTGTGAGATGTCCGGCGTCGTTGTTCTTCGTCTGTCGTGCGTAAACTTTTTCTTGTTAACACTCTAGAGACCACAGTTTTGGTCCATTCATCATCAAACTTGGTCAGAATGATCATCCTGACAATATCTCGGTCAAGTGCGAATATGGGTCATGTCAGGTCAAAAAGTAGGTCACCAGGTCAAATCAAAGGAAAACCTTGTTGACACTCTAGAGGCCACAGTTTTGGTCCAATCATCCTAAAACTTGCTCAGAATGATCATCCTGACAATATCTCGGTCAAGTTGGAATATGGGTCATG
Source organism: Lucinisca nassula (assembly GCA_963580285.1). Lineage (NCBI taxonomy): Eukaryota > Metazoa > Mollusca > Bivalvia > Lucinida > Lucinidae > Lucinisca > Lucinisca nassula. Next base: position 118,806,797 of record OY757014.1, read on the forward strand.
TCGGGTCAAAAAGTAGGTCCCCAGGTCAAATCAAAGGAAAACCTTGTTCACACTCTGGAGGCCCCAGTTTGGGTCCAATCATCTTCAAACTTGCTCAGAATGATCATCCTGACAATATCTCAGTCGAGTTCAAATATGGCTCATGTCGGGTCAAAAAGTAGGTCAGTAGGGCAAATAATAGAAAAACCTTGTTAACACTCTAGAGGCCACAGATTTTGTCCAATTATCCTCAAACTTGCACAGAATGATCATCCTGACAATATCTCGGTCAAGTTCGAATATGGGTCATGTCGTGTCAAAAAGGAGGTCAGTAGGTCAAATCATAGAAAAACCTTGTTAACACTAGAGGCCCCAGTTTTGGTCCAATCGTCCTCAATCTTGCTCAGAATGATCATCCTAACAATATCTCGGTAAAGTTCGAATATGGGTCATGTGGGGTCAAAAAGTAGGTCAGTAGGTCAAACCATAGAAAAACCTTGTTAACACTCTAGAGGCCACAGTTTTGGTGAATTATCATCAAACTTGCTCAGAATGATCATCTCTACAATATCTTGGTCAAGTTCGAATATGGGTCATGTGGGGTCAAAAAGTAGGTCTTAGAAGCCTCTGTGGTCGAGTGGTTACACTACTCGCCTTGTAAACCAGGGGTCGCAGGTTCGATCCCAGGCTTCTCCAGACTTTCGGATGAGTCTATAAACCGAGGTCCCATCTCCGTATGACCATAGCTGTTGGTGGGACGTAAAACTGAAACACTCACTCACTCACTCAAAAAGTAGGTCAAATCATAGAAAAACCTTTTTTTACACTCAAGAGACTGCAATTTTAGTCTAATTATCATCAAACTTGCTCAGAATAATCAGCTTGACAATATCTAGGTTAAGTTCGAATATGGGTCATGTCGGGTCAGAAAGTAGGTCAAATCGTAGAAAACCTTGTGAACACACTAGAGACCACAGTTATCGTCTGATCATCATCAAACTTGCTCAGAATGATCATCTTGGCAATATCTCGGTCAAGGTTGAATACAGGTCATGTTGGGTCAAAAAGTAGGTCAGTAGGTCAGATCATAGAAAAACGTTGTGAACACTCTAGAGGCCACAGTTTTGGTCTGTTCGTAATCAAACTTGCTCAGAATGATCATTTGACAATATCTCGGTTAATTTCGAATATGGGTCATGTCTGGTCAATAAGTAGGTCAGTAGGTCAGATCATAGAAAAACCTTGTGAACACACTAGAGGCCGCAGTTTTGGTCAGATCATCATCAAACTTGCTCAGAATGATAATCTTGACAATATCTGGATCAAGTTTGAATATGGGTCATGTTGGTTCAAAAAGTAGGTCAGCAGGTCAAATCATAGAAAAACGTTGTGCACACTCGTAGGGGCCAAAGTTTCAGTCCAATCATCATAAAACTTGCTCAGAATGATCATCTGGACAATATCTCAGTTCAAATATGGGTCATGTCAAATCAAAAAGTAGATCACTAGTTTATTTTGTCAAAACTTTTGAACCCTTTTTAACTCTTTGAGTTAGAGCCTTCATATTTGGCATGTAGGTTCCTTGTGACAAGGGCTTCCCACTCATATACAAATATTTGACCTTTGACTTTGACCTGTGACCTACTTTATCATAACTTTTGAACCATATGAGATAGAGCCTTCATATTTGGCATGTATGTTTGTTGTGACAAGGCTTTCCCAGCCATTCAAAAATTTTGACCCATCACCTAGACCTTTGAGCTACTTTGTCATAACTTTTTAAGCATTTGAGATACAGCCTTCATCTTTGGCATGTAGGTTCCTTGCGACAAGGGTTTCCTATTCATACATAAAATGTGACCGTTACCTTGACATTTGACCTACTTTATCATAACTTTTGAACCATTTGAGATGGTGCCTTCATATGTGTCATGTATGTTCCTTATGAAAAGGCCTTCCCACCAATACAAAAAAATTGTCTTATGACCTTGACCTTTGATCTACTTTGACCATTTGAGATAGAGCCTTCATATTTGGCATGTAGTTTCCTTGTGTCATACAAAAATGACATGTGACCTTGACCTTGACAAGTGACCTACTTTATCATAACTTTTGAACCATTTGAGGTAGAGCCTTCATCTTTGTCATGTATGTTCCTTGTGGCAACGACTTTCACCCACACAAAAATTTTGACCTGTGACCTTGACCTTTGACCTTCCTTCTCATAACTTTTGAACCATTTAAGATAGAGCCTTCATATTTGACATGACTTGTGACAAGGGCTTCCCAACCATGCAAAATTTTTTACCTTGACCTTTGATTGTTTTTGTCATAACTTTTGATATATTTGGCATGCATGTTCCTTGTGAAAAGGTCTTCCCACTCATGCCAAAAATTTGAGCTTTGACCTTGTCCTTGATCTCTGACCTACTTAATCATAACTTTGGAACCATTTGAGATAGAGCCTTCATGTTTGACATGTATATTCCTTGTGACAATGGCTTCACATCCATACAAAAAGTTTGATCTGTGACCTTGACCTTTGACCTACTTTATCATAACTTTTGAATCATTTAAGATAGAGCCTTCATATTTGACATGACTTGTGACAAGGGCTTCCCAACCATGCAAAATTTTTTACCTTGACCTTTGATTGTTTTTGTCATAGCTTTTGAATCATTTAAGGTAGCACCTTTATATTTGGCATGCATGTTCCTTGTGAAAAGGTCTTCACACTCATGCCAAAAATTTGAGCTGTGACCTTGTCCTTGATCTCTGACCTCCTTAATCATAACTTTGGAACCATTTGAGATAGAGCCTTCATATTTGACATGTATATTCCTTGTGACAATGGCTTCACATCCATACAAAAGTTTGATCTGTGACCTTGACCTTTGACCTACTTTATCATAACTTTTGAATCATTTGAGGTAGAGCCTTCATATTTGGCCTGTATTTTCCTTCTGACAAGGCACCTTACTGTATCACCTACCATTTCATTGCTACAGTGTGGATCAGGTGAGCGATCTAAGGGCCATCTTCTTGTTCTTCTGTCTATTTTCTGCCTTTATAGGCACACCTGGTTTATACCAGTAAAATCTTCAGGAGTAAAAGTTCTTTGTACAGTATAAACTATTTTATGTCACAGTTAAAAGCCACGTACCATTAAAAGAATAACATTAAAAGTTTCTTCAACAGCGACTATATACAAAGTTAATCCATCACCATAAAATAGTCAATACACTGGAGCCATTGTATGTTTTCCCGAGCTAAGTAACTCAGTAATAATAAAATATAAAATATCCACTATGTGTGGGTTGCTGTGCCCTTTCTTTTTCTGTTACGTTTAGGAACAAGTTCAAGTCTCTTATGTCTGCTTATGTTCAGGCTGTATACGAGTCTTCTGCTATGGTAATGTAGAGTGTCCACAAGTGCAGACGTGCTGTCAGTTCGTTTTACATTACAGTCATGGAACACTGAGTTGCTGTCTATCAGTAACTGCAATAATGTCTCTTTTGAGGCACTCGGGCTTTCTATCAAAAGTTTGTTTAATACACATAGGAAGTCGTCTAAAATGGGTTTTCTGGTATCATCTAGGGTTTTACAATCGATAAGAAAATGCTGTAGTGTTTCATCACCGTTGTTACACAATGGACACATTGGGTTCACTTCATTCTGATTAAATTTGGCTCTGTTCGTTTGTAGTAAGTATGTGCCAGTAATGACTTTATTCTTCACTGGAATTCTGTTGATGTCTCTGTTACTCCGAGCATATGGTTTCACGGCTGGATGGCAGCTTCCAATGATGTAACTTTTTGACAGGTATTTCAATGATGAGTATAGTTCTGACTGGGATACTATTTGGTCAGTCCAGTATTTATTAATGACAGTATTATATCTTTTTTTCCAAAGCAACTTTTTCATTGGGTTATTAAGTAATTCCTCGGGGTTTGGCAAATTATATTTAATAAGTCTTTTTTTTCACTGCTATGAACCAGCTTTTACTTCTAAAAGTTTTTATTTCCAGTTGTCTTTCGGCCAGTTGCCTTTCAATTGACGATTTTGATAATCTAGTTATATTTCCAAATAATGAAAGAGTTCGTTTGTGTATCATAGCTTCCGCTGGTAAAGTTCCAGATAATATATACACTGCTGGATCTGCTACTGTCGTTGATAAAGACAGTACTTGTTTCATAATCTTTTTCTGTTGTGTTTCTAGTACATTCATTGCTTTTCTGGTCAGAAGTATGATCTCCAGTCCGTAGTATAAGACCGGGAATACATAGGTTTGTAGTAATGAGATAGCAGTTTCTGGATCAAGCCCATTCTCTCCATGCAGTCCAGTTCACATGGGACTAAACATTGTCCGTCTTGCTTTTTGGATGTTCGATTCAACTGATTTCATCTCCTGGTTTGTTGATGAGCATTAAATTCCCATGTGTGTTGTGCTGTCGACAACGTTCATGTCTTTTTCACCGATTTTCCAAGTTTCTCCGTCAGGGTAGGTTTTAACACTGTCTATTTTTAATATGACACTTTTTATTTCTTGGAGGATGTAGCCATCCATCATACTGGCGTCTTTGCATATATTTATGAGGTACTGAAGACTATTTGCGTCATTAGCTAACAATGTCATACCATCAGCACAAGTTGGAGCTTGTATTCTTATGCTACCTATTGTAGCACCTTTCTCTGAGTTATGTATTCTATCCAGGAGTCCATTAGCATAGACTTTAAATAGGTCTGCACTTAATACGCCACCCTGTCTGACTCCCTGTTGATTGACATACGTTGAGGTTAATTGTCCTTGCCATTTTACGGCTGTCATAGATGCTTGGTGAAGACTGTTTATTAGTAGCCAGTTGGTACCTCCAATACCTTGGTTATACAGCTTTCTCATCAGGTTAGGATGTACAACAACATCAAACGCAGATTTCACGTCCATGAACGCTATATAGGTGGGTTTGTTTAAGTCTACATTGTTTCTGTAGAATTCCTCCACTAGTAATGCGGAATTCATAGGGGATGAATTCTTCGTAAATCCTCTTTGTAGGGGGTTCTGATGTTTAGTTAGTGTTGACTCAGTTCGGGATTTCAATATTGTCTCTAGTAGTCTTGTTAAGACGGGTGTAATAGATATACCTCTATAATTATTTGAGTTATTATTGCTCCCTTTATTCTTATAAATTGGGTATAATATCCCAAGTTTCATAGCTGAGGATACTTGTTTATTAAGGAGTATACTGTTTATAAGAGCTCTAATACTGTTCTTTATTTCATCTCCACCATAATATATATGTTCAGCTGTGACGCCGTATGCATCCGGGGCTTTACCACGATTAAGCGACGCTGCTGCTTCAGTAATTTCCTTGTCTGTTATGGGTTCAGGATGTAAACCAGAGTCCAAACAAATCATAAGAATTCAAGGTCAAAACAGTTATTGTCCTTTTTCATAGCTAGATCTTTGAAGTGTTCATGCCACCCCATTAAGACGTTGTCGTCAGTATATTTATTCTGGCCAACATAGAGTTCATCTATATATTTATGACACTGTCCGCGTTGTTTGCGAATAAGTTGGTGAAACATTGCATTATCCGACTGTCTTGTGTTTATTATTGTTAGCTTTTCCAGTTGTCTACGTTTAGCGACTTCTATTCGAATTTGTCTTCGTAGTTCCATTGTTTTCAGTTTTTTTTCCATTAAGAAAATAATTATCCAGGTCATTTGGTCTGCCATTTAGCTTCCAGGTATGAAATGCTTTTTTCTTTTCCTGTATAGCATTGTGTATTCTAGGGGTCATTACTTTCAGCTGTGGTTTTTTACATCTTCTTCTCCTTTTAGGATTGCACTGTTTAGCACTTTCAGTCATTATACTGTTCAGCTTATGGATTGCTTCATCGAGATTTTCTGGTTTAGTCATAACTAGTTCAGCCTGTTTTAATTTTTCAGCAGCATTTGAGGCATACTGTTCTTTATCTATTTTATTCCAGTTGACTCTGGTTGATATCTGATTAGTTATAGAGACTGTCTTTTTCTTAATTTTTTCATATTTTAGGTTCACTGTCATTGAGACTGGGTCATTTTTATTTTTTTTTTGGTTGGGTTTTACGGCCCTTTCAAGATTATTTCACTCATATCGAGCCGATCGTTAATCAGAGGTGGGCGAAAACCGGAGTACCCGGAGAAAAACCACCTGACCTTCCGTTGCAGAACTTGGCGTCTCACACATGGCCCGAGCGAGGCTCGAACCTACGGCGGTGAGAGACCTAATGACTAAGAGTCAGCGCTCTTATCCACTAGGCCACGGAGGCCCGTGAGACTGGGTAATGGTCAGATACATTTTCATTGAGATTCTCATGCCTTTTTATCTGCACTACTCTATGATCCAACCTTTGTTTATATAGGAAAAAGTCTATTGTAGATGAATCTTTTCCATTTGGATGTATAAAGGTATAATCTGTAGCTCTTGTAATGAGATCATTATCTTTCATGAATTGATGAAAGCAGGTGCTACGTTTGGAGCTTGTTTTATTTAAGGCATTTTCATTAAAATCACCACCAATTAGTATCTCATGGGTTCCCTGAAAGGAATGGATCAGTTCTTGCAGTTGTTCTATACATTCAACGAACAAGTAGTAGTTATCTTTTTCACCATTGCATGGCATGTAAACATTCACAATCAGTGTAGGTTTTTCTGTTGATAGCTCTATACACTTTATACGATGGTTTCCATGATCTAAGTCATTCACCAAATGGTCAAGATCTTTTTTCCAAAATATTGCAACGCCACCAAAGCCACGCGATATTTGTACGGGGGGAATAGGGTCATACTGATCAGCTGCTTTGCCAGAAACTGAATAGTTTTCATCAATTTCATTTAGGAGATCTAGTTGGCATTTGAACAACCAGTGTTCTTGAATAAGAATTGTCTTCTGTTTTAGTAAATTTATCGAATACAGGACCACATGTACGAATGTTTTTACAGTTAAATGTTGTTAAATTCAGTTGTTCACATGCAGGCAATGGTGTATTATTCACTATTTCGTTATTTGGATCAAGTTGCTCGGCCGTAAAAAAGGCTTTCTGCGTTTACAGTTGTTTGGCTGTTAACTGGTAGAATATTTTTTGCCCAGTAAGGTGGTCTGAGGGATTGTTGTAAGCTGCCGTATTCTGACAGTATGTATCCATATGTTCTGTGGGTCCCTTTGGAGGTATGTTGGTATACATAAAGTTGTTCTGTGGAATAGGCTGGGGTATGCTATATCTAACATTTCTAGTTTGTGTCGCATCAGGTTCAGCATAACTGCTGTGTTTGGGTAGGTCAGTAATTTCGGGCTCAGTGTCACTATTCGGGGCCTGTTCTACAGTTTCTGCAGTTGAGGCATTGTCCAGATCAATTAAATGTTCAATTTGTTTTTCTACCTTTAATAGTACATATGCCGACACCCTATCGTGTATCCCCTGGATAAGCTGCTCATTTCTAGATTTTTGTGCATTATTATTCATTTGGCCAACATTGACTGAAGTTTGTAACGAAGGGAGGGGGGTTGTTTTTAGAGAAGCATTTTCTAATGAATTAATCCTTGTATTCAGTGTTAAGATAGTACATTCAAGCTCTTTGTTTTTAAATTCAAGACTTTCAATCTTGCTCTCAAATTTGGTACTGTTCTTTTCATATTCTTTAATTTTTGCTTCTTTCAGTTTGATTTCATCTTCCTTTTTTCTCAGTTTGATTTCGAGTTGGCGTAATTCTCTCTGTTTATTGGATAGGTCATTATCTTTCTTTTTAAGTTCATCAGAAATTTTATTTGATGGTAAATTGCACACAACTGCTTTGACTTGTGTATCTTGGGATCTGGTTTGCTTGTCAGGTGCGTGAAGCACATTCATTGACGTCGCATCTTGAATATTCATTACCTCTGATGGACTTTGTGTTACTCTTGGTGAGCTACATATGGTATCTTGTGATCTAGTCATTGGGGTGTCAGGCATTACCAAGTTTTCACTCGCAACGCAGGCTAAGCAAATGTCAGAGTTTAGAGGGCACATACAGTGTAGGTGGCACAAGGACCTGCATTTTTCACATGTTACTTCATTTTCCATAAATGGCGTACTGCATATTGCACAATCAACATTCATCTCCTCTGATAGTATTGACTGGGACAGAGTTTTTGGAATGGTATTTTCGGGCGATATTGGATGAATAGAGGGAATTACCAGTTTACATGAGCTGGCGTTTGTACTTTTACACGCCATACAAGTAAATACATAGTGTCTAATGGTTTCAATGGACTGAATTTCAGAGTCTTCTATTTTTATACAATGATAATGCATCCATCTCTTACAGGAGCTGCACTGTACTGCTCTTTTCCTACAGTTACGATTGCACTTTATGCAGGATATATCTTCATCGTCTTCAACAATACTGTTCTTATCAGTTAATAGTTGTGGTTTGGGTGTTTTTAATGCCAACATCTCCTTAGCTGTAATGACTTTCTGGAGTTGATCTGCTAGCAATTTATTTAGTGCCATAACATCTACAGGTACACCCGATATGGTTATGCTGAACATCATAAGATGGATATTCGGCAAATGATCATCTACAAAGGTCACTGTTGCTTTCCCATTTATTAATAGGGAGCATTTTGTGTGATTCAAGTTCATTGTGTAACTAATTCCACTTTCTAGGTGCACCGTATATGTATGCTGTACAACACTTCCTTTACCATCAGCTGCATTGTCTCTATCGACACATACAATCTTGGTACCTGTTGTGTTGAAGTATTTATTGCAGGCATAATGGAATAATTCGAATGTCACCGCATCAAGAGTAGCAACTATACCCCCTCCCTTAATTGCATATTCAACTTTTTGTCTTTTGGCCGCCTCTAATTTCTTTCTAAGGCACTTGTCCGGATTCATAACATAGTTTTTGGAGCTATTTGATTCCTGTATTTGCTGCCTCTGTGGACTACTACGATTACCTGGTAAGACGAGTTCATTCAGGTTAGATGCCATTATTACACTATCTGATGATTAAAAGCTTGTTTAAGATATGTTATCAAGGTGTTTAAAAATGAGCAGACCAAGAACTTTCAATTGCTATATATATGGATAAGACATTCAAGACATGTGGTTAAAACATCAATTTAAAACTTTTAAAATTCATAAGCTCAGTTAGCTTTTATCTGCCATATAACAACCTCTTATTTACTGAAGGGCACAGCAATGCACACAGGTTGGATATCCTCTAGAGTAAGACCATCTTCTTATTATTTCAATTTCAGACACGTTTTTGTCAGAATTTCCAAGGAATTGTTTTAAGAAATTTTGAACGAAATGGTTCAGTAAGGGTTTATTCCTCTTTAGGTTTGATTGTCCAAACTAAATTGTTCAATTGTTTTAGTAAGAAGAAAATTGCTTAGTTCGTAGAACAACGGACTTCACTCGTCGGGGGATTTGATGAGACTTTTCAAAGTTATTTTTGTTGTTGTTTTTTTTGAGAAATTTTGCACAAAATGGTTCAACAACGGTTTACTCTTCTTCAAACTAAATTGTCATGGATGAAGACAATTAGATATTTATCCTAGATACTGTTTGGCTCGTAAAACAAAGTACATCTTTCGTCGGATTCAAGATGGCTGACTTTTAACCGCCAGCTGTCATCCTAGTAAAAATTCAGAATCCTCCAAATTCGTCGATAGAATTTAAAATGTATGATATAAATGAGTTATTCACAGATGTGGCAAGTTATTTACATTAAAAATTCACAATTAAAACTTATAAGAACACAAGAATTATTTAAAAACACAGCCCAATTTCTTCTTGTCGTGTTCCCTCCACCGCACTCTGTCCATCTTGCCGACTGGATATCGGCCTATCATGGCCCTCTTGTTCATATTTCAGCTCAAAACATACATTGTGGGTACTCGTTACAACTGTCTTGGCGAGGCAGTTCTTCCTCTGTGACTGTCTACCGAAAATTGCTAAAATGGTTCTGCTCCGCTGAACAAAATGGCTGCCAGAGCTAAAAATAGAAAAACCTTTAAACGACATCTCCTAGGCCAATGTCCTGATTTCAAAATAATTTCACAGAAATGTTCCTTGGGTGACCCTCTACCAAAATTGCTAAAATGGTTCCACTCTGCTGAACAAAATTGCCGCCACATCTAAAACTAGAAAAAACCTTAAAACGATATCTCCTCCTAAGCCAATGGCCGGATTTCAAAATCATTTCACAGAAATGTTCCTCGGGTGACCCTCTACCAAAATTGCTAAAATGGTTCTGCATGGCTGAACAAAATGGCTGCCGGAGCTTAAAATAGAAAAACCTTTAAATCACCTCTCCTCCTAGGCCAATGGCCGGATTTCAAAATTATTTCACAGAAATGTTTCTGGCAAAAGAATGTGCACTGTACTGACTAACCACTTGCGTATAAGCCTGCCCAGGAAAAATGACGGGGCCGTTAAACTCCAATACAAACCAAACAAACGAAATAACATTTCTTTTTCAATGAGCTCAAATAGTTTCTACTTCGTTCTTGTGATAGTGACAACTAGAACAGAAGTTATTTTATGTTTCAGCCGCCGCCGCCCATCGGGGCTTTAAGAAATAGATGGGCTGCATGATGCTTCCACGCAGAGGTGAGTCTGACCACACATGAGTACTGGTAAACCGCTTAGAGGATCTAAGCCTGCCCAGGCAAAGCGGTGCTAGTCGGACCGTCCATGCTTATAAACCTTATTGGTTTCATTGGACGACAGGGCTTGAGATGTCATTTCATCTCAATGTCGGGTAAAAACCCACAAAATTGGAAGCAATGTCTCCAAAATGACCTATACAGTGTTGACGGGGACGTTAAACCTCAAATCAAACAAACAAACAAACATTTTATGTTTCAGAGGTGTTTATTCCTTTTGTGAAAGAGAGTTTATTCAAATGAAGGTCCTGTAGTATGCATACTATACTCCAGTTATTTTAAATCATGACTGCGGCCATTATTTTTTGCCCACCTGTCACGTAGTGATGAGGTGAGCTTTTGGGATCACTTTTCGTCCGTCGTCTGTCCCTGCATCTGTCCATGCGTAAACAATTTCTTCAAACGACATCTCCTAAACCACTGATCGGATTTTGACCCAACTTCACAGGAATGATCCTAAGATGGTCCCCTTTCAAAGTTGTTCAAATGGTTCCGGTCCGTTGCACATATAGGGCACAGGAGCCAAAAAAAGATTTTTTTCACCGAAAACTTAAAAATCTTCTTCTCTGAAACCGCAAGGCCCAGGACTTTGATATTTTGTATGAAGCTTCATCTAGTGGACCCCTACCAAGATTGTTCAAATTATAGTGCTTGGGCCAAAAATGCCCCCGTACCGGGGCCCTTTGGTTTTACATGGGCTTATATAGAGAAAATCTTTAAAAATCTTCTTCTCTGAAACCGCAAGGCCCAGGTCTTTGATATTTGGTATGAAGCTTCATCTAGTGGACCCCTACCAAGATATTTCAAATTAAAGTGCAGGGGCCAAAAATGCCCCCGCCCCATGGCCCTTTGGTTTTACATTGGCTTGTATAGGGTAAATCTTTAAAAATCTTCTTCTCTGAAACCGCAAGGCCCAGGTCTTTGATATTTGGTATGAAGCTTTATCTAGTGGACCCGTACCAAGATTGTTCAAATAATAATGCTGGGGCCAAAAATGCCCCCGCCCCGGGGCCCTTTTGTTTCACATTGGCTTACATAGCGGCCTCAGTGGCTCAGTCGGATGCGCGTCTGACTGGTGATCAGGAGGACGCGGGTTCGACTCCTGCCGGGGTCAGAAACATTCTTTCGTGGAGATTGATCATGAAATCTTTTCTACGGTCATTCTCTCCCTTCCGCTGATTCAAGAAGGGCAGTTGTCAGTTTCTGGCGAAAGAATGTGCACTGTACTGGTTAACCGCTTACGTATAAGCCTGCCCAGGAAAGTGTTGATAGGTAAACTGACCGGCTCAAAAATGACCTTAATAGTGTTGACTGGGCCGTAAAACTCCAATACAAACAAACAAACAAATTGGCTTACATAGGGAAAATCTTAAAAATCTCCTTCTCTGAAACTGCAAGGCCCAGGTCTTTGCTATGTGGTATGAAGCTTCATCTAGTAGACCCTACCAAGATTGTTCAAATTATAGCCCTGGGGCCAAAAATGCGCCCGCTCTGGGACCCTTTGGTTTTACATAGACTAATATAGCGAAAATCTTGAAAAATCTTCTTCTCTGAAACCACAAGGCTTAGGTCTTTGATATTTGTTATGAAGCTTCAGCTAGTGGACCTCTACCAAGACTGTTCAAATTATAGCCCTGAGACCAAAAATTCCCCCGCCACGTGGCCCTTTGGTTTTACCGGTACATAGGATAATATATGGAAAATCTTTAAAAATCTTCTTCTCTGAAACCACAAGGCCCAGGTCCTTGCTATTTGGTATGAAGCTTCATCTAGTGGACCCCTACCAAGATTTTTCAAATTATAGTGCTGGGGCCAAAAAAGCCCCCGTCCCCGGGGCCCTTTGGTTTTACATAGGCATATATAGGGAAAATCTTTAAATTCTTCTTCTCTGAAACCACAAGGCCTAGGTCTTTGATATTTGTTGGAAATTTCATCTAGTGGACCTCTATCAAGATGCCCCAGCCCGAGACCCTTTGAGTTTACATAGACTTATTATATAGGGAAATCTTTAAAAACCTTCTTCTCTGAAATCGCAAGGCCCAGGTCTTTGATATTTGGTGTGTAGCTTCACCTAGTAGACCTTTGCCAAGATTGTTCAAAGTATAGCCTTTGTTGATATTTGGTATGAAGCTTCACCTTGCTAGACCTCCCTCAACATTATGCACATTATAGCCCTGGGGTCAATAATGGCCCTCCCGGGGGCCCACTTGTTACTCTATGGATCAGGTGAGCGATCCAGGGCCATCATGGCCCTCTTGTTTCGTTTGTTTGCATTACGAAAACATGCCTATTCAAACATATGTTCAGATGAAAATTCTGATATTTTTAGCTCAACTGACCGAAGGTCATGGTGAGCTTTTGTGACTGTGAGATGTCCGGCGTCGTTGTTCTTCGTCTGTCGTGCGTAAACTTTTTCTTGTTAACACTCTAGAGACCACAGTTTTGGTCCATTCATCATCAAACTTGGTCAGAATGATCATCCTGACAATATCTCGGTCAAGTGCGAATATGGGTCATGTCAGGTCAAAAAGTAGGTCACCAGGTCAAATCAAAGGAAAACCTTGTTGACACTCTAGAGGCCACAGTTTTGGTCCAATCATCCTAAAACTTGCTCAGAATGATCATCCTGACAATATCTCGGTCAAGTTGGAATATGGGTCATGTCGGGTCAAAAAGTAGGTCCCCAGGTCAAATCAAAGGAAAACCTTGTTCACACTCTGGAGGCCCCAGTTTGGGTCCAATCATCTTCAAACTTGCTCAGAATGATCATCCTGACAATATCTCAGTCGAGTTCAAATATGGCTCATGTCGGGTCAAAAAGTAGGTCAGTAGGGCAAATAATAGAAAAACCTTGTTAACACTCTAGAGGCCACAGATTTTGTCCAATTATCCTCAAACTTGCACAGAATGATCATCCTGACAATATCTCGGTCAAGTTCGAATATGGGTCATGTCGTGTCAAAAAGGAGGTCAGTAGGTCAAATCATAGAAAAACCTTGTTAACACTAGAGGCCCCAGTTTTGGTCCAATCGTCCTCAATCTTGCTCAGAATGATCATCCTAACAATATCTCGGTAAAGTTCGAATATGGGTCATGTGGGGTCAAAAAGTAGGTCAGTAGGTCAAACCATAGAAAAACCTTGTTAACACTCTAGAGGCCACAGTTTTGGTGAATTATCATCAAACTTGCTCAGAATGATCATCTCTACAATATCTTGGTCAAGTTCGAATATGGGTCATGTGGGGTCAAAAAGTAGGTCTTAGAAGCCTCTGTGGTCGAGTGGTTACACTACTCGCCTTGTAAACCAGGGGTCGCAGGTTCGATCCCAGGCTTCTCCAGACTTTCGGATGAGTCTATAAACCGAGGTCCCATCTCCGTATGACCATAGCTGTTGGTGGGACGTAAAACTGAAACACTCACTCACTCACTCAAAAAGTAGGTCAAATCATAGAAAAACCTTTTTTTACACTCCAGAGACTGCAATTTTAGTCTAATTATCATCAAACTTGCTCAGAATAATCAGCTTGACAATATCTAGGTTAAGTTCGAATATGGGTCATGTCGGGTCAGAAAGTAGGTCAAATCGTAGAAAACCTTGTGAACACACTAGAGACCACAGTTATCGTCTGATCATCATCAAACTTGCTCAGAATGATCATCTTGGCAATATCTCGGTCAAGGTTGAATACAGGTCATGTTGGGTCAAAAAGTAGGTCAGTAGGTCAGATCATAGAAAAACGTTGTGAACACTCTAGAGGCCACAGTTTTGGTCTGTTCGTAATCAAACTTGCTCAGAATGATCATTTGACAATATCTCGGTTAATTTCGAATATGGGTCATGTCTGGTCAATAAGTAGGTCAGTAGGTCAGATCATAGAAAAACCTTGTGAACACACTAGAGGCCGCAGTTTTGGTCAGATCATCATCAAACTTGCTCAGAATGATAATCTTGACAATATCTGGATCAAGTTTGAATATGGGTCATGTTGGTTCAAAAAGTAGGTCAGCAGGTCAAATCATAGAAAAACGTTGTGCACACTCGTAGGGGCCAAAGTTTCAGTCCAATCATCATAAAACTTGCTCAGAATGATCATCTGGACAATATCTCAGTTCAAATATGGGTCATGTCAAATCAAAAAGTAGATCACTAGTTTATTTTGTCAAAACTTTTGAACCCTTTTTAACTCTTTGAGTTAGAGCCTTCATATTTGGCATGTAGGTTCCTTGTGACAAGGGCTTCCCACTCATATACAAATATTTGACCTTTGACTTTGACCTGTGACCTACTTTATCATAACTTTTGAACCATATGAGATAGAGCCTTCATATTTGGCATGTATGTTTGTTGTGACAAGGCTTTCCCAGCCATTCAAAAATTTTGACCCATCACCTAGACCTTTGAGCTACTTTGTCATAACTTTTTAAGCATTTGAGATACAGCCTTCATCTTTGGCATGTAGGTTCCTTGCGACAAGGGTTTCCTATTCATACATAAAATGTGACCGTTACCTTGACATTTGACCTACTTTATCATAACTTTTGAACCATTTGAGATGGTGCCTTCATATGTGTCATGTATGTTCCTTATGAAAAGGCCTTCCCACCAATACAAAAAAATTGTCTTATGACCTTGACCTTTGATCTACTTTGACCATTTGAGATAGAGCCTTCATATTTGGCATGTAGTTTCCTTGTGTCATACAAAAATGACATGTGACCTTGACCTTGACAAGTGACCTACTTTATCATAACTTTTGAACCATTTGAGGTAGAGCCTTCATCTTTGTCATGTATGTTCCTTGTGGCAACGACTTTCACCCACACAAAAATTTTGACCTGTGACCTTGACCTTTGACCTTCCTTCTCATAACTTTTGAACCATTTAAGATAGAGCCTTCATATTTGACATGACTTGTGACAAGGGCTTCCCAACCATGCAAAATTTTTTACCTTGACCTTTGATTGTTTTTGTCATAACTTTTGATATATTTGGCATGCATGTTCCTTGTGAAAAGGTCTTCCCACTCATGCCAAAAATTTGAGCTTTGACCTTGTCCTTGATCTCTGACCTACTTAATCATAACTTTGGAACCATTTGAGATAGAGCCTTCATGTTTGACATGTATATTCCTTGTGACAATGGCTTCACATCCATACAAAAAGTTTGATCTGTGACCTTGACCTTTGACCTACTTTATCATAACTTTTGAATCATTTAAGATAGAGCCTTCATATTTGACATGACTTGTGACAAGGGCTTCCCAACCATGCAAAATTTTTTACCTTGACCTTTGATTGTTTTTGTCATAGCTTTTGAATCATGTAAGGTAGCACCTTTATATTTGGCATGCATGTTCCTTGTGAAAAGGTCTTCACACTCATGCCAAAAATTTGAGCTGTGACCTTGTCCTTGATCTCTGACCTACTTAATCATAACTTTGGAACCATTTGAGATAGAGCCTTCATATTTGACATGTATATTCCTTGTGACAATGGCTTCACATCCATACAAAAGTTTGATCTGTGACCTTGACCTTTGACCTACTTTATCATAACTTTTGAATCATTTGAGGTAGAGCCTTCATATTTGGCCTGTATTTTCCTTCTGACAAGGCACCTTACTGTATCACCTACCATTTCATTGCTACAGTGTGGATCAGGTGAGCGATCTAAGGGCCATCTTCTTGTTCTTCTGTCTATTTTCTGCCTTTATAGGCACACCTGGTTTATACCAGTAAAATCTTCAGGAGTAAAAGTTCTTTGTACAGTATAAACTATTTTATGTCACAGTTAAAAGCCACGTACCATTAAAAGAATAACATTAAAAGTTTCTTCAACAGCGACTATATACAAAGTTAATCCATCACCATAAAATAGTCAATACACTGGAGCCATTGTATGTTTTCCCGAGCTAAGTAACTCAGTAATAATAAAATATAAAATATCCACTATGTGTGGGTTGCTGTGCCCTTTCTTTTTCTGTTACGTTTAGGAACAAGTTCAAGTCTCTTATGTCTGCTTATGTTCAGGCTGTATACGAGTCTTCTGCTATGGTAATGTAGAGTGTCCACAAGTGCAGACGTGCTGTCAGTTCGTTTTACATTACAGTCATGGAACACTGAGTTGCTGTCTATCAGTAACTGCAATAATGTCTCTTTTGAGGCACTCGGGCTTTCTATCAAAAGTTTGTTTAATACACATAGGAAGTCGTCTAAAATGGGTTTTCTGGTATCATCTAGGGTTTTACAATCGATAAGAAAATGCTGTAGTGTTTCATCACCGTTGTTACACAATGGACACATTGGGTTCACTTCATTCTGATTAAATTTGACTCTGTTCGTTTGTAGTAAGTATGTGCCAGTAATGACTTTATTCTTCACTGGAATTCTGTTGATGTCTCTGTTACTCCGAGCATATGGTTTCACGGCTGGATGGCAGCTTCCAATGATGTAACTTTTTGACAGGTATTTCAATGATGAGTATAGTTCTGACTGGGATACTATTTGGTCAGTCCAGTATTTATTAATGACAGTATTATATCTTTTTTTCCAAAGCAACTTTTTCATTGGGTTATTAAGTAATTCCTCGGGGTTTGGCAAATTATATTTAATAAGTCTTTTTTTTCACTGCTATGAACCAGCTTTTACTTCTAAAAGTTTTTATTTCCAGTTGTCTTTCGGCCAGTTGCCTTTCAATTGACGATTTTGATAATCTAGTTATATTTCCAAATAATGAAAGAGTTCGTTTGTGTATCATAGCTTCCGCTGGTAAAGTTCCAGATAATATATACACTGCTGGATCTGCTACTGTCGTTGATAAAGACAGTACTTGTTTCATAATCTTTTTCTGTTGTGTTTCTAGTACATTCATTGCTTTTCTGGTCAGAAGTATGATCTCCAGTCCGTAGTATAAGACCGGGAATACATAGGTTTGTAGTAATGAGATAGCAGTTTCTGGATCAAGCCCATTCTCTCCATGCAGTCCAGTTCACATGAGACTAAACATTGTCCGTCTTGCTTTTTGGATGTTCGATTCAACTGATTTCATCTCCTGGTTTGTTGATGAGCATTAAATTCCCATGTGTGTTGTGCTGTCGACAACGTTCATGTCTTTTTCACCGATTTTCCAAGTTTCTCCGTCAGGGTAGGTTTTAACACTGTCTATTTTTAATATGACACTTTTTATTTCTTGGAGGATGTAGCCATCCATCATACTGGCGTCTTTGCATATATTTATGAGGTACTGAAGACTATTTGCGTCATTAGCTAACAATGTCATACCATCAGCACAAGTTGGAGCTTGTATTCTTATGCTACCTATTGTAGCACCTTTCTCTGAGTTATGTATTCTATCCAGGAGTCCATTAGCATAGACTTTAAATAGGTCTGCACTTAATACGCCACCCTGTCTGACTCCCTGTTGATTGACATACGTTGAGGTTAATTGTCCTTGCCATTTTACGGCTGTCATAGATGCTTGGTGAAGACTGTTTATTAGTAGCCAGTTGGTACCTCCAATACCTTGGTTATACAGCTTTCTCATCAGGTTAGGATGTACAACAACATCAAACGCAGATTTCACGTCCATGAACGCTATATAGGTGGGTTTGTTTAAGTCTACATTGTTTCTGTAGAATTCCTCCACTAGTAATGCGGAATTCATAGGGGATGAATTCTTCGTAAATCCTCTTTGTAGGGGGTTCTGATGTTTAGTTAGTGTTGACTCAGTTCGGGATTTCAATATTGTCTCTAGTAGTCTTGTTAAGACGGGTGTAATAGATATACCTCTATAATTATTTGAGTTATTATTGCTCCCTTTATTCTTATAAATTGGGTATAATATCCCAAGTTTCATAGCTGAGGATACTTGTTTATTAAGGAGTATACTGTTTATAAGAGCTCTAATACTGTTCTTTATTTCATCTCCACCATAATATATATGTTCAGCTGTGACGCCGTATGCATCCGGGGCTTTACCACGATTAAGCGACGCTGCTGCTTCAGTAATTTCCTTGTCTGTTATGGGTTCAGGATGTAAACCAGAGTCCAAACAAATCATAAGAATTCAAGGTCAAAACAGTTATTGTCCTTTTTCATAGCTAGATCTTTGAAGTGTTCATGCCACCCCATTAAGACGTTGTCGTCAGTATATTTATTCTGGCCAACATAGAGTTCATCTATATATTTATGACACTGTCCGCGTTGTTTGCGAATAAGTTGGTGAAACATTGCATTATCCGACTGTCTTGTGTTTATTATTGTTAGCTTTTCCAGTTGTCTACGTTTAGCGACTTCTATTCGAATTTGTCTTCGTAGTTCCATTGTTTTCAGTTTTTTTTCCATTAAGAAAATAATTATCCAGGTCATTTGGTCTGCCATTTAGCTTCCAGGTATGAAATGCTTTTTTCTTTTCCTGTATAGCATTGTGTATTCTAGGGGTCATTACTTTCAGCTGTGGTTTTTTACATCTTCTTCTCCTTTTAGGATTGCACTGTTTAGCACTTTCAGTCATTATACTGTTCAGCTTATGGATTGCTTCATCGAGATTTTCTGGTTTAGTCATAACTAGTTCAGCCTGTTTTAATTTTTCAGCAGCATTTGAGGCATACTGTTCTTTATCTATTTTATTCCAGTTGACTCTGGTTGATATCTGATTAGTTATAGAGACTGTCTTTTTCTTAATTTTTTCATATTTTAGGTTCACTGTCATTGAGACTGGGTAATTTTTATTTTTTTTTTGGTTGGGTTTTACGGCCCTTTCAAGATTATTTCACTCATATCGAGCCGATCGTTAATCAGAGGTGGGCGAAAACCGGAGTACCCGGAGAAAAACCACCTGACCTTCCGTTGCAGAACTTGGCGTCTCACACGTGGCCCGAGCGAGGCTCGAACCTACGGCGGTGAGAGACCTAATGACTAAGAGTCAGCGCTCTTATCCACTAGGCCACGGAGGCCCGTGAGACTGGGTAATGGTCAGATACATTTTCATTGAGATTCTCATGCCTTTTTATCTGCACTACTCTATGATCCAACCTTTGTTTATATAGGAAAAAGTCTATTGTAGATGAATCTTTTCCATTTGGATGTATAAAGGTATAATCTGTAGCTCTTGTAATGAGATCATTATCTTTCATGAATTGATGAAAGCAGGTGCTACGTTTGGAGCTTGTTTTATTTAAGGCATTTTCATTAAAATCACCACCAATTAGTATCTCATGGGTTCCCTGAAAGGAATGGATCAGTTCTTGCAGTTGTTCTATACATTCAACGAACAAGTAGTAGTTATCTTTTTCACCATTGCATGGCATGTAAACATTCACAATCAGTGTAGGTTTTTCTGTTGATAGCTCTATACACTTTATACGATGGTTTCCATGATCTAAGTCATTCACCAAATGGTCAAGATCTTTTTTCCAAAATATTGCAACGCCACCAAAGCCACGCGATATTTGTACGGGGGGAATAGGGTCATACTGATCAGCTGCTTTGCCAGAAACTGAATAGTTTTCATCAATTTCATTTAGGAGATCTAGTTGGCATTTGAACAACCAGTGTTCTTGAATAAGAATTGTCTTCTGTTTTAGTAAATTTATCGAATACAGGACCACATGTACGAATGTTTTTACAGTTAAATGTTGTTAAATTCAGTTGTTCACATGCAGGCAATGGTGTATTATTCACTATTTCGTTATTTGGATCAAGTTGCTCGGCCGTAAAAAAGGCTTTCTGCGTTTACAGTTGTTTGGCTGTTAACTGGTAGAATATTTTTTGCCCAGTAAGGTGGTCTGAGGGATTGTTGTAAGCTGCCGTATTCTGACAGTATGTATCCATATGTTCTGTGGGTCCCTTTGGAGGTATGTTGGTATACATAAAGTTGTTCTGTGGAATAGGCTGGGGTATGCTATATCTAACATTTCTAGTTTGTGTCGCATCAGGTTCAGCATAACTGCTGTGTTTGGGTAGGTCAGTAATTTCGGGCTCAGTGTCACTATTCGGGGCCTGTTCTACAGTTTCTGCAGTTGAGGCATTGTCCAGATCAATTAAATGTTCAATTTGTTTTTCTACCTTTAATAGTACATATGCCGACACCCTATCGTGTATCCCCTGGATAAGCTGCTCATTTCTAGATTTTTGTGCATTATTATTCATTTGGCCAACATTGACTGAAGTTTGTAACAAAGGGAGGGGGGTTGTTTTTAGAGAAGCATTTTCTAATGAATTAATCCTTGTATTCAGTGTTAAGATAGTACATTCAAGCTCTTTGTTTTTAAATTCAAGACTTTCAATCTTGCTCTCAAATTTGGTACTGTTCTTTTCATATTCTTTAATTTTTGCTTCTTTCAGTTTGATTTCATCTTCCTTTTTTCTCAGTTTGATTTCGAGTTGGCATAATTCTCTCTGTTTATTGGATAGGTCATTATCTTTCTTTTTAAGTTCATCAGAAATTTTATTTGATGGTAAATTGCACACAACTGCTTTGACTTGTGTATCTTGGGATCTGGTTTGCTTGTCAGGTGCGTGAAGCACATTCATTGACGTCGCATCTTGAATATTCATTACCTCTGATGGACTTTGTGTTACTCTTGGTGAGCTACATATGGTATCTTGTGATCTAGTCATTGGGGTGTCAGGCATTACCAAGTTTTCACTCGCAACGCAGGCTAAGCAAATGTCAGAGTTTAGAGGGCACATACAGTGTAGGTGGCACAAGGACCTGCATTTTTCACATGTTACTTCATTTTCCATAAATGGCGTACTGCATATTGCACAATCAACATTCATCTCCTCTGATAGTATTGACTGGGACAGAGTTTTTGGAATGGTATTTTCGGGCGATATTGGATGAATAGAGGGAATTACCAGTTTACATGAGCTGGCGTTTGTACTTTTACACGCCATACAAGTAAATACATAGTGTCTAATGGTTTCAATGGACTGAATTTCAGAGTCTTCTATTTTTATACAATGATAATGCATCCATCTCTTACAGGAGCTGCACTGTACTGCTCTTTTCCTACAGTTACGATTGCACTTTATGCAGGATATATCTTCATCGTCTTCAACAATACTGTTCTTATCAGTTAATAGTTGTGGTTTGGGTGTTTTTAATGCCAACATCTCCTTAGCTGTAATGACTTTCTGGAGTTGATCTGCTAGCAATTTATTTAGTGCCATAACATCTACAGGTACACCCGATATGGTTATGCTGAACATCATAAGATGGATATTCGGCAAATGATCATCTACAAAGGTCACTGTTGCTTTCCCATTTATTAATAGGGAGCATTTTGTGTGATTCAAGTTCATTGTGTAACTAATTCCACTTTCTAGGTGCACCGTATATGTATGCTGTACAACACTTCCTTTACCATCAGCTGCATTGTCTCTATCGACACATACAATCTTGGTACCTGTTGTGTTGAAGTATTTATTGCAGGCATAATGGAATAATTCGAATGTCACCGCATCAAGAGTAGCAACTATACCCCCTCCCTTAATTGCATATTCAACTTTTTGTCTTTTGGCCGCCTCTAATTTCTTTCTAAGGCACTTGTCCGGATTCAGAACATAGTTTTTGGAGCTATTTGATTCCTGTATTTGCTGCCTCTGTGGACTACTACGATTACCTGGTAAGACGAGTTCATTCAGGTTAGATGCCATTATTACACTATCTGATGATTAAAAGCTTGTTTAAGATATGTTATCAAGGTGTTTAAAAATGAGCAGACCAAGA
Organism: Lucinisca nassula; assembly: GCA_963580285.1. Classification (NCBI taxonomy): domain Eukaryota; kingdom Metazoa; phylum Mollusca; class Bivalvia; order Lucinida; family Lucinidae; genus Lucinisca; species Lucinisca nassula. Next base: position 118,829,209 of record OY757014.1, read on the forward strand.
ACTTTCAATTGCTATATATATGGATAAGACATTCAAGACATGTGGTTAAAACATCAATTTAAAACTTTTAAAATTCATAAGCTCAGTTAGCTTTTATCTGCCATATAACAACCTCTTATTTACTGAAGGGCACAGCAATGCACACAGGTTGGATATCCTCTAGAGTAAGACCATCTTCTTATTATTTCAATTTCAGACACGTTTTTGTCAGAATTTCCAAGGAATTGTTTTAAGAAATTTTGAACGAAATGGTTCAGTAAGGGTTTATTCCTCTTTAGGTTTGATTGTCCAAACTAAATTGTTCAATTGTTTTAGTAAGAAGAAAATTGCTTAGTTCGTAGAACAACGGACTTCACTCGTCGGGGGATTTGATGAGACTTTTCAAAGTTATTTTTGTTGTTGTTTTTTTTGAGAAATTTTGCACAGAATGGTTCAACAACGGTTTACTCTTCTTCAAACTAAATTGTCATGGATGAAGACAATTAGATATTTATCCTAGATACTGTTTGGCTCGTAAAACAAAGTACATCTTTCGTCGGATTCAAGATGGCTGACTTTTAACCGCCAGCTGTCATCCTAGTAAAAATTCAGAATCCTCCAAATTCGTCGATAGAATTTAAAATGTATGATATAAATGAGTTATTCACAGATGTGGCAAGTTATTTACATTAAAAATTCACAATTAAAACTTATAAGAACACAAGAATTATTTAAAAACACAGCCCAATTTCTTCTTGTCGTGTTCCCTCCACCGCACTCTGTCCATCTTGCCGACTGGATATCGGCCTATCATGGCCCTCTTGTTCATATTTCAGCTCAAAACATACATTGTGGGTACTCGTTACAACTGTCTTGGCGAGGCAGTTCTTCCTCTGTGACTGTCTACCGAAAATTGCTAAAATGGTTCTGCTCCGCTGAACAAAATGGCTGCCAGAGCTAAAAATAGAAAAACCTTTAAACGACATCTCCTAGGCCAATGTCCTGATTTCAAAATAATTTCACAGAAATGTTCCTTGGGTGACCCTCTACCAAAATTGCTAAAATGGTTCCACTCTGCTGAACAAAATTGCCGCCACATCTAAAACTAGAAAAAACCTTGAAACGATATCTCCTCCTAAGCCAATGGCCGGATTTCAAAATCATTTCACAGAAATGTTCCTCGGGTGACCCTCTACCAAAATTGCTAAAATGGTTCTGCATGGCTGAACAAAATGGCTGCCGGAGCTTAAAATAGAAAAACCTTTAAATCACCTCTCCTCCTAGGCCAATGGCCGGATTTCAAAATTATTTCACAGAAATGTTCCTCTGGTGACCCTCTACCAAAATTGCTAAAATGGTTCTGCTCCGCTGAACAAAATGGCTGCCAGAGCTAAAAATAGAAAAACTTTTAAACGACATCTCCTAGGCCAATGTCCCGATTTCAAAATAATTTCACAAAAATGTTCCTTTGGTGACCCTCTACCAAAATTGCTAAAATGTTTTTGCTCTGCTGAACAAAATGGCCACCAGATATAAAAATAGAAGAACCTTTAAACGATATCTGCTCCTAAGCCAATGGCCGGATTTCAAAATCATTTTACAGAAATGTTCCTTGGGTGAGCCTCTACCAAAATTGCTAAAATGGTTCTACTCCACTGAACAAAATGGCCACCAGAGCTAAAAATAGAAAAACTTTTAAAACGACATCTCCTCCTAGGCCAATGGCCTGATTTCGAAATAATTTCACAGAGACAGTCCTTGGCTGACCCTCTACCAAAATTGCTAAAACAGTTCTGCTTTGCTGAACAAAATGGCTACCATACTTTTGCAGAAATGTTCCTAGGGTGCATACCTGCCAACTTTCACCCATTAGGAGTGAGTTTCACGATTTTTCCATGCATTTTGACCTCACGATCGTGTTGCCAAAATAAGGCAAAAATCACGATTTTTCCACCTTCTCACGCTTGGTATTTTTATCAGCCATATTGTTTGTGGATAGTCATTTGGAATATCTTGGATATCTTCACTATCTATTTTGGAGATGGAAAAACCCTGAGTATATTTTTAGCTGTATTGACTATTTTTAACCCAATGATAGATTACCCTGTACCCACACACAAATTCAAGTTACCAACAGTTTTCTATCTGTATGAGCATGAACAGGGATGCCCTTTGCTGATCTTTTCATGTAAGTATGTTTGAACAATTATCTTATCTCTCCCAGATGTAAATGAAAGTAAATATTTACCTAGGAATGAGCAATGTCACGTATTTTCGTGACTTCGAAAATCGTAGTTTTTATCTCTCAAACTTAGAATTGTATTATTATTTGGTAATGAGTGTTCTAACACTTCAGAAACAATTGTTTTGCAAAATAAAGGTTGGGTATAATCTGCAGACCAAAGCTTGCAGACCTTTGGACCGTGGACCGGTCTGCAGTGGACCAAAGGGTATAATCTGCAGACCAATTACCTTGCAGACCAAGATTTATGCAGACAGAAATAATCATTATATCATATATAGATTATAAATATTGAATTGAAAAGAAATAAAAACAAAAATCTTGTTTATTTTAAATGTTTACTGCAAAATGTATTTTACTTGAATAATTATTATTGCAATAATAATAATAATAATAACAATAATAATGAACATGGAAAATATTATCTAAAAGCAAACATTCTAATAATCATTGAAATGCTATTCAAATAGTTTAGTTTGAAGGAAATCGGGCATAATACATCCACGTGATATAATGCTTTCTTTCAGGGTTAAAATTGGTATTATTTTGATGGAAATTTATGATATTTATTCTTATTTCTGCTTGTGGTGCTCTTTTGATCTGCTTCATTGTTTCTTTTACAATTTTAAAACCCATTTATCTCTGAAGAAAATGCGGTCAACAAATGTTTTAATTTTATGGACTTGTTGACTTGTTGACATGAAAATTAACAAATAATTTTCCTAGTTTTCCAAGAACAGGTGGGCCTTACGAAAACTCTTCTGTATTATTTAGTATTTATATAATATTTTCCATATATGGAAAATCTAACGAGAACCAAGAACCAACAACCTGGATCTTGCATCAGACATACCCCTGAAAACCCCTGTTTTCTATATACATTACGATAACACCGCCGTGAAACATTTTTTTTTGCATATAACACATTTGTTCAACTAACTATATATATATATATAACATGGTTTCAACTTCCGAATTTCAACATTGGTGTAAAAACTAGAGAATTACTATATCACATTCGCGAGATATAGTGCATTCTTTCATATCTCAAAAACAGTTATTTTTCTGACCAAAATTTGTGATATTTGTCCAAAACAAAGGTTTAGAATGCTTGCTAGAACCAGTAATGTCAGTTTTGGCAATTTAGAAGGGTGCTCCCAGCAGGCACACATCGCTAGGGCAACGTCAAATCAACGTCATGCAACTTCATTGCACTGACGTAGATTTGACTTTGCATAAACCTCATGACATTGTAATGACGTCGATGGGACGTCACAATTACGTCATGTGCCTTCTGGGCTGCATGTCACAAAGTGTGTTGTCAAAAGACCAGCATTGCGACTTTCCCCCCATATTCATTTCAATTTCCTGGATTTAATTAATTAATTAATTATGGACAAAAGAGTACAGGAATGGAGGGTCAGGTACTGTTTCTTCCCATGAACTATGCATTCTTTCTTTCTTTCTCTAATAATTCTTTATCTGACTCTGAAGGATTATCATCAATTCTGTTGATCTGATTGGCTGTAAATTGAGTGGTATTGTGACAACACAGTGATTGACAGAAATTTCAAAATTGATTGACAGGTCTTATGCAATAGCAGATACACTTCATAGCTGGTTTGAATAGACAACCAAAGAAAACAATATAGTCATAGTTCATTTATTGTTTCTTTGTTTTTAATTTTCTGCGGCGACTGATCTGGATCTACACTGATTACTCACGGGATTCTTTATGTATATGTCAGCAGCTATATCTTCTTGCAAACTTTTGAAACATATTTTTGCATACATGCAATGTGAACCCTGATCAGACTGCTCCTCTAGGAGAAGTCTGATTTGGGTCCACACTGATCAGACTGCTCCTCTAGGAGAAGTCTGATTTGGATCAACACTGCAAAAAAAAACAAAAAACACACAATGAGGTGGTTCTAATGTGCACCCATTACCTTAGTTTGGAATATGTAAGATTTAAAAAAAAAATAATGTCAATTGAATGCACCATGACTCATGGAAGAATTAGCATAATGCCTTCCTCTTCTTGAAGAAGGTATTATACATAATTATGTGAGGACTCACTTTCACTGGAGGATCAGAGGAATGAGGACCAAGTCCTCCAGAGGACCAGGGGTATAATTTGAGGACCAAATACAGGAGGACCAGTGGCACGGCATGTTGACAAGCAAAAAATCATAACATCGAGCCAATGACGATATCGACTGACTGCGGCGGACATACGATAGACACGGACAGACGGGGCTGGAGCCGAGCGGTGGTCTCCCCATTCACCGACGACGGGGAATGGGGGTACCACTGAGCGGCTATGGTGTAGTGCCAGCATGGATTCGTTCCCTGGGACCCCACCAGCTGACGACCCGCGACACGGGGAAACGGGAAATCAATCAATCAAGGAGGACCAGTGCTTTAATCAGCCATATAATTACTGTTTATTGAAAATGACACCTGTTGGTATGGTATATCACCTCATGGGCATATATACAGAAAGAAAAGGAAAAAAAGAAAAATTAAAATAAAATAAATAAAAGAAAAAACATATTATTATGCTCAGGAAATTTTTCACCACAGAATTTTATGAAATATATATTTTTAGGATCATGTTACTCTGATAAAAATGTTTCGTTGAGTACTTTCTATATACTTGATACTGTCTATCTGTCTGGCTTTTTTATACCCCCACAAATGAAATTGGGGGGGGGGGGGGGTATATAGGAGTGAGCTTGTCGGTCGGACGGTCTGTTGACTTGGTTTCCAGACAATAACTCAAAAAGCGCTTCACCGATTTTTAAAATATTTGGTACACTGATGTAACATCATAAAATACAGGTCAAGTTCGATTTCCACTACAATTCGTCAATTTTCGACATAGTTATGGCCCCTTTCAAGTGAAAAAATTGCAAAATGGCGCTGTTGTACTATCAAGGCAGTTTTTGTGGGGGTATTCATCACCTTTAGTGATAGCTCTAGTTATTTTTATTATTATTTTAATTCACAAACTGCATGATGAACAGTGAAGATCCTGATCAGATGGCATATTGTTACTGTTTGAAAAATGTTCACTTGAAATTAGAATTTCTCTACTTTCAATATACTTCATACAAGCTATCTGTTAAATTCACAAACTGCATGATGAACAGTGAAGATCCTGATCAGATGGCATATTGTTACTCTTTTAAAAATGTTCACTTGCAATTAGTAAGTACTTTTGATATACGTATATAATCTATCTGTTAAATTCAAAAACTGCAAGATGAACGGTGAAGACACTGATCAGATGGTTTATCTGGAGCTACACTGTTTGCAAATGTAGGGATTGTCTTGTTCAGTGGGATAAGTGGGGAAAAAAAATAAATGAAAGGAAAAATTCCATAAGGAAATTTTTCACCATATTAATAAATGAAATATTGTTTGTTTCTATTGCAGTTTATTGGCCCAGTCAACACTATTTTAGGTCATTTTTGAGTCGGTTAGTTTACCTATCAACGCTTCTCCTGGGCAGGCATATACGTAAGTGGATAACCAGTACAGTGCACATTCTTTCCCCAGAAACTGACAACTGCCCTTCTTGAATCAGCGGAAGGGAGAGAATGACCGAAGAAAAGATTTCATGATCAATCTCCATGAAAGAAAAGAATATTTAGGCATCTTGTTACTCTTTCAAAAAAATATGTTCAGTTCCATTGGAAATTTCTCCACTAGGAAATAAAAACAAAAACAAAGTTATTTATTTATTTATTTATTTTTTTAGGACAATTTGGCCAAATTAATTTGTTCTGGTGACTTATTTATTTACCTATTTTTTTTTTATTTTTTTGCCACAGAGACATGCAAGTTGAGACCATCTATATTAGCTAATGTTAGGAAATATATTCATGCAACATAGAAGCAGACTTCCAAGTATTATATTCAGAGCTGTATATAGAAAAAAAAAACTTAAGCACCAAGCAGATGGCATTCAAATTTTTTTTTTTTGTTTTCAGAGAACAACATTTCCATGCTAAACAAGATTTCTTTGAGATATTGAAATAGTTGTGATTGACAGTTTAATGGTTATTTGTAGGTGGGGCTTATCCTATTGTAGGTGGGGCAAAGTTATATATTAGAACCAATGGATGTAAGCCTATGATTAGGTTGAAATTGCAAATGATTGAAAGTCTTCATTTTTAAAATGTGTTGTTAGATCTTTCAGAAGCACTTTTTTCTAATTATTTTGGGTGTTAACACTTTTTGTACCAAATGGAATTTTCCTCTTCATAAACGACAGGAATCCATTTCGAAATGTAGGGGTGACAGGTTGTGTTATCTTCAAAATTTATTCAGAAAATAGCTGAATTTTTGCAAATAGTGTAGGCCCTGATCAGATGCCACATTCTGCGGCATCTGATCTGGGCCTACACTGTTTGCAAATGTACCCATTTTGGGGGTTCCAGTACCAAACGGGTTAATTAGGACCTTTTATTAATAATTTTCTTATGTTGAGCTGAAAAGTGAAAAATGTGAACTTCCATTGCACTTCTCACACAGGTCCCATTAATAAGCATTTATTTATTTAATTATTTAATAAATCATTTTTATTTATTTTTTATAATATATTTATTTACTTTATTTTATTGTTTATTTCTTTTAATGTGTAACAATCAAGGAAAAATGAACCTGGGGGAGGGGGGGGGAAGATTTTTTTTTTTTAGTTTTGTTTAAAAATTGCTGTTGGCACTTCAAAAGAGCACCACAAGCAGAAATAAGAATAAATATAAAAAATTTTCATGCCAATAAAGCCATGTTTGGCAAATGTAAGGAAGCATTATATCAAGACTGTTAAATGAAGACTCCTCTAAACCATACTTTCAATAGAGAAACGTACGGTTTACAAAGGGGTAGGGATGGTATTCATTATTTTCTTTAATTTTGCTCAAAAACATACATTGTGGGTACTAGTTTGGACCGCATGATTGAGGCAGTTCTACCGAGCACTCAAATCTATATTTGGATTGTGGGTACTCGTTAGAACCGCCTCACTGAGGCGGTTCTAACAAACACTCACAATCTATATTTGGACTAGAAATAAGAAAAATATCAAACATTTTCATCTGTAAAAGGTTAGTCCTAGAGATAAGACAGAAGCCATTTTAGACTGTAATTACATGGATGTACATGTATTATGTTCTGTTTCCTTCAGTTTTTGAATCAGTTGAACAGCATTTCTCAGTGTTTATGAGAATGTTTGTTTAGAATTTTTTTTTTCATGGTATTTTATTGTAACTGCTAAAATAAATATCTGACATTTAATAATAAGATAAAATAAATTTCGCAATCAACATTAAAACCCATTTTTTATTATTATTATTTCTTGAGAAAGTTTGTTTTTTTCGAAAAAAAAATCCATGGTTTTTATTGTTACTGCTAAAATATTTGACAATTTATAATCTGACATAAAATTAATTTTGTAATAAACATAAAATTTCTTTTTCATATCAGTATATATATAGTCTATAGAATATGAAATATTGATTATTGGAACTTGGTCTGCAAGGTAATTGGTCTGCAGATTATACCCTTTGGTCCACTGCAGACCGGTCCACGGTCCAAAGGTCTGCAAGCTTTGGTCTGCAGATTATACCCAACCCAAAATAAAGGCTGGTATTGTCAGACATTAAGCACTCCTTGCAATTGTATGAACACTTTTTCTGAGTAAAAGAACCTAATTTCAGACAGATCATATATTCAGACAATCTTTAGTTATGGCAATAACTGTTAATTATTGAAGCTTAAGTATTATACCAGTGATTTATTGGATAATACATAAAATGTAAACATGCAATTTTTCTGATTATACTAGTGGACTTGAGTGTGTCTACTAGTTTGAAAAAAAATCTCCCCCATGGAAATTTTGGGGAAAATATTCACCGCGCTTTATTCCATCGTGACACGCAGAATCTCCCCCATGAAAAATTTGAAAAGTTGGCAGGTATGAGGGTGACCCTCGTCCAAATTTGCGAAAATGGTTTTATTCCAGTGAACAAAAAGGCCACCAGAGTTAAAAATAGAAAAGACCTTTAGATGACAGCTTCTCTTAGGCCAGTGGCTAGATTTCGAAATAATTTTACTGAAATGTTCCTTGGGTGACCTTTTACCCCAAAGCTGCTAAAATAGTTTCCCTTGCTGAACACAATGGCTGTTGGATATTATTATTTTAGGTGTAGCCTTCCCAGGCAAGGTGGTGCAATTTGGACCGTCTATGCACATGAACTATATTGGTTTCATTGGGTGGCAGGGCTTGAGATGCCTTCTCAGTGTTGGGTAAAATTCCAACAAAATTGGATACAACATCTTCAAAATGACCTAAATAGTGTTGACTTGGATGTTAAATTTCAATTTAAACAAAAAGGGCATAAGAGGACTAGCCTGAACTGGATCCACACTGTTTGCAATAATGACTTTAAAGTAACCAGCCAACACAAAGCAGAAGATAATTCTGAAGGGTTAAACAGAAACATCTTAATCACTCTTTGAAATTGTACATTTATATAAAAACAACAAGGTTTTAGACCTGTCAAAATATCAACAGGCAGTTGAAGATAGACTATTATACATAGCTCTGTCACTGCTTGCATAATATGGTATGAATCAGTAGGACTCAAAACAAACTGCGAAGTGACTAATATTGTTATGCCAGAAGGTATACATATTAAATTGTGCAGTGACTCTGGCTCTCATTGGATAATAGAAGTCACTTAGAGGTTAGGACCCAGGTGTTTGACCTACGAGTAGTTATAAACAGAGCTGCAAACATGGGCTAGATAACTACTAGGCTCTTGAAAATAGGTGGCTTAAGGATCTGCGCTGCAGTATACAGAATCAGCACCAAAAACTGTTTATTTTGGATGGAGTGATGTAGATAAGGTGGGTATATGTTGTTAGTTAAAGGATAATTTTCCCTATCAATAAAACATACGTTGTGGGTATTTATTAGAACCACCTTGTTCTTAATGAATATATACACACCATACATTTTTATCGAAAAATAAGGGAGACTTTAGCTAATGTACCACTAAATACCCACCATATCTACAGCTCTATGAACTAAAGATTTGACTTATTGATTGTTTTGGGTTTAATGACACGTCAACCCTTGTGGGTCATTTTGTGTCCTCTCAGAGAAACGGAGAAAAGAGGTAGGAGAGATAGTAGAGGATATGAAAGCGAGGGACAAAGGAGAAGAGGCAAATGAATGGAAGAAAGTGTATATAGAAACAGAAGAAATAACATTCCCCCCTCTACCCATACTTGCAGCAAGGACAGAAGGCCTTGTCCAACTGTGAGCCAATATCAGTTGGACACAACAGTGATGCAAGATACACTTATAGAGATTTAATTACAGTATTGTTAAATGAATTCTGAGCCAAGGCACAGAAAAGAAACAAGCTGGCTTATAGTATTGGAATGCCTAAATAGTGTTGACATGGATGTAAAGCTCAACACAAACAAACAAATTAACCCTTGCCCTGCTGAGCCTGGATATGCCTTATCTATCAAACAATGTAGATTCTGATCAGATGGCTTCTACTTTCAGTTTGTGAATTTATAGAAATAAACCAGTGCTTCAGCTGAAGTGCACGACCCGCCGGATGCTTTTACCTTTATGAGTGTTACCATAAATGGGTATGGCGGCCATTTTGGTCATGTGACCTGCACCTAAAACGGTTCCCCCAATAAATGTGCCTTATCATAAGGAGTAAAAATATATCTTATACTTTAGTACTGTATTCTGAATCATTTGCAGGATAAAATGCATTCTCACTTTTCTAATATAAAAGCATATGTGTCAAAAAAGTTTGACCTAGGCACTAAGAAGGTCAAGGTCAACCCAGGGTCACCATTTTAGCAATTTATGATGGGCGTACATCCTAGATGCTATTTATCAAGTTTCGTGGAAATCTGCCCAGTGGTTCTGGAGAAGACTATTTTTGAAGGGTTTTACCATATATGGCTTGGCGGCCATTTTGGTCATGTGACCTGGACCCCATGAGCAAATTTTGGTTTCCCCCATCCCATAGAGGCTCCATATGAAATGTGACTTCAATGGGCCCAACGGTTTCCGAGGAGAAGCAGTTCGAAAATTTTCAAATTTTTCGCCTCGGCGAGGCTATACTAAATGGAATGTAATATTTCGCAAGTTCATTGGTTAGATCTCATTGATATCTATCAGTATGCCAAAAATTGTTTAAATATTCCAAGCAGTTAAGTCACTATCACCAATTTTCACAAACGGGTTACGGACTGACAGACAGACAGACCATATATGGCTTGGTGGCCATTTTGGTCATGTGACCTGGACCCCATGAGCAAATTTTGGTTTCCCCCATCCCATAGAGGCTCCATATGAAATGTGACTTCAATGGGCCCAACGGTTTCCGAGGAGAAGCAGTTCGAAAATTTTCACATTTTTCGCCTCGGCGAGGCTATACTAAATGGAATGTAATATTTCGCAAGTTCATTGGTTAGATCTCATTGATATCTATCAGTATGCCAAAAATTGTTTAAATATTTCAAGCAGTTAAGTCACTTAAATATTTCAAGCAGTTAAGTCACTCACCAATTTTCACAAATGGGTTACGGACGGACAGACAGAGACCGGCCCCGATAGCTCAGTTGGTAGAGTGTCCGCTCCGGGGAACGGGAGGTCACGGGTTCGATCCCGGGCCGCAACATACCAAAGTCGTTAAAAATGGTACTAGCTGCTCCTCGCTTGGCACTCAGATTTACGGGGTAGAGCTAGGACTGGTCGACCCAGTGTCAGGATAATGTGACTGGGTGTGGTATCATGTAATGTGTCTGGGACATGATACTTCAGTGAGGCAGCACTATAAAAGTGAGCATTGAGCTCCCTGTCGCAGCCAGACACCGTCCTGATATGACTGAAAAATTGTTGAAAGCGACGTTAAACCCGAATTCACACACACACACACGGACAGACAGACAGACCATATATGGCTTGGCGGCCATTTTGGTCATGTGACCTGGACCCCATGAGCAAATTTTGGTTTCCCCCATCCCATAGAGGCTCCATATGAAATTTGACTGCAATCGGCCCAACGGTTTCCGAGGAGTAGCAGTTCGAAAATTTTCACATTCTTGGCCTCGGCGAGGAACTCATTGTTGATTTTTGTTTGCCTTCACTGCAGCTGGTGTTGTGCCATGTGGCAGCCGTAAAATGTCTCCCCGTACATCAACCATAGTGTAGTTAATATTTTACTTTTGGTCCTTTGAGATCAGCGTGAATATTCTGAGAAATCAGAAATAAATTTTTGGTTTAGACTCATATTCTAGACAGGTTTTTAATTTTTTGGAGCCCAATTTGATTTATATCAGTCTTTGTATCGACTGCCTATTCGAAATTCGCAAAATTGCAGTATGTTTCCTCTGGCTTTCTTTGCCGGATCATTACAGGGTCACTGATGAGGCTTTATTAGCCGAAACTACGTAGTATGACCCATCTTCTTTCTTATGAATGTTTTCATTGCTCTTAAAGGAACTCATTTTTGATTTTTGTTTGCCTTCACTGCAGCTGGTGTTGTGTCGTGTGGCGGCCGTAAAACGTCTCCCCGTACATCAACCATAGTGTAGTTTATTGTCGCACCTGCTTTAGCAGGAAGACATAGGCGTGCAAGTTTCCTTCCGTCCGTCCGTCCGTCCGTCCGTTCGTCCGTCCGTCCGTTCGTCCGTCCGTCCGTCCGTCCGTCCGTCAACATTTTACACTGGATGTCTTGTCATCGCAACTCCTCCTACACTTTCAGACCGATCATTTGGAAACTTTGCGTGTGCTTTCGCCATGGTATGAGGATGCGCATGTGGTTTGGACTTAATCTTCGAATCAATTTTTGTCACTTTTTCCATATTGTGAACTTAGTCATTTTTAGGTATGCGATACGTACCTCTTGTCATCGCAACTCCTCTTGCAGTTTTATACCGATCATTTTGAAACTTTGCATGTGCTTTCACCATGGTATGAGGATGTGTATGTGGTTTCGACATAATTTTCAGAATATTTTTTTCCGCTTTTTGCACATTATGAACTTAGCCATTTTTAAACTTCATTTGATATACGATAGGTACCGCTTGTCATCGCAACTCCTCCTACAGTTTCATACCGATTATTTTGAAACTTTGTGTGTGATTTTGCCATGCTATGAGGATGCGCATGTGGTTTGGACTTTATCTTCGGATAAATTTTTGTCACTTTTTCCACATTGTGAACTTAGTCATTTTTAACCTTCGATTGATATATGATAGGTACCTCTTGTCATCGCAACTCCTCTTGCAGTTTTATACCGATCATTTTGAAACTTTGCGTGTGCTTTCGCTATGGTATGAGGATGCGCATGTGGTTCGGACTTTATCGTCGGATCATTTTTTTTCACTTTTTCCACATTGTGAACTTAGTCATTTTTAACCTTCAATTGATATATGATAGGTACCTCTTGTCATCGCAACTCCTCTTGCAGTTTTATACCGATCATTTTGAAACTTTGCGTGTGCTTTCACCATGGTATGAGGTTGTGCATGTGATTTCGACATAATTCTCAGAATATTTTTTTTTCACTTTTGCACATTGTGAACTTAGCCAATTTTAAGCTTTAGTTGATATACAATAGGTACCTCTTGTCATCGCAACTTCTCTTACAGTTTTATATTGATCATTTTAAAACTTTGTGTGTGTTTTTACCTATGGTATGAGGATGTGCATGTGGTTTTGACTTTATCTTTGGATCAATTTTTATCACTTTTTCCACATTGTGAACTTAGTCAGTTTTTTACCTCACATATATAGGCTATGGATTCTTCTCAAAGCCCTATATTCATTTCTTCTGCCTTAAATAAACTTTTATTTTTTTGTGTGGGGCAGGTGGGGAGCAGGTGCGACATCAACTTCACCGAAGTTGAATTTCTGGTATTTTACTTTTGGTCCTTTGAGATCAGCGTGAATATTCTGAGAAATCAGAAATAAATTTTTGGTTTAGACTCATATTCTAGACAGGTTTTTAATTTTTTGGACCCAAATTTGATTTATATCAGTCTTTGTATCGACTGCCTATTCGAAATTCGCAAAATTGCAGTATGTTTCCTCTGGCTTTCTTTGCCGGATCATTACAGGGTCACTGATGAGGCTTTATTAGCCGAACTACGTAGTATGACCCATCTTCTTTCTTATGAATGTTTTCATTGCTCTTAAAGGAACTCATTTTTGATTTTTGTTTGCCTTCACTGCAGCTGGTGTTGTGTCGTGTGGCGGCGTAAAACGTCTCCCCGTACATCAACCATAGTGTAGTTTATATTTTACTTTTGGTCCTTTGAGATCAGCGTGAATATTCTGAGAAATAAGAAATAAATTTTTGGTTTAGACTCATATTCTAGACAGGTTTTTAATTTTTTGGAGCCCAATTTGATTTTTTATATCAGTCTTTGTATCGACTGCCTATTCGAAATTCACAAAATTGCAGTATGTTCCCTCTGGCTTTCTTTGCCGGATCATTACAGGGTCACTGATGAGGCTTTATTAGCCAAAACTACGTAGTATGACCCATCTTCTTTCTTATGAATGTTTTCATTGCTCTTAAAGCAACTCATTTTTGATTTTTGTTTGCCTTCACTGCAACTGGTGTTGTGTCGTGTGGCGGCCGTAAAACGTCTCCCCGTACATCAACCATAGTGTAGTTTATATTTTACTTTTGGTCCTTTGAGATCAGCGTGAATATTCTGAGAAATAAGAAATAAATTTTTGGTTTAGACTCATATTCTAGACAGGTTTTTAATTTTCTGGAGCCCAATTTGATTTATATCAATCTTTGTTTCGACTGCCTATTCGAAATTCGCAAAATTGCAGTATGTTTCCTCTGGCTTTCTTTGCCGGATCATTACAGGGTCACTGATGAGGCTTTATTACCCAAAACTATGTAGTATGACCCATCTTCTTTCTTATGAATGTTTTCATTGCTCTTAAAGGAACTCATTTTTAGCTCACCTGTCACGTAGTGACAAGGTGAGCTTTTGGGATCACTTTTTGTCCGTCGTCCGTCGTGCGTGCGTCCGTGCGTGCGTTCGTCCGTAAACTTTTCTTCAAACGACATCTCCTCCTAAACAACTGATCGGATTTTGACCAAACTTCACAGGAATGATCCTTAGGTGGTCCCCTTTCAAAGTTGTTCAAATGGTTCCGGTCCGTTGCAGATATAGGTCACAGTAGCCAAAAATAGATTTTTTTCACCGAAAAATTAAAAAATCTTCTTCTCTGAAATCGCAAGGCCCAGGTCTTTGATATTTGGTATGAAGCTTCATCTAGTGGACCCCTACCAAGATTGTTCAAATTATAGTGCTGGGGCCAAAAATGCCCCCACACGGGGGCCCTTTGGTTTTACATGGGCTTATATAGGGAAAATCTTTAAAAATCTTCTTCTCTGAAACCGCAAGGCCCAGGTCTTTGATATTTGGTATGAAGCTTCATCTAGTGGACCCCTACCAAGATTATACAAATTATAGTGCTGGAGCTAAAAATGCCCCCGCACGGGGGCCCTTTGGTTTTACATGGGCTTATATAGGGAAAATCTTCTTCTCTGAAACCGCAAGGCCCAGGTCTTTGATATTTGGTATGAAGCTTCATTTAGTGGACCCCTACCAAGATTGTTCAAATTTTAGTGCTGGGGCCAAAAATGCCCCCACACAGGGGCCCTTTGGTTTTTAAATGGGCTTATATAGGGAAAATCTTTAAAAATCTTCTCTGAAACTGCAAGGGATAGGTCTTTGATATTTGGTATGAAGCTTTATCTAGTGGACCCCTACCAAGATTGTTCAAATTATAGTGCTGGAGCTAAAAATGCCCCCGCACGGGGGCCCTTTGGTTTTACATGGGCTTATATTGGGAAAATTTTGAAAAATCTTCTTCTCTGAAACCGCAAGGCCCAGGTCTTTGATATTTGGTATGAAGCTTCATCTAGTGGACCCCTACCAAGATTGTTCAAATTTTAGTGCTGGGGCCAAAAATGCCCCCACACGGGGGCCCTTTAGATTTACATGGGCTTATATAGGGAAAATCTTTAAAAATCATCTTCTCTGAAACCGCAAGGCCCAGGTCTTTGATATTTGGTATGAAGCTTCATCTAGTGGACCCCTACCAAGATTGTACAAATTATAGTGCTGGAGCTAAAAATGCCCCCACACGGGGGCCCTTTGGTTTTACATGGGCTTATATAGGGAAAATCTTGAAAAATCTTCTTCTCTGAAACCGCAAGGCCCAGGTCTTTGATATTTGGTATGAAGCTTTATCTAGTGGACCCCTACCAAGATTGTTCAAATTATAGTGCTGGAGCTGAAAATGCCCCCGCACGGGGGCCCTTTGGTTTTACATGGGCTTATATAGGGAAAATCTTGAAAAATCTACTTCTCTGAAACCGCAAGGCCCAGGTCTTTGATATTTGGTATGAAGCTTCATCTAGTGGACCCCTACCAAGATTGTTCAAATTATAGTGCTGGGGCCAAAAATGCCCCCGCACCAGGGCCCTTTTGTTTTACATAGGCTTATATAGGGAAAATCTTTAAAAATCTTCTCTGAAACCCCAAGGCCCAGGTCTTTGATATTTGGTATTAAGCTTCATCTAGTGGACCCCTACCAAGATTGTTCAAATTACAGTGCTGTAGCTAAAAATGCCCCCCGCACCAGGGCCCTTTGGTTTTACATGGGCTTATATAGGGAAAAGCTTGAAAAATCTTCTTCTCTGAAAACGCAAGGCCCAGGTCTTTGATATTTGGTATGAAGCTTCATCTAGTTGATCCCTACCAAGATTGTTCAAATTATAGTGCTGGGGCCAAAAATGCCCCTGCACCAGGGCCCTTTTGTTTTACATAGGCTTATATAGGAAAAATCTTGAAAAATCTTCTTCTCTGAAACTTCAAAGCCCAGGTCTTTGATATTTGGTATGAAGCTTCATCTTGTGGACCTCTACCAAGATTGTTCAAATTATAACCCTGGGGCCAAAAATGCCCCCGCTCCGGGGCCCTTTGGTTTTACATAGACTTATATAAGGAAAATCTTGAAAAATCTTCTTCTCTGAAACCACAAGGCCCAGGTCTTCAATATTTGTTATGAAGCTTCAGCTAGTGGACCTCTATAAAGATTGTTCAAATTAAATCCCTGAGACCAAAAATGCCCCCGCCATGTGGCCCTTTGGTTTTACATAGACTTATATAGGGAAAATCTTTAAAAATCATCTTCTCTGAAACACAAGGCTTAGGTCTTTGATATTTGTTATTAAGCTTCAGCTAGTGGACCTCTACCAAGATTGTTAAAATTATAGCCCTGGGGCCAAAAATGCCCACGCTTCGGTGCTCTTTGGTTAAACATAGACTTATATAGGGAAAATCTTGTTTTACATAGACTTCTATATGCAGGGTAAACCTTTAAAATCTTCTTCTCTGAAACCAGAAAGCCCAGGTCTTTCATATTCGATAAGAAGTTTCATCTTGTGGACCACTACCAAGATTGTTCAAATTATAGCCCTGGGGCCAAAATTGACCCTGCCCGGGGCCCACTTGTTATACATTGGATCAGGTGAGCGAACCAGGGCCCTCTGGGCCCTCTTGTTGATTTTTGTTATACACAGGGTAATAAATACTCTGTAGGCAGGTAAACATGTGGAATCTTGTTTGTTTGATTTGAGGTTTAACGTCCCCGTCAACACAATTTAGGTCATTTTGGAGACGTTGCTTCCAATTTTGTTGGACTTTGACCCGAAATTGAGATGAAATGACATCTCGATCCCTGCTGCCCAATAAAACCAAAAGGGTTTATAAGCATGGACGGGCCAACTCGCAGCAATTTTCCTGGGCAGGCTTAGACCTTCTAAGCGGATTACTACTGCTAATGTGCGGTAGGTATCAACTCTCCATGGAAGCACCATGCAGCCCAATCTATTTCTCCAAGCCCCAGTGGGCGGGGGCGATAAACATGTGGAATCATCTGCTAGATAATGTGTGTGAGAAAATTTTGCTAATTAATCAGCTGCTTAGTCAAATGGTGCGGTGACGTCAATCCTGACCATGTCCATGGACTAGAGCTACAGAAAACAAACCTAGGTGTATCAATTTGGCCAGGAAAAAAAAAAGAACAGAAAAAATGGAAGGAATATGAGTGAGGTTGAAACTCCTTCCATTGTACTGACCATATACCGGAATGTGTTTGAGTCTGTGCAGATGTGGCACTGATGACACTTTTCAGTTGGATGGGTCATACACTCATGGCGCTGATGAGTCCCTTAGACTAACCAATCAAATTACTTGATGTGATTTATTCCTATAAATTCACCAGTTGAATGACATTGTGCTGAGCCAGTTCATATGGCTTTTGCGGAAGCCTGCATTCTTTGCAAAGGTAGGGGTGGATGGGTAAATATATAAAAATAGCATGATTGCTGTCACACGCATCTATAAAGTTAGAAGGGATAATGATTTTTTTTATTTTTTATTTATTTTTAGCTCACCTGGGCCGAAGGCTCCAGGGGAGCTTATAGTATAGTGGGTCCTCCGTCGTCCGTCGTCCGTCCGTCGTCCGTCCACACTTTTGAGCAGCTATATCTCAGTATCCTGCAGGCTGATCTCAATCATTTCTCACCTGTAGTATGCCTCTGGTGGGGCATTGATGACATCAACTTTTTTTTGAAATCGCTCTAAAACTTTGGTTCCTATGGCAACCACAAGGTCCCATAGACTTACTATGGGAAAATGCTTGTCATCACCGTAGCGCCTTCAGTTTTGATCGGATCTTTCTGAAACTTATATGTAAGGTGACTGGGGATAAAAACTCGGATGAGTTCGAAAACCGGCCAAGTCGGCCCATTTATCATAGAGTTACGTCCCTTTGATTGCTGAAAATGCCCATTTTCGACCTTGTCATCACCGTAGCCCCTTCAGTTTTGATCGGATCTTTCTGAAACTTATATGTTATGTGGCGGGGGATAAAACCACGGATGAGTTCGAAAACCGGCGTAGTCCGCTAGTTTATCATAGAGTTACGTCCCTTTGATTGCTGAAAATGCCGATTTTTGACCTTGTCATCACCGTAGCCCCTTCAGTTTTGATCAGATCTTTCTGAAACTTATATGTAAGGTGGCTGTGGATAAAATCTCGGATGAGTTCGAAAACCGACCAAGTTGGCCCTTTTATCGTAGAGTAACGTCCCTTTGATTGCTGAAAATGCTGATTTTTGACCTTGTCATCACTGTAGCCTTTTCAGTTTTGATCGAATCTTTCTGAAACTTATATGTAAAGTGGCTGGGGATAAAATCTCGGATGAGTTCGAAAACCAGCCAAGTTGGTCCATTTATCACAGAGTAACGTCCCTTTGATTGCTGAAAATGCCGATTTTTGATCTTGTCATCACCGTAGCCCTTTGAGTTTTGATCGGATCTTTCTGAAACTTATATGCAAGGTGGCTGGGGATAAAGCCTCAGATGAGTTCGCATACCGGCAAAGGTGGCCTATTTATCAAAGAGTTAGGTCCCTTTGATTGCTGAAAATGTTGATTTTTGACCTTGTCAACACTGTAGCCCCTTCAGTTTTGATCGGATCTTTCTGAAACTTATATGTAAGGTGGCTGGGGATAAAACCTCGGATGCGTTCGAAAACCGGCCAAGTTGCCCCATTAACTATATAGTTATGTCCCTTTGATGGCTGAAAATGTCGATTTTTTACCTTGTCATCACAGTAGCCCCTTCAGTTTTGATCGAATCTTTCTGAAACCTATATGTAAGGTGACTGGAGATAAAACCTAGGATGAGTTTGAATACCGGCCAAGTTGGCCCATTTATCATTGATTTACGTCCCTTTGATTGCTGAAAATGCCGATTTTTGACCTTGTCATCACCATAGCCCCTTCAGTTTTGATCGGATCTTTCTGAAACTTATATGTAAGGTGGCTGGGGATAAAATCTTGGATGAGTTCGAAAACAGGCCAAGTCAGCCCATTTATCATAGAGTTCTGTCCCTTTGATGGCTGAAAATGTTGATTTTTGACCTTGTCATTACCGTAGCCCCTTCAGTTTTGATCGGATTTTTCTGAAACTTATATGTAAGGTGGCTGGGGATGAAACCTTGGATGAGTTCGAAAACTGGCCAAGTCGGCTCATTTATTTTAGAGTAACATCCCTTTGATTGCTAAAAATGCCAAATTTTGACCTTGTCATCACCGTAGCCCCTTCAGTTTTGATCGGATCTTTCTGAAACTTATACGTGAGGTGGCTGGGAATAAAATCTTGGATGAGTTTAAATACTGGCCAAGTCTGATCGGATCTTTCTGAAACTTACATGTAAGGTGGCTGGGAATAAAACCTCAGGTGAGTTTGAAAACTGGCCAAGTCGGCACATTTATCATAGAGTGACGTGCCTTTGATTGCTGAAAATGCCTATTTTCGACATTGTTATCACTGCTGCCCCTTTAGTTTTGAACGGATCTTCATGAAACTTACAAACAAGGAAGTCAGGCAGAAAGCTTGGAGGAGTTTGAAAACTCTTGTTTTTGAACTTGTTTTTTAATGTTTTCTTTTATTTTGGTTTCACGGCCCTTTCAAGATTATTTCACTTATTTTGAGCTGACTGATAATCAGAGTAGCCGGAGAAAAACCACCTGACCTGTTGCAGAGCTTGGCTGGATAACGAATTTACATAAATAGTCAGACACCTCAACTGATTACCACTCTAGAAGCCTCCATGGTGTAGTGGTTACCCTACTTCGCTTTGTAAACCAGGGATCGCAGGATCGATCCCGGCCTTCTCCAGACTTTGGGATGAGTCTTTAAACCGAGGTCCCGTCTCCGTGACCTTAGCTGTTGGTGGGACGTAAAACTCAAACACTCACTCATTACCACTTTTGTTCTGAAATTCTTAAAAGTGCAATTTACTGCAATCTTATACAGTGATGAGGCTACAGATAAAGAGGAATAATGATAATAATTAAGCACAGATTTTTATTTTTGCATATGTTGTTGGTACTGGTTAGAATCGCTTCATTTGGGTGTTTCTAACTACTTGTGCTCCCTCCAGTGCATAAAAGGCCATATAACTCAGAAGCTATTCAGATCTCCACCCCTAAACCATAATTAGGGCCCCGCACTGAAAGTGTGGGTGCCCTATAGTAATCACTCTGTCCGTCCATCTGTCTGTCTGTCTGTCCGTCCGTCTGTCCGTCTGTCCGTCCACAAATTTTTTTATCCTCCATAACTTTTTATTATTCTTTTTTCATTCAGTGACACCAACCTGGGCGTCCCCTGGGATGTGCCGGGCCCATGCCCCACCCCCTCCACTTCATAAAAGGCCCAATATCTCAGAAACTGTTAAGATCCCCACCCCAAAACCATATATATTCTTGTTTCTTATAATAAGATGCATTCAGTGACACCAACCTGGGGGTCCCCTGAGATGTGCCATGGTCATGGCCATGCCCCCATCCCCTCCACTTCGTAAAAGACCCAATATCTCAGCAGCCGTTGAAATCCCCACCCCTAAACCATATATATTCTCGTTCCTTAGATAAGACGCATGCAGTGATACCAACCTAGGGGTCTCCCAGGGTCCGCCAGAGCCATGCCCCACCCCTCCACTTCACAAAAGGCGATATATCTCGGAAACCATCTAGCTCCCCACCCAAAAACCATATACATGTATATTCTTGTTTCTTATGATAAGACGCATTCATTGACACCAACCTGGGGATCCCCTGGGATGTGCCTGGGCCTTGCCCCACCCCCTCCACTTCATAAAAGGCCCAATATCTCAGAAACCGTTCAGATCCCCACCCCTTAACCATATTTACTGAGTCAAAAAAGTTCCTATACATAAAATTGCTTCTGTTACCATATATAGTTACTACAAATAAAAAACACACAAAATTTGTTTTGTTTTTATTTAGAGGACTCATTTTACCATGTAAAAGTACAAACTGTTTTTGTTCATGTAAACTCGCCAGCCTGCGCTATTGTTTAAAACACCCAAGGGGTCACTGTGACAATTTCGCAGAATAAATCATTACAAAGGCCAAGATTTTACACCATAATTAATTACACTTAGCGCAAGATTTCTAAATTTTGACACATGTAACCTTGTATTAGATACCCTTTGTGTCTATTTACAAAAGGTTTGTAACTTTAGTTCCATTCACTTAAGAGAAACAGACGATCGCGTATAGGCCTCCCATTCTTTGAAGGTGTGTGCAAAATGCTTATTTCAATTGAAACTCCATAGAAAATTGCAATCGGTAGTGCTACATGCTACATGAATTTTCTACATTATTTTCCATCATGATTAAGAGCAATGGTGGCAACAAAGCACTTTTTAAAGAAACTGCAAAAATGGAATAACAGGTAAAGAAATAGCAACAGTTTGAAAATTGCTATATTTTTAATTGAAAGGGAGATAATCTGGGAATTTCACAAATTAAAGCTTTGATTGTAGGGCAAGATCATGAGATAATGGAAATGTAAAGTGAGTTTCGATGATCAGTGGTCATGATCTTTCATCTCTGACAAGAAATGATCATCTGCGCATGCGCATTGCCAAATTCCTTGCAAAACCTTTTTAGGCACATATTACAAGACAACTCTTGAGCAGAAAAGTATGGGCAAATGTAATTGTATGCATTGTGTAGCTAAACGTCCGATTCGCATGTTTACAACCACGCTTAACTGAATGGCTGCCGGATAGCTACTGGAATTAACCCGGATTTGGTACAGTTACTTTTTTGACTGGGTATAATGATAAGACACATTCAGCGATTTCAACCAAGGGGTCACCTGGGATGTGCCGGGGCGATGCCCCACCCTCCACTTCATAAAAGGAGATATATCTCAGAAACCTTTCAGATCCCCACCCCAATGTCATATATATTCTTGTTTCTTATGATAAGACACATTCAGGGAAACCAACCTGGGGGTCCCCTGGGATGTGCCCAGGCCATGCCCTACCCCCTCCACTTCATAAAAGGCCCAATATCTCGGAAACTGTTTAGATCCCCACCCAATAACCATATATATTCGTGTTCTTTATTACAAGAGGCATTCTGTGATACCAACCTAGGGGTTCCTCAGGGTGCAACCGGGCCATGCCCCACCCCTCCACTTCATAAAAGGCAATATATGTCAGAAACCATTTAGATCCCCATCCCAAAACCATATATATTCTTGTTCCTTATGATAAGGCGCATTCAGTGACACTAACTTGAGTGTCCCCCTGGGATGTGCCAGGGCCGTGCCCCACCCCCCTCCACTTTGTATTAGGCCCAATATCTCAGAAACCATTTAGATCGGCATCCATATAAACCATATAATATTATACTCTTGTTCCTTTTTATAAGACACAGTGATACCAACCTAGGGGTCTTCCAGAGTGCGCTGGGGCCATGCCCCAACCCCACTTCATAAAATGCCACATATCTCAGAAACTGATCAGATCCCCACCCATGTATATTTGTGTTCCTTTTGATAAGACTCATTCAGTCACATCAACCTTGGGTGTATTTGTGCTAGGGCAATGTGTCGATGCCATGGCCCACCCCTCCTCTTCATAGAAGGCCATATATCTCAGACACCATTAAGATCCCCACCTCATAATCAGATATATTCTTGTTCCTTGTGATTAGACACATTCCGTCACACCAACTTGGGGGTCCACAGGGGCCATTCCTCTCCTCTTCACTTCATAAGAAGGCCTCATATCTCAGAAACAGTTCAGATCCCCACTCCTAAACAATATAATTTCTTGGTCCTAATGATAAGACACATTCAAGGACAACAATGTTGGATTTCCTGGTGTCTGCAAGGGCCATGCTCCAACCCCTCCACAGCTTAAAAGGCCTTATATCTCTGGAACTGTACACATCCTCACCCCTAAACCATATATATTCTTGTTCCTTATGATACTACGCATACAGTGATACCAACCTGGGCTCTGTGTGATCCATGTCCCACCCTCCACTTCTGTTGGATCCATGTCCCATTCTCCACTTCATAAAAGGCCTAATATTTCAGATACAGAGTCCACATGGAATGGGGGTTCGTTTATAATCGATAAATTGAAACCATACATGGCTGCGACACTGCCCACCTGAACTCTGGTGAGCACAGTGGCCCATGGGCCTCTTGTTTTTTTTTGTTCTGATATTAGATAAATTAAATTTAGGACTTATTGGCAGTTGAAGAGATTCTGTTGATATGTATGTTGACGTTCATGTTGGTGGATAGATCGGAACCTACATATCTCGCAAATGAAACAATTTGAGGACATGATTATGCTTTACATATGATGTCATGGTTGGAGTTCTTGCCCAGGTTATGTGCAAAACTTGATCTTCTATGTTTGAAGTACATGTCCCAGTGAGATTACTATGATTGGACGGTCTATAAATCCCTCTGGAGGATGGTTGAGGAATCAGGGTTGAATTATGGTCAGGTAAACCACAATGTCATCAGCAAACAGGCGAACCTGGGACCACACATTGTCGGGCAGGTCTAATAACAATAACAATGTGGCTAGAACTGATCCTTGCAGTACACCTGAAGGAACTGTCACCTCATCTGAGTACTCAACTTCAAGTTCAACTGTCTAACTTCTAATGAGAAAAGACTTAATCCACTGGATGGTTAATTCATGTACGTGTAGCTTGCAAAGGAGTTTCATGTGATTCACCTAGCCAAAGATCTAGTTAAACACATGATAAGATCTATTTGTTGACCATTAGATTGTGACCTGGTAAGGTTATAAACAAGGTGAATCACATGGGGGGTCACAAGATCTGCGCTCCCAGGCTGTTGAGTATTTAGTGATCATATGGTATAATCAAATCAAATCAAACCAAATCCAATTTATTTCTCTCAGGTTATACAATATGATAACAACATGAGAAGCAAACCGTTATACAAACATAATGTTTAAGTGTGGCACAATGACACAAATTGATAAAAGTCAAAGAAACAAACTAGAGGACAACAACAGGTAAATATGTTGTCATTACCAACTTGTTATGACCAAGAAAGTCATTACCAACTTTCTTATATCCCTAACCCTTCTGTCCCTAGCATTAAACTTAGTTATAAAAAGGAGAACGACAATGAAAGAAGAGACGAACGGCAAATTATGCACAACAAGCCTTTGTTTATATTGAGACTGATATTTGTGAAACTAGTTAGAACACATCTCCACCATTGCACTTAATGTATAATTGTTCAAAGCAAATCACCATACTGTTACTAGCAAACTGCTGTCCAGTATTTTTACGTAGTAGGCACGTTGCCCTACTCTGGCCTTCGAGCATTTCGGCTTGTTTTATTCAGTCTTTATTCTTTGGGGGAAAAAAACTAATATATTATAACCAGCAAAGGATTCGGTATCTATTGATGCCACTGAATTGAAGATTGTCACAGCCATTTCTGTAACAAATTCACAGTTTTGTGAAGCTGTTATGAATTTTCGCAGTACCAGCCACGTACCAGCTGACTCATTTCTGTGTTTAAATTGCAGCTGACAAAGCTTTCCAAAATTTCTGCACAAGAATTTCAGAGAAAAATAAGTTGAGTAAATATGGGAAGTGTTTTTAAGTCCCGATACTACGTAATAACGCTAAATTAAGCGATTACCTATCGTCAGTATTATCATTTTCGACATTTATCTGGAACTTTTGAGTAACAAGTTCCGGAGTCGATGCTACATGGTGAAGACAGACAGAAAGAAAACTGTACACAGGATTCCATGGGTACACCAAGGCCTTTGTGGTATACTTCTAAACAAACTGGTTGGGTTTTGGCCATGGCATTCTACAAGCAGCAATTTTAGTGAACTGGATGCAGTGGCGCATGATAGCTCAGTGCACTTGCCTATGATGCTAGAGGTCAAGGGTTCGATATACGGCAGCGGCAATAAAATTTCGGTGTCCGAACACTCTCCATTGGCATTATTTACAGAGATGAATGTCATTAAGTGCACCAGCCTTTGGATGGGGACGTGAACTGAAGGCCCCCTGTGAAGGGGAACCATCCCCTGTGCAGGTTAAAGAACCCTACCGTAATTACATGGTTACTGTGTAGGCTTTCATCCTGCAAAACCTGGAGTGTGCACCTGCGAGTAATGGCCAAATGTGACCGATCGCAGTATCAGTAGAAAGAAATAATGCTTATAATTATTTTATGAACTACTTACACAAACCATACTATACCGTAGTCAGTTTTTTGTTTGGTTTGAGGTTTAACGTCCCCACCAACAGTGTATAGGTCATTTATGAGACGTTGCTTCCAATTTTCTGGGACTTTTATCCAACACTGAGATGGAATAACATCTCAAGCCCTGCCACCCAATGAAACCAATAGGGTTTATAATGCATGGATGGTCCGACTCGCACCACTTTTCCTGGGCAGGCTTTGAACCTCAAAGTGATTTACCAGTACTCTTGTGCTGTCGGTTTCAGCTCTGCATGGAAGCATCATGCAGCCCAATCCATTTCTTCAAGCCCCAAAACTATACCGTAGTCAGCCACATTAAAAGCAGTAGTAAAGTATTATTACACAGCATGACAGAAACATAATTATCGTAATTTCACATTTTACTGAATTAGAACTATCAGTATTCAGTCTGTTTAAACAACATGTTACCGGTCTGAATTCCTAAGATATATGGATATATTTTATGCTGAAATAGTGTCTTGACAAAGATTGGAACATGGTAAAATTATATTTAAAACTTAAATGAATACAAAGCTTGCAGCTGAAAAATGGGGATACCAATGTAGAAAACTGAATGCCCAGCCACTATTACAACACACATAAAGCCATTCACAGTATCAATTAAATCACCAATGATGGCTTTAATCCATAAAATTTTTCAGCATTAAATAATATGAAATTCTGATGACTGTAGAAAGGTTTATATCAGAATACTGGTTGTGACATCGTACAAAACGTAATAAAGGGGGTCTTTCAAGGTATAGGAAATTTGTATTGGCTTCTGCCCACGCTTGGATTTTGATGAAATTATGCACAATAATTGCCTTGGGTATAACCATTATAATTACGATGCATTCACTTTTAAATTTTATTAGGGCCCCGCACTGAAAGTGTGGGTGCCCTATAGTAATCACTCTGTCCGTCCGTCTGTCTGTCTGTCCGTCCGTCCGTCTGTCCGTCCACAAATTTTTTTATCCTCCATAACTTTCTTATTCCACTGAAAGTGTGGGTGCCCTATAGTAATCACTCTGTCCATCCGTCTGTCTGTCTGTCCGTCTGTCCGTCCACAAATTTTTTTATCCTCCATAACTTTCTTATTCCTGGATGGATTTAAATATTACTTGGCAGAAATGTTAACCATAATGTGATGAGGTGTTGCGCGCAAGACTCAGGTCCGTACCTCAAAGGTCAAGGTCATACTTAGAGGTTAAAGGTCAAAAAAGGGTCTTTCCTGTGTCCAATTAATAACTTTGTTATTATTCCTGGATGGATTTAAATATTACTTGGCAGAAATGTTAACCATAATGTGACGAAGTGTCACACGCAAGACCCACAGCCGTACCTCAAAGGTCAAGGTCATACTTAGAGATAAAAGGTCAAAAAAGCGTCTTTTTTATTGTGTCCAATCTATAACTTTCTTATACCTGGATGGATTTAAATATTACTTAGCAGAAATATTAACCATAATGTGACAGTGTGCCGTATAGTAATGCCCTGTCTGTCCGTCCTTCTGTCCATCTGCCCGTCTATCCATCAACATTTTTCATGTTTACAAACTGAAGCTGAAGTTATTGACAGTTGCCATATAGTAATACCCTTTTGTTTTTAATTCATAACTTACAGTCAAATGCATCAACTTCAAACTTAAGATATATGGTCACAATATCATTACACAATTACATGGCAACCGACGTAACTCTAGCTACAATACTCTAAGAGTAATAGCCCTTTGAAAAAAAATCCAACTCCTCTGATGGCACTGCCGGGGCCCTAGTCAGTTTCACTGACAGTTCTAGTTTCCGTAGTAAATTTATTAAATATTTTATGAAGTCTCTATCACAACAGAGAGTACTCTCATATAAACTTGTCTACAGTATTCAGAGTTTCATATATCTAATGCTGCTATGTTTTTTGAATTAAAGCCATAATTGGTGAGTTAGTTGATACTATGAATGACCTCATATGTCTAGTAATAGTGGCTGGGCATTCAGTTTTCTTTGATGGTGTCCCCATATTTCAGGTCCTATTTTTGTATTCTTTAAAATTTTATATGCATTTTTAACATGTTCCTATTTTTGTCAAGACGCCATTTTAGCATAAAAACTACCCACACATCTTAGGAACATGTTGATGAATTTTGATGGAAATTGAAGACCGGTAACATTGTGTTTTAACAGACTGAATACTGATAGTCCTGATTCAGCAAAATGTGAAATTATATGATTATCATGTTTTGGTCAAGCTGTTTAATAATCCTTACTATTGCTTTCAATTTGGATGGCTATAGTATAGTATGGTTTGTGTAAGTAGTTCATATCATAATTATAAGTATTATTTAAAAACATCCATTTCGGTACATTTGCCCCCTATGGAACAAACTATTTTGTCTACAGAACTATACCGCAAAGGTTTTGATGACAAACGTCATCAAACGCACCCATGTAATCATGTGCACAGTTTTCTTTCTGTCTTTCTTGTCTAATTTGGTAATGCTGCTAAGGTGTTGTTTAGATTTAACATTCAAATCAACAACATACCAGTCACTTTAGATGTTGCTTCAGATTTTGTGAGATTTGTTATCCGACTCGAGATAAATGCCTCTCAAGTCAAACTGTTGTTTGTTTATTTAACCCTAACTGTCCATTTAAAAAGAAAGGTTTACTCTAGGGAAAATCAATAACACTTGAGATTACTTTTCCTGGACATTAAGTTTTCAGAATTTGTATCTGCATAGGCACTAGCCAATCTATCTTTTTTGTATAGCCCCTATGAACGAAATCAAACGGCTTCCTAAAGCTGTATTCCAAAGCCATTTGGATTTGCTTTTAGAATCCACATGGTCGTACATTTGTCAGTGTTCCAAAACTTATGTGATCATGATTGTGTTGTCTTTATATTTGTATAGGTCTTTCACTTCATTTACCTATCTCAGCAGTTGTTGCAGTAATTACAAAGCACATTATGTAAGATATCAAGAAGCATTTAAACTGTTGATAATAATTATTCCATCTGTGAGTAGTTGTTGGATTACTCATAGGATTTTAAATTATTTTCAGTAAATACATTGTGATGCTTTTTTTCTGTCCAAACACTGCAATGCTCTTTCTAAGCTGAGAGATACACTGCACAGAAATGCACTGGTAATTATTAATAAACAAAAAACAAGCAAGAACAGTGCTTAAAAAAACCCGGTGAACTTGCATTCAGCAGAAACATTCAAGAAGTGGTCGAAAGTTTTACAAACAGAAAAAATACTAAAAGCTCGCTTCCGATAAATAAACCACTATATTGACAAAGTAAATAAAAATAAGACACTAAAGAAACGTCAACAATTACAATACCAATGCAGAAAAGAGACATATTTATGTATGAGTACTATAAGGAAGGAAACTGTTTCTCTCCCTGTCTAATTGCAAAATTTCTCTAGGTCTTGGAACAGCTTTGTTTCCACCAAATATTCTGCGCCTCATCCATAAATGATATATTTTGCAAAAGAAACTCAATATCAGTGACATTTCGATTTTTGGAAATACTAACCAATAATTACTGTAACTTTTTTGTTAGGATAATAATCCAGCGTTCATAAAGACAGAGTATATCTCAGGCTTAATCTGGCCATGGTTTTATCAACAGAACTATTTTTACTAGTAACAACAAACCACTGACCATTGCGTCTTTGCATACCTGCTTGGTATGCAAATGAAAATAATGGATCTCCTTGCCTTACACCTATTTGAGTAGCATGACTTATGCAAAGTCATTAAATAAAGTTGCACATGTTCACAATAATTTTGCTGCTAATAAAAAAGCAATATATGTTGCTAAGCTTAATTTGTTGATTAGAATACCTTTTGATTTAGTGTTTTATTATCTACTATTTTGGATAGATCATAGTGTATAAATGAAAGGAAAATATCAGAAATTCATGATATTTTAATAGTTTCTAAGCGAGATCAGCTCAATATGTATTTATTTTGATTTGAATAATCTCATTTTTTATTACGTAAGTGTTACGAATTGCCTTTTTGTATGGTTCTTGGATGATTTCAATAAAATAGTAAATTTTGCAGAACGACTTACATCCATTAAAGGTGTAAAACTATAGTGTTACCGGTTTCGGATTTTCACGAAATTTGGCATAGCTAAAGAAGATACATATCGCAAGTTTTCCTAGCAAAATGAAATCTTGACAAAGACTAGAACATATTTATCTTAGGGATTGAATTTTGATATTTTTTTAAAATTTAAATTAAAAAATGAGATTTTTGATAATTATTTTATCAGAAAATGTAAACTTTAATTTATTCAAAAGGTTTTTTAGTATCAAAGGAATGCCTATGGAGTTCTGCATTCAATCCAGTTCACAGATCTTGAAACTAAATAAAACATAAGATTTAAGACGCACTTATTTAGAGACAGACACCAGTTCATGGTTGGGGTCAGTTAGAGTGGCCTCCTGAGTCCTACTTTGATTTATATAATTTATTAAATACATTTTTATAGGTTGTATATGCGGAGTTATTAATATACAAAGTTTAAAGAAAAAACATGCATGGGCACAGATGAAAGACCCCCTTTAAAATGGAATTACATTAGAAAGCAAATGCATCATAATTACAAAGGTTATACCCAAGGCAACTGTTGTGCATAATTTGATCAAATTCCAAGCGTTGGCAGAAGCCTATGTAAATTTTCTATAACCTGTAAAACCCCCTTTGGGTCAGTTGGGCTTATTCACATGAGAGTTACTTGCCCCCTGTCTCCCATTGACATGCAATGGGGAAAATGTTGTTCGGGTGAAATTGACTTTATTTTTGATCTGATCCTGATTAATTAACCCATTTTGTACCGGAAACCCCTAAAGGTGTACCTTGGCAAACAGTGCAGGCACAGATCAGACGCCGCAAAATGCGGCGTCTGATCAGGGCCTACACTCTTTGAAAAAGTTCAACCATTTTCCAGATTAATTTTAAAGATTAACACAACCTGACATCCCCAAATTTTGAAATGGGCTCCTGCTATATATAAGGAGGGAGATTCCATTTGGTACAAAAAGGGTTAAACTTGCAAGTAATGAGGACAGCCATATACATATAGTCTTGGATTAGTATGTCTTTAGGGCAGATCGGACTATTCATATGAGAGTTACCTGCGCTCTTTTCTCCCACGGACATAAAATGGGGAAAATGTTGTCCTGGAGATATTGACTTTATTCTTATTGGCTCCTCATACAACTTATAGGTAATGAGCACAGCCATAGAATCTTGGACAAGTTTGAATTTGGGCTGATTGGATTATTCTCATGAGTTACATGTACTTGCATTTTAGTCTTCCATAGATGTATAATGGGGATAATTTTGTCTGCTTGACAGTGGATTCATTTATGATAGTATCTATATGAAGCTTGCAGAAAAATGTTGTCCGTTCAGACATTAGCTTCATGTTTTAGCTCACCTGAGCACAAAGTGCTCAAGGTGAGCTATTGTGATCAGTGAGTGAGTGTTTCAGTTTTACGTCCCACCAACAGCTAAGGTCATACGGAGACGGGACCTCGGTTTAAAGACTCATCCGAAAGTCTGGAGAAGCCCGGGATCGAACCTGCGACCCCTGGTTTACAAGGCGAGTAGCGTAACCACTCGACCACGGAGGCTTCTTATTGTGATCAGTCTTTGTCCGTGCGTCCGTCGTCAACTTTTGCTTTAAACAACTTCTCCTCCAAAACTGCGGGACAGATTTTGAAATAATTTCACAGGTATGTTCCTTGGGTGACCCTCTACCAAAATTGCTCAAATTGTTCCACTGAGGTGAACAAGATGGCCACCAGAGCTAAAAATAGAAAAGCCTTTTAACAACTTCTCTTCCTTAACCGGTGCATGGATTTTGATATAATTTCACAGGAAGGTTCCTTGGGTGACCCTCAACCAAATTGCTCAAACGGGTCCCCTTGGATGAACAAGATGGCCTCCAGAGCTAAAAATAGAAAAAACCTTTAAACAACTTCTCCCTAACCAGTGAATGGATTTCAAAATAATTTCGCAGGAATGTTCCTTGGGTGACCCTGTACTGAAATTGCTCAAACGGTTCTGCTGGGATGAACAAGATGGCCACCAGAGCTAAAAATAGAAAAACCTTTAAATAACTTCCTCTCCTTAACCAGTGGGTGGATTTCAAAATAATTTTACAGGAATGGTTGACCCTCAACAAAAATTGCTCAAACTGTCCCGCTCGGATGAACAAGATGGCCACCAGAGCTAAAAATAGAAAAAAGCTTTAAAAGACTTCTCTTCCTTAACCAGTGGATGGATTTTGAAATATCTGCACAAGAATGTTCCTTGTGTGACCTACCAAAATTGCTCAAACTGCTCCGCTCGGATGAAAAAGATGACCGCAAGGGCAAAAAATAGTAAACCATTAAACGACTTCTGCTCCTTAACCAGTGAATGGATTTTGATATAATTTCACAGGCATGTTCCTTGGGTGACCATCCACCAAAATTACTCAAACCATGCCGCTCTGATGAACAAGATGGCCACCAGAGCTGAGAATACAAAAACTTTGAAATGACATCTCCTTAACCAGTGGATGGATTTTGAAATTATTTCACAGGAATGTTTCCAAGGTGACTTCATACCCAAATTGCTCAAAGCTTGCAGAAATATGTTGTCCTATCAGACATTGGCTTCATTTTTAGCTCACCTGAGCACAAAATGCTCAATATGAACAATTGTGATCGGTCTTTGTGCGTCGTCCGTGCATGCGTGTGTCCGGCGTCAACTTTTGCTTTAAACAACTACTTTAAAAAACTGCTGGACAGATTTTGAAATAATTTCACAGATATGTTCCTTGGGTGACCCTCTACCAAAATTGCTGAAATCGTTGCACTCAGGTGAACAAGAAGGCCGTCAGAGCTAAAAATAGAAAAAAATCTTTAAACGACTTCTCTTCCTTAACTGGTGCATGGATTTTGATATAATTTCACAGGAAGGTTCCTTGGGTTGACCCTTTACCAAAATTGCTCAAATGGGTCTGCTCGGATGACCAAGACGGCCTCCAGAGCTAAAAATATAAAAACCATTACAGGATTTATTCTCGTTAACCAGTGGATGGATTTCAAAATAATTTCACAGGAATGTTTCTTGGGTGACTTTCTGTTAAAATTGTTCAAACAATTCTGCTTGGATGAAATTAAGGTGGCTGTGTGAGCTAATATTAAAAAAACTTTTAAATAACTTCTCCTGCTTAACCAGTGGATGGATTTCGAATTAATTTCAGAGGAATGTTCCTTGGGGTGACCCTCTTTCAAAATTGCTCAAACCGTTGTGTTTGGATGAACAAGATAGCCGCCAGAGCTAAAATTATAAAAACCTCC
Organism: Lucinisca nassula; assembly: GCA_963580285.1. Classification (NCBI taxonomy): domain Eukaryota; kingdom Metazoa; phylum Mollusca; class Bivalvia; order Lucinida; family Lucinidae; genus Lucinisca; species Lucinisca nassula. Next base: position 118,862,063 of record OY757014.1, read on the forward strand.
TTGGGTAAACCAAAATGGCTCAAACCCTCTACTCCACCATATATTACCTACATTTTCATTTGTACAATATGGATCAGGTGAATGATCCAGGGTCATCATGGCCCTCTTGTTTATAAAATCTTCATCAAACTTGCAGGTAATTAGGACAGGCATAAAATCTAGTACAAGTTTGAGTTTGGCTGGCGTTTGAGTTAACCTTCCTTGAGGGCCTCCTACACTCAGAAAAATATTGTCCAGATAATAGCGATTTCATATTTGATCGAATCTCCATCAGACTTACATATAATCAGTGATTTTTTTACAAATTTGCCATTATGAGTCCTGGGACCCGCTGGGTCCAGAATTAATGCATCCCGGACCCAAACCATGCATCCAACCCAGGACCCATGGTAAAACCTTCTTTTGCACCCTAGAGTAAATATTGTAGTCAGTCTGGAATGCATGAATTCTGGATTGTAGCAATTCCTGATCATTGCCCGTTTTCAGTTTTATTTAAACTTGTGTATATACCGTATTCAGGCGTGATTTACCCACAGCTTTTTTCCCTCAAATTACAGGCCCAAGTTCAGGGTGCGGGTAACCCGCCCGAATTATTTTTGGACAATTTTATTTTTACTTTTGTCAGCTGAAAATACGATGCATCTCATGTTATGCTCTATCCTTTTACAATTCCCGACATAAATAACGTTTAATTGAATAATTGTCCACTCAATTTTACTTACACATGAGTAATATAACAATCTCCATTACTAAGCAAGCCCGATTTTGTGAGTATTATTCCTAAAACTCTGATTTTAAACGAAATAAACATGCAAGTTCAATGCGAACATCGAATTCCGGCATCCAAACGGCGGCCCACAAACCACCGCTAGTTTTTTTCCTGCACGCGATCGGTAAATGACGTCATCGGACCCAAGCAACCCCACACGTGTCTATTGTTTTATCTTAATTGGGGTATCTCTTTCATAAAAAAATGTTTGGAAACGGTAAAAAAGTTCTCGATTGGAAAACGGTTGTGGAAAACAGCGCTTTCCGTAAGCTCCGTGCCACTAACCAACAACAGCATATAGATGTGTTAACACAAATTAAAGCGTTCAACTTTTCTCGCCAAGCGTCTGCTATTTGGCGCCAAAAACATAACCATTCACGAGATAGTAGAATAGTCATAGCAACTCGTCTTTGGAGCAATTAAATAATTTTCACATTGATTGCGGATTAAATTTTATGATGGGGGAATAAACGCAATCTAGAGACATAACTTGACCATATTTTCACACCTTATCGACACGCACCGCAGGATGGCAATTATATGACAGGGATTAACAATAGTGTCATAATTGAACCGTTATGAATCATCAAACAGTGTAAATCCAAATCAGACGTCTGCGGCGTCTTTCTGAGGTGTCTGATCTGGGACTGCAGTGTTTAACGATGTCCCCAAAAAGGGCCGCGGACATATGTGGGTTAATAAATAAATAACAATGGTGAACAGGTAAAGTTTTTTTCAACATTTTAATATAAAATACATGCTTTCTGGTGATACTCGCACGCAGATGCATTTTCCCGCCTTTTGAAGACGATCGCCAGTTCCGTTGTTATTGATTATTGGACTGCAAAGGTAGAATCGGTTTACCGTAGAACTACGACGCCTCTGAGGACTGGGTTTTATCAAATATTGTAACACCGTTTTTGCATTCCGAAAACGAAAGTAAGAGTTCATAAAGCAGCGTACATTCATCCGAGAATTTTTATGCGTCCCAGGACCCGCCGACGATATTTTTATGCGTCCTCTGGCGAAATTATGCGTACAGGACGCAGGACGCACGCCTAAAAAAATCACTGTATAATGAGGGCAGGCATTATATCTTTGACCTGTTTGATTTGGGGGCAGATCAGACTATTCACGTGGGAGTTATTTGCCCTTTAGTCTCCCATAGACATATAATGGGGAAAATGTTGTCTGGGCAATAGCAGCTTCAGTTGAAACTGAGTTGAAACTTGTAGGGAGGCAAGATTCAGAATTGCTAAAACCGTTTCATTTGATATCCAAAGTGGCCATCATGGCAGCTATCTTGTTTGGTGAAATTCAAATAAAGGTTATGTCAGGTAAAGAACTAGTCATCTTGGTCAAATTTCTTTAAAACCTTTTTCACTCTAGAGGCCACAGTTCTATTTTAGTCATATTCGTATATGGGTCATGCCAGAGTAAAACCTAGGTCATATGATCAGATTTCTTTAAAACCTTGTTCACCCTCTAAAGACAACAGTTTTTGTTCAGTCTTGATGAAACTTCACCAGAATACAGGGTATTTGTCTTGATATGCGCCGCGTTGAGTTAGACTATGGGTTAAGTTTGATACGGTTCATATCAGAGCAAAGATCTATTTGTCCAGTTTAGAGGCAATAAATGATTCAGGTAAGCAATTAAGGGCCACTTTGGCTATCTTGTTGTAAAGCTTACTGTTGAAAAGCTTACTGTTGTAAAGCTTACAACAAATAAACCTGACCTCTCTTGAGCGATAAATAGATTGATTTGGATAAATAAGTGTAGCATTATTTTTTTGTTCCAGAAATTTGATCGGTACCGCTGTGCAAGGCTGGTGATGGAATGTTTATGCTTATTTGATGATTCGTCTATGAACAGGATGTCTGTAGCCATCTGCTCAATACTGGCTGCAAAGGTAGGATTGAAAAAATACAAATATTCTCAAAATAAAAAAATGATTTCCCAAAAGTTCCCAAGACTCAAAATGTTGAAAAATAACAATCCGGGCCTAGTTGTTCAGTGCATTATTAGCCTAGCAAACTCGTTAGTGGTCTAAATGTTATCTGTTCTAGAGGGTAAAACATCTAATTCTCTAGTATTTAGCTCACCTGAGCACAAGGTGCTGAAGGTGAGCTATTGTGATTGGTATGTGTATGTCTTCCGCCCATCTATCTGTCTGCCCGTCCTTGACAATTTAGACCTTCAGGTGCCAACAGACACCCCCCCCCCCACCCCCGCACCATATGTGGGAGTTTTGGAGGGTATAATATTCTGAAAGCCTATTTTAAACCCTAACGATGTTAGCATTCTGGATGTTATAGCCCTTTATAAGATTTCATTATGACATAAGTAGTCCACAGAAGGATCTGTGCAGTGATCATTATTGTGGTGACAACAATGGTAACGTATATTACATGTATAAGCGTTTGTAAATAGACACTGTGCAACACAAATATGAGAGTCTCAGCTGCAATGCAGTCATTTCAAATCTATTCGCTTTGTCTGTGTCATATTTGTTATTTAGGTTGCCATTTGCTGACAACATATTTATAGCTGATTTAGCAATTATGTAGTTTGTAGTGTAATCTTTATTCCAATATCTCTATATACACCACTTTTGTTTGCCAAAAAGAGAGAAGAAATATATCTGAAACAAATCTTTTACAGAACTTGAAATATGTACATGTATATAGGAAATGGGTTAGCTTATTAACCAGCTTAGCTGAATAGAAATTATTTCTTAAGATTCCATGTTGAATCAGTGTTGTATGTAGTTTGGGTTTTGTTTGTTTGTTTGATTTGAGGTTTAAAGTCCCCGTCAACACAATTTAGGTCATTTTGGAGAGGTTGCTTCCAATTTTGTGGGACTTTTACCGGACATTGAGATGAAATGGCATCTCAATCCCTGTCGGCCAATGAAACCAATAGGGTTAATAAGCATGGACGGGCTGACTCGCAGCAATTTTCCTGGGTAGGCTTAGACCTAAGCGGATTACCAGTACTCATGTGCGGTCATTATCAGCTCTGTGTGGTAGCATCGTGTGCCCAATCTATTTCTCCAAGCCCCAATGGGCTGTGGTGGCTGTAGTTTGGGTTACGTATCTTACATGAATATAAGTACAGTATATGGAATCTAGTACCGTATCGCTTCATACTACTGAATTTCAATATGTATAATTAGGAGCTAATTTATTGAAACATCATTACAAAAATGATTTGTATCTCTTGGCTGTTGTTTTGTGAGTTACCTATATCAAACAATTACCTGGTAACATACACTGTTCATCGTCAAGCAAAACGTGAATGAGATGAGTTTTAAATAGGCATGAAAGGTGCTCATGATGTATATTTAACTGCAGGACAGATTTTTAGCTCACCTGGGCCGAAGGCTCCAGGGGAGCTTATAGTATAGTGGGTCCTCCGTCGTCCGTCTTCCGTCCGTCCGTCGTCCGTCCATACTTTTGAGCAGCTATATCTCTGTATCCTGCAGGCTGATCTCAATCATTTCTCACCTGTAGTATGCCTCTGGTGGGGCATTGATGACATAAACATTTTTTTGAAATCGCTCTAAAACTTTGGTTCCTATGGCAACCACAAGGTCCCATAGACTTACTATGGGAAAATGCTTGTCATCACCGTAGCGCCTTCAGTTTTGATCGGATCTTTCTGAAACTTATATGTAAGGTGACTGGGGATAAAAACTCGGATGAGTTCGAAAACCGGCCAAGTCAGCCCATTTATCATAGAGTTACGTCCCTTTGATTGCTGAAAATGCCCATTTTCGACCTTTTCATCACCGTAGCCCCTTCAGTGTTGATCGGATCTTTCTGAAACTTATATGTTATGTGGTTTGGGATAAAACCTCGGATGAGTTCAAAAACTGGCCTAGTCCGCTGGTTTATCATAGAGTTACGTCCCTTTGATTGCTGAAAATGCCAATTTTTTACCTTGTCATCACCGTAGCCCCTTCAGTTTTGATCGGATCTTTCTGAAACTTATATATAAGGTGGCTGTGGATAAAATCTCGGATGAGTTCGAAAACCGACCAAGTTGGCCCTTTAATCGTAGAGTAACGTCCCTTTGATTGCTGAAAATGCTGATTTTTGACCTTGTCATCACTGTAACCTTTTCAGTTTTGATCGAATCTTTCTGAAACTTATATGTATAGTGGCTGGGGATAAAATCTCGGATGAGTTCGAAAACCAGCCAAGTTGGTCCATTTATCACAGAGTAACGTCCCTTTGATTGCTGAAAATGCCGATTTTTGATCTTGTCATCACCGTAGCCCCTTCAGTTTTGATCGGATCTTTCTGAAACTTATATGCAAGGTGGCTGGGGATAAAGCCTCGGATGAGTTCGCATACCGGCAAAGGTGGCCTATTTATCATAGAGCTAGGTCCCTTTGATTGCTGAAAATGTTGATTTTTGACCTTGTCAACACTGTAGCCCCTTCAGTTTTGATCGGATCTTTCTGAAACTTATATGTAAGGTGGCTGGGGATAAAACCTCGGATGCGTTCGAAAACCGGCCAAGTTGCCCCATTAACTATATAGTTATGTCCCTTTGATGGCTGAAAATGTCGATTTTTTACCTTGTTATTACCGTAGCCCCTTCAGTTTTGATCGAATCTTTCTGAAACCTATATGTAAGGTGACTGGAGATAAAACCTAGGATAAATTTGAATACCGGCCAAGTTGGCCTATTTATCATTGATTTACGTCCCTTTGATTGCTGAAAATGCCGATTTTTGACCTTGTCATCACCATAGCCCCTTCAGTTTTGATCGGATCTTTCTGAAACTTATATGTAAGGTGGCTGGGGATAAAATCTTGGATGAGTTCGAAAACAGGCCAAGTCAGCCCATTTATCGTAGAGTTCTGTCCCTTTGATGGATGAAAATGTTGATTTTTGACCTTGTCATTACCGTAGCCCCTTCAGTTTTGATCGGATTTTTCTGAAACTTATATGTAAGGTGGCTGGGGATGAAACCTCGGATGAGTTCGAAAACTGGCCAAGTCGGCTCATTTATTTTAGAGTAACATCCCTTTGATTGCTCAAAATGCCAAATTTTGACCTTGTCATCACCCTAGCCCCTTCAGTTTTGATCTGCTCTTTCTGAAACTTATACCTGAGGTGGCTGGGAATAAAATCTTTGATGAGTTTGAATACTGGCCAAGTCTGATCGGATCTTTCTGAAACTTACATGTAAGGTGGCTGGGAATAAAACCTCAGGTGAGTTCGAATACCGGCCAAGTCGGCACATTTATCATAGTGACGTGCCTTTGATTGCTGAAAATGCCTATTTTCGACATTGTTATCACTGCTGCCCCTTTAGTTTTGAACGGATCTTCATGAAACTTACAAACAAGGAAGTCAGGCAGAAAGCTTGGAGGAGTTTGATAACTCTTGTTTTTGAACTTGTCATCACCATAGCCACTTCAGTTTAGATCGGATCTTCTTAGCAAGTCAGGAATAAAAGCTTGAATGAGTTTGAAAACCGGTGAGGTCAGCCTGTTTATCATAGAGTTAAATTCTACTTGATTTTCAGAAAATGCTTACCCTGTCATCACCATGTCCTCCCATAAAGCCTTCAGTAAAGGTTGGCACTTCCTTAAACTTTGAATCTGTTAGCTCAGGTGAGCGATACAGGACCAAGCTAGCTTGGTCCTCTTGTTCTTCAAGCCAGTTCTTGGGCTGGCCATATACAACTCAAATCTTAGGAGTATTTTGTACTCTAATGGTCTCAAACTACATAATACAAGCTTCACAAGAACACATGCTAGGTATTTTGCAATGGCAGCATTATCCTGCAACAGGTAGGTAACATATGTTCCCCTTAAAATGTTTGAAGTGCTATGGGCTGCAAATTTTCATTATAATAGCCCCGCTTTGAAAAAGTGGGAGCTATACTGGCTTTGCCTTGTCCTTCTGTGATTCCGTAATTCTGTAATTCCGTACTTCAGTAATTCCGTTATTCATCGTAACTCAAAAACCATTCAAGGTATTTTCATGAAGCTTCACACAAATGTAAAACACTATGAGACGATGTGCAGAGTGCATGAAACATAACTGTGGATTGCCTACTTTTGGAGATATTGCCCTTTGAACATTGAAAACATTCTGTTATTCATGATAACTCGAAAACCATTTGAGGTATTTTCATGAAACTTCACACAAATGTAAAGAACTATGAGACAATGTGCAGAGCTCATGAACCATAACTCTGGATTGCCTACTTTTGGAGTAATTGCCCTTTGAACATTGAAAAATGGCAATTTTAACCTTGTCCGCTCCATAACTCAAAAATTGTTTGAGGTATTTTCATGAATCTTCATACAAATGTAAAGTACTAGAAGACGATGTTCAGAACGCATGAACCATAGCTCTGGATTGCCTACTTTTGGAGTTATTGCCCTTTGAACATTGAAAATTTTTATTAGAGGCTGAAAGCTGAAAACATTTTTGGCTCACCTGGGCCGAAGGTTCCAGGGGAGCATATAGTATAGTGGGTCGTCCGTCCGTCGTCCGTCCACACTTTTGAGCAGCTATATCTCTGCAGCCTGCAGGCTGATCTCAATCATTTCTCATCTGTAGTATGCCTCTGGTGGGGCATTGATGACATAAGTTTTTTTTTTTTTAAATCACAGGGAAACTTTGGTTGCTATGGCAATCACAAGGTCCCATAGACTTACAACGGGCAAATGCTTGTCATCACCGGAGCCCCTTCAGTTTTGATCGGATCTTTCTGAAACTTATATATAAGGTGGCTGGGGATAAAACCTCAGATGAGTTCGAAAACAGGACAAGTCGGCCCATTTATCATTGAGTAACGTCCCTTTGATTGCTGAAAATGCCGATTTTTAGCTCACCTGGGCCGAAGGCTCCAGGGGAGCTTATAGTATAGTGGGTCCTCCGTCGTCCGTCGTCCGTCGTCCGTCCGTCGTCCGTCCACACTTTTGAGCAGCTATATCTCTGTATCCTGCAGGCTGATCTCAATCATTTCTCACCTGTAGCATGCCTCTGGTGGGGCATTGATGACATAAACTTTTTTTTGAAATCGCTCTAAAACTTTGGTTCCTATGGCAACCACAAGGTCCCATAGACTTACTATGGGAAAATGCTTGTCATCACCGTAGCGCCTTCAGTTTTGATCGGATCTTTCTGAAACTTATATGTAAGGTGACTGGGGATAAAAACTCGGATGAGTTCGAAAACCGGCCAAGTCGGCCCATTTATCATAGAGTTACGTCCCTTTGATTGCTGAAAATGCCCATTTTCGACCTTGTCATCACCGTAGCCCCTTCAGTTTTGATCGGATCTTTCTGAAACTTATATGTAATGTGGCTGGGGATAAAACCTCGGATGAGTTCGAAAACCGGCCAAGTCCGCCGATTTATCATAGAGTTACGTCCCTTTGATTGCTGAAAATGTCGATTTTTGACCTTGTCATCACCGTAGCCCCTTCAGTTTTGATCGGATCTTTCTGAAACTTATATGTCAGGTGGCTGTGGATAAAATCTCGGATGAGTTCGAAAACCGACCAAGTGGGCCCTTTTATCGTAGAGTAACGTCCCTTTGATTGCTGAAAATGCTGATTTTTGACCTTGTCATCACTGTAGCCATTTCAGTTTTGATCGAATCTTTCTGAAACTTATATGTAAAGTGGCTGGGGATAAAATCTTGGATGAGTTCGAAAACCAGCCAAGTTGGTCCTTTTATCACAGAGTAACGTCCCTTTGATTGCTGAAAATGCCGATTTTTGACCTTGTCATCACCGTAGCCCTTTCAGTTTTGATCGGATCTTTCTGAAACTTATATGCAAGGTGGCTGGGGATAAAGCCTCGTATGAGTTCGCATACCGGCAAAGGTGGCTTATTTATCATAGAGTTAGGTCCCTTTGATTGCTGAAAAGGTTGATTTTTGACCTTGTCCACACTGTAGCCCCTTCAGTTTTGATCGGATCTTTCTGAAACTTATATGTAAGGTGGCTGGGGATAAAACCTCGGATGAGTTTGAAAACCGGCCAAGTTGCCCCATTAACTATATAGTTATGTCCCTTTGATGGCTGAAAATGTCGATTTTTTACCTTGTCATCACCGTAGCCCCTTCAGTTTTGATCGAATCTTTCTGAAACCTATATGTAAGGTGACTGGAGATAAAACCTAGGATGAGTTTCAATACCGGCCAAGTTGGCCCATTTATCATTGATTTACGTCCCTTTGATTGCTGAAAATGCCGTTTTTTTAGCTTGTCATCACCATAGCCCCTTCAGTTTTGATCGGATCTTTCTGAAACTTATATGTAAGGTGGCTGCGGATAAAATCTTGGATGAGTTCGAAAACAGGCCAAGTCAGCCCATTTATCGTAGAGTTCTGTCCCTTTGATGGCTGAAAATGTTGATTTTTGACCTTGTCATTACTGTAGCCCCTTCAGTTTTGATCGGATTTTTCTGAAACTTATATGTAAGGTGGCTTGGGATGAAACCTCGGATGAGTTCGAAAACTGGCCAAGTCGGCTCATTTATTTTAGAGTAACATCCCTTTGATTGCTCAAAATGCCAAATTTTGACCTTGTCATCACCGTAGCCCCTTCAGTTTTGATCGGATCTTTCTGAAACTTATATGTGAGGTGGCTGGGAATAAAATCTTGGATGAGTTTGAATACTGGCCAAGTCTGATCGGATCTTTCTGAAACTTACATGTAAGGTGGCTGGGAATAAAATCTCAGGTGAGTTCGAATACCGGCCAAGTCGGCACATTTATCATAGAGTGACGTGCCTTTGATTGCTGAAAATGCCTATTTTCGACATTGTTATCACTGCTGCCCCTTTAGTTTTGAACGGATCTTGATGAAACTTACAAACAAGGAAGTCAGGCAGAAAGCTTGGAGGAGTTTGAAAACTCTTGTTTTTGAACTTGTCATCACCATAGCCACTTCAGTTTAGATAGGATCTTCTTAGCAAGTCAGGAATAAAAGCTTGAATGAGTTTGAAAACCGGTGAGGTCAGCCTGTCCTCCCATAAAGCCTTCAGTGAAGGTTGGCACTTCCTTAAACTTTGAATCTGTTAGCTCAGGTGAGCGATACAGGACCAAGCTAGCTTGGTCCTCTTGTTGACCTTGTCATCACCGTAGCCCCTTCAGTTTTGATCGGATCTTTCTGAAACGTATACGTAAGGTGGCTGGGGTTAAAGTCTCGGATGAGTTCGAAAACGGACCGAGTTGGCCCATATATCGTAGAGTAAGGCCCCTTGATTGCTGAAAATGCTGATTTTTGACATTGTCATCACCGTTGCCCCTTCAGTTTTGATCGAATCTTTCTGAAACTTATATGCAATGTGGCTGGGGATAAAATCTCTGATGAGTTCGAAAACCAGCCAAAATGGTCCATTTATCACAGAGAAACGTCCCTTTGATTGCTGAAAATGCCGATTTTTGACCTTGTCATCACCGTAGCCCTTTCAGTTTTGATCGGATATGTCTGAAACTTATATGTAAGGTGGCTGGGGATAAAACCTCGGATGAGTTCGAATACCGGCCAAGGTGGCCTATTTATCATAGACTTAGGTCCCTTTGATTGCTGAAAATGTTGATTTTTGACCTTGTCATCACTGTAGCACCTTCAGATGTTATCGGATCTTTCTTAAACTTATATGTAATGTGGCTGGTGATAAAACCTCGGATGAATTCGAAAACCGGCCAAGTCGGCCTATTTGTCATAGAGTTACGTCCATTTGATTGCTGAAAATGTTGATTTTGACCTGGTCATCACTGTAGCACCTTCAGTTGTTATCAGATCTTACTGAAACTTATATTTAAGGCGGCTGGGGATAAAATCTCGGATGAGTTCGAAAACCAGCCAAAATGGTCCATTTATTACAGAGTAACATCCCTTTCATTGCTGAAAATGCCGATTTTTGTCGCGCCTGCTATTAGCATGGCGCGATATAGGCGCCAGTTTTTCTGTCCGTTCGTCTGTCCGTCCATCCGTTTGTCAAGGCGGCAACATTTGCGACCACCTAGTGTTCGCCCTGAGGTTCAAGTTTATTTCTCAAGAACTACAAGAGCTTCATTTATGATGCTTGGTACAAACTTGTATCACGGGATGACAACTTACTTGCAAGCAACCATATTTGACCTAGACATACATTTCATGGGTCACTGACTTCGTAAAATATTGCGACCACCCTAGCGTTCACCCTAAGGTTCAAGTTTATTTCTCAAGAACTATAACAGCTTCATTTATGATACTTGGTACATACTTGTATCACGGGATGACAACTTACATGCAAGCAACCATATTTGACCTTGACCTAATTTCATGGGTCACTGACTTTGTAATATATAGCGACCACCCTAGCGTTCACCCTAAGGTTCAAGTTCATTTCTGAAGAACTATAAGAGCTTCATTGATGATACTTGGTACAAACTTGCATCTGGAGATGGAAACATAAATGCAAGCTTCCATATTTGACCTTGACCTACATTTTATGGTTCACTGACTTTGTAAAATATTGCAATCATCCTAGCGTTCACCCTAATGGTTGAGTTCATTTCTCAAGAATTATTACAGCTAAATCAATGATACTTAGTACAAGCTTGCATTTAAGAATGCCAACTTTTATGTAAGCAATAAATGTTTGATGTTGGCCTAGATGTCATGGTTCACTGACTTTGCGTCCCCACAGGCGCGACATAGCCTTCGGCGGAATTCTTGTTGACCTTGTCATCACTGTAGCCCTTTCAGTTTTGATCAGATCTTTCTGAAACTTATATGTAAGGTGGCTGGGGATAAAACCTGGGATGAGTTCGAACACTGGCCAAGTTGGCCTATTTATCATAGAGTTAGGTCCCTTTGATTGCTGAAAATGTTGATTTATGACCTTGTCATCCCTGTAGCCCCTTCAGTTTTGATCGGATCTTTCTGAAACTTATATGTAAGGTGGCTGGAGATAAAACCTGGGATGAGATCGAAAACCAGCCAAGTCGCCCAATTTACTATATAGTTATGTCCCTTTGATGGCTGAAAATGTCGATTTTTGACATTGTCATCACCGTAGCCCCTACAGTTTTGATCGGATCTTTCTGAAACTTATATGTAAGGCGACTGGGGATAAAACCTAGGATGAGTTTGAATAGCGGCCAAGTTGGCCCATTATCATAGATTTACGTCCCTTTGATTGCTGAATATGCCGATTTTTGACCTTGTCATCACCATAGCCCCTTCAGTTTTGATCGGATCTTTCTGAAACTTATATATAAGTTGGCTGTTGAAATAATCTTGGATGAGTTCGAAAACAGGCCAAGTCAGCCCTTTTATCGTAGAGTTATGTCCCTTTGATGCGGGAAAAGGTTGATTTTTAACCTTGTCATCACCGTAGCCCCCTCAGTTTCGATCGGATTTTTTTTTAAACTTATATGTAAGGTGGCTGGGGATGAAAACCTCGGATGAGTTCGAAAACTGGCCAAGTCGGCCCATTTATCTTAGAGTAACATCCCTTAGATTGCTTAAAATGCCAAATTTTGACCTTGTCATCACCGTAGCCCCTTCAGTTTTAATTGGATCTTTCTGAAACTTATATGTAAGGTGGCTGGGAATAAAACCTTGGATGAGTTTGAATACTGGCCAAGTCGGCACATTTATCATAGAGTTACATGCCTTTGATTGCTTTAAATTGCCTATTTTCGATCTTGCTAGCACTGCTGGGGCACTCAGTTTTGATCGGATCTTCATGAAACTTACAAACAAAAAAGTCAGGCAGAAAAGCTCGGAGGAGTTTGAAAACTCGTGATGTTTGCCTATATGTCACAGAGTAACATCCCTTTGATTGCAGCAGTTAATTGCTTATTTTTGAACTTGTCATCATCATAGCCTCCTCAGTTTATATCGGATCTTCTTAGCAAGTCAGGAATAAAAAGCTTGAATGAGTTTGAAAACTGGTGAGGTCAGCCTATTTATCATAGAGTTACATTCTACTTGATTTGCAGAAATTGCTTACCCTGTCATCACCATGTCCTTCCATTAATCCTTCAGTAAAGGTTGGCACTTCCTGAAACTTTGAATCTAACAGGTGAGCGATACAGGACCAGCTTGGTCCTCTTGTTTTTCTTGTATTTTTCTTTTCTGATAGTGCTATTTTTTGTATTTTTCTTTTTCTGATAGGGCTATTGCGGGCTATAGTCACATCCTCTGACAGTTCTAGTTTATCTTGGAATTCATCAGCTTATTACACCAAAATAGCTAGATTTTCCAAGCACAACCATGCAAAGTCTCATATTATTAGAGTATTCCCCCATTTACTAACTATTTAATGGCAAGAAATAATTTCATTTGGTCCGAATTTATCTGTAGCTGTTAAACACACAAAGCACAGTTATTCACTTGAACTTTCTTGACCCTGGTTTTCCAATTTATAGTCTATAAATAAAATTTGCAGCATTATTTACACAACAGGTAATTTTATGTTTATTTGCACAGAAGCACAAAGAAACACTGCATATTGTTATGCTATCATCTTATCACATACAAGTCAGGAAGCGCAGCGACGCAGATAGATTTCATCCTTTACCGCAGGACAATGCGCAAACTTGTCACAGATGTGAAAGTGATCCCTGGAGAGGAAGTAGCCCTGCAACATCAGCTACTCATATGCGACATGAGGATTGATGTGCCACCAAAACCCAAGCGCAAGTTCACCCCCAGACTAAAAGTTTGGAAGCTGAAAGAATCTCAGACAAGAAATCATTTCCAGGAGGTTTTCAGCCAGCATGTGAGTGCTTCGGCAGGTGTAGCAGATGCTACCACTGAGGATATATGGAACAGCATCAAGACCGGTCTGCTCAAGACAACTGAAGAGGTGTGTGGCACAACTCGGCCCCACCGCTGGCGTCGCGAAACCTGGTGGTGGAATGAGGATGTTAATAAGGTCATAGCAGCCAAGCGGCAAGCCTTTAAAGCTTGGAAGACTGGTAAGGGCACCCGTGCATCATATCTTGCGGCCAAACGCATAGCCAGACGTGCGGTGCACCATGCTCGCCAAGAAGCTGAGAAGGAGATCTACAAGAATATTGACCCTAAGTCCTCAGAAGTATACCGCCTTGCTAACCAGATGAGAAGAGAGAATGCCGAGGTTGTAGGTGACAAACCAGTAAAGAATGATGCAGGGGAGATGTCAATGAGTGATGACTCAAAGCAGAGGGCCTGGTTAGAACACTACCAAAGGCTACTCAATGTTGAGTTCGACTGGGACCCAGACCACCTGTCTGATGAACCACCAGTGGAAGGGCCACCCATCCCAATCACTATTGATATGGTTAAGAAGGCTATCTCTCAGATGAAGACTGGCAAAGCACCTGGTCCCTCTGGCATAGTGGTGGAGATGATAAGAGCTGCAGGTGATGCGGGTGCCTCGATGATCCGTGACCTTGCAGCTGCAATCATCCGTGATGGGAAGGTACCCTCTGACTGGGAACAGAGTTTCATTGTCTGTCTCTACAAGGGCAAGGGCGATGCATTGGAACGGGGCAACTACCGTGGTCTCAAGCTGACAGAACAGGTCATGAAAGTCCTGGAGAGGATTGTGGATGGCCTCATTAGGCAGTTGGTGTCCATCGACGATTCCCAGTTTGGCTTCGTCCCAGGAAGAGGCACAACAGATGCAATTTTTGTTGTCCGACAGCTGCAAGAGAAGTATCTGGCGGCCAACAAGAGACTCTACATGGCTTTTGTAGACCTGGAGAAGGCATTTGATCGAGTGCCTCGGAAAGTCATCTGGTGGGCACTAAGAAAACTTGGAGTGGACGAGTGGATTGTGAAACTGGTCCAAGGGATGTACGCAAATGCTCGGAGCCGTGTCCGCGTTGGTGATGGTTACAGTGAAGAATTCGAGGTGAAGGTGGGTGTTCATCAAGGCTCTGTTCTCAGCCCACTGCTTTTCATCATTGTGCTTGAAGCCTTGTCATGCGAGTTCCGCTCTGGAGTCCCCTGGGAGGACCTGTATGCTGATGACCTTGTCATCATAGCTGAATCCCTTGAGGAATGTGTCAGGAGGCTCTTAACTTGGAAAGAGGCAATGGAGGCGAAAGGGCTGAGAGTGAATGCAGGAAAGACAAAGATCATGATCTGTGGTACAGGTCTGGACCTCTTGCAGAGTACAGGCCAGTTCCCATGCGCTGTATGTCGCACTGGAGTTGGCAGCAACAGTATCTTTTGTAATGGCTGCAAGTTCTGGGTGCACAAGAAATGCAGTGGGCTCAAACGCTTGATAGAGGACCCTGAGTACAGGTGTACACGGTGCCAAGGAACTGCACGCCCCTTAGATGGCAGACCACAGAGGGAAGTTCAAGTCGGATCAGACAAGCTGGAGGTTGTAGCTTCCTTCTGCTACCTAGGTGATATGCTCTCTGCAGGGGGTGGTTGCGACCTTTCAACTACATCACGTGTGAAAACAGCCTGGAAGAAATTCAAGGAGTTGCTACCAGTTCTCTCTTCCCGCCACCTCTCGTTCAAGACACGTGGCCGTGTGTATAGCTCTTGTGTGCGGAGCGCAATGCTCCATGCCAGTGAGACATGGCCATTGACAAAGCCAAACCTCCAACGTCTGCAGCGAAATGACAGGGCAATGATCAGACAGATCTGCAATGTCAAGCCACAGGACACTGTCACCATCAGGTCCAGTGAGTTACTGGAGCGTCTTGGCATTGAGGACCTGGACCTCATCCTGAAAGAGAGAAGACTTCGCTGGTATGGACATGTGGAACGCTCCAACGGTGCAATCAAGACTGCCTGTGACATACAGGTAAGTGGAAAGCGGGGGCCAGGAAGGCCCAAGATGACCTGGAAGCAGCTAACAGAAAGAGATTGCAGAGAATGGAAGCTCTCTGCTATCGATCCTCATGATAGACAAGCCTGGAGATCTGGTGTAAGATCTGCCATGCGTGCAGCAAGCCAGCTACCTGGAAGGGGGCCCACTTATGTGGACGTTGCCCCTGTACCTGCACGTTAATCAAAAATCCGTTGATGATGATGATGATATCCCATCTAATGAGTTTTTAAGAACTGGATAGGAATGTGGCATTAGACATACTTTAAGGATAAATAATAATTATGCAAGATTTTAGAGAGAGGTCATATATTGGGGTTAACCTACGATAATTGCCGAGTCTGCTGTATAGAAAATAGCTGAAAAATGATCAGACAGTGACAGCGGCATAGACAATGCTGCAGACGATAACTATTCAATTTTATTGTTTCATTTTTATGGCTGATTCTGATTATTTCATGGAAACATCTGCATGATACTTTATTGAATTGATCCTTCTATCATATTTGATAAAAAATTTTGACATTTGAAACAACAAAACTTGCAGCCTATATGATTTTAAATAATGCCAAAAATGATTAAATTATTTATACAACATTACAGTTTTTTTACAGATTGGTCAGTGCAAGGATTTACCATAAAATGAATAAAAAGTAATTATCAAGAACCTATCTTAATTTAACGTATGTCTCTGTATGCTGCACAGGCTACCTTTGAGACTACGGATAATGCAAACAGACTATACATGTTCATCATTTGGAAGTGAAAACTGTTCTTTATAAGACAATATCCTCCTTGCATTCATTAAATGATTTATTAAGTGCAAACCAGCAATTAACAATTTTGTAAGACAGGTGCACTGGCATTTAACTTTTATACATACATGTAGTTATATGTCCATATGTAACTTTTGTAACCAATGGCAAACGTTGTTTCACATTAGCGATATCAAATAGCCTCCTACACATCATGAATAGAAGAAGAGTAGGGCATGGCTATAGAAAGGTAGGAGAGCTGAACTTAGGGTACAAATGGATAGGATAAATTTTTATAAGCCACCAAACCAAAGTCTACTATTTGCTACCCATACCTACCCTAGTATGAGCAGTAAATAGGTTACAGTATATGATTAGCAGTAGTGTCAGTAGAGTATGGTACCACTAGCTGGATAGTTGGGTATGACTGATGGGATAAAGTGAGTACCGTACAGTGTGAATTGAATACAAGCGTTAAGGGGGATGCTGGGATAAAATTAATGTAAACATGGTAACCCTACTAAATACATCCTTCTGTCCTAACTTACCTAATCATATCATAGCATAACTTAATGTAGCCCAGTGTATATACCATATGTCATGTTGGTACAGATAGGGTATGGTAATCTGGGTAGGGCATAAGAATGTTGAACATGTTTTAAAGTTGGACAGAGTATCTTGCATATATTCACAGCCATGATACCCTACCAGACAGGTTCCTTTTCCACATTCGAACCTTTGGTAAGTGGGAGTATGGGTAGCGTAGGACATGATTAGGTAAGAGTAGGATATGGTATGAGTATGGATACTGTTTGGCATGAGAAATCGAGGGTAGAGTGATAAGGGAAGGGGAGAGGAGCTAGGGTAGGTAACCAAAGGTAAGCATAAGACATTGGTTGTGGACATTACATGTGCACCCATGAACATAAAACCCTACCATACACACATTCCACCCATTCGTTTGTTCATTCATTCATTTGTTCGTTCATTCGTACTTTTGTCTGTCCCGCCATTCGTCAACCTTTACGTCAAAGTTTTGGGTTAAACCTTTTTGGTTGCTCATATCTCTGTAACCACTCGTTAGATTCTCTTCAGATTTGGAAAAGGATAACTCTATAGCATTACCTTTCATATGTAATATCTAAGCCCCTGGGTCAAGCCCCTGGGTGGGCTGTCCATCCGTTTGTCAACTTTTACGTCATAGTTTTGTGTTAAATCTTTTTGATTGCTCATATCTCTGTAACCACATGTTGGATTCTCTTCATATTTGGTACAGGATATCTCTATAGCATTCAAAGCATTACGATAACACACCCGTGTGACATAGAGCATTTTTTACAACTCCAAAATGGCTACTTTTCTGATGAAAATCCCTGGTATTTTTAGCTCACCAGAGCCGAAGGCTCCGGGGGAGCTTATAGGATAGGCAGTTGTCCGGCGTCGTCGTCGTCGTCGTTGTCGTCGTTGTCGTTGTCGTCGTCGTCTGACGTCAACACTTTCAAACATCTTCTTCTCTGAAGCCACTGGACCGATTCAGCCCAAATTTTATCTGTAGCATCCTTGGGCAGGGGGATTGAAAGTTTGTGTTTTTTATGAAAATCGGCCCATTAGTTTGGTTGCTATGGCAACTTAGAGTTTCCATAGACTTATAATGGGGAAAATTGAAAAATGGCATTTACTGCCAAGTCATTGCAGATATTTGGACAAAACTTTTATAGAAATGTTTCTTGAGTAAAATTCTTTCAGCCATATGCTTTTATGCCAACCTGAGGGTCCCCCAGGTTGTGCCGGGGCCATGCCCCACCCCCTCCACTTCATAAAAGGCCATATATCTCAGAAACCATTCAGATCCCGACCCCTAAACCATATATATTCTTGTTCCTATTGATAAGACGCATTTAGTAACACCAACCTTGGGGTCCTCAGGGATGCGCCGAGGTCATGCCCCACCCCCTCCACTTAATAAAAGGCCCAATATCTCGGAAACCATTCAGATCCCCACCCCTAAACCATATATATTCTTGTTCCTTATGATAAGATCCATTCGGTGACATCAACCTGGGAGTCCCCTGGATGCGCCGGGGCCATGCCCCACCCCCTCCATTTCATAAAAGGCCCAATATCTCGTAAACCTTACAGATCCCCGCCCCTAAACCATATATATGCGTGCTTCTTATGATAAGACACATTCATTGACACCAACCTGGGGGTCCTCAGAGATGCGCTGGGGCCTTGCCCCACCCCTCTACTTCACAAAAGGCCATATATCTCAGAAACTGTTCAGATCCCCACCCCTAAACCATATATATTCTTGTTCCTATTGATAAGACGCATTCAGTAACACCAACCTGGGGGTCGTCAGGAATGCGCACAGGTCAGGCCCCACCCCCTCAACTTTATAAAAGGCCCAATATCTCGGAAACCATTCAGATTCCCACCCCTAAACCATATATATTCTTGTTCCTTTTGATAAGACCCATTCAGTGACATCAACCTGGGAGTCCCCTGGATGCACCGGGGCCATGCCCCACCCCCTCCATTTGATAAAAGACCCAATATCTCGGAAACCTTACAGAACCCCGCCCATAAACCATATATATGCTTGCTTCTTATGATAAGACACATTCATTGACACCAACCTGGGGGTCCTCAAAGACGCGCTGGGGCCTTGCCCCACCCCTCCACTTCAAAAAAGGCCATATATTTCAGAAACTGTTCAGATCCCCACCCCTAAACCATATATATTCTTGTTCATTATGATAAGACGCATTCAGTAACACCAACCTGGGGGTTCCCAGGGATATGCTGGGGCCATGCCCCACCCCCTCCATTTCATAATATCACAATATCTCGGAAACCCTACAGATGGCCACCCCTTAACCATATATAGTCTTGTTCCTTATGATAAGACACATTCATTGACACCAACCTGGGAGTCTCCCTGGGCCTTGCCCCACCCCTCCACTTCACATAAGGCCTTATATCTCAGAGAATGTTCTTAGCCCCACCCTAAACCATATATATTCATCTTTCTTATGATAAGACGCATTCAGTGACACCAGCTTGGGAGTCCCTGGGGCACGCCCAGGCCATGCCACACCGCTTTACTTCATTAAAAGCCATATATATCAGAAATAGTTCAGATCCCCACCCCTAAACCATATACTTGTTCCTTATGATAAGACTCGTTCAATCACACCAACCTGGAGGTCTCTTTGTGCTGAGGCAATGTGCCCCGCCCTTCCATTTCATAAAAGGCTTTATATTTCAGAAACCATTCAAATCCCCACCCCATAATCATATATGTTCTTGTTCCTTATTATTAGCACACCTACTGTAGCGGGGTCCGCAGGGGCCATTCCTATTTCATAAAAGGGCCTCAAATCTCTGAAACCGGTCAGATTCCCAGCACTGAACCATATATATACTTGGTCCTTATGATAAGACACATTTAGGGACAACAGTTTGGGCTTTCCTGGGATCAACAGGGCATGCCCCAACCCCTCAACTGTTAAAGAGGCCTTACAGATCCCCACTGCTAAACCATATATATTTTTGTTTCTTATGATAAGACGCATTTAGTGATACCAACCAGGGCTCCATTGGGTCCATGCCTCACCCCCTCTACTTCATAAAAGGCCTAACTTTTCAGATGCTGAGTCCACATGGGTGCTCATTTGGACATGGGGGTTCATTTGGTGGATTAAAATGATATCATGTTAAAATACATGGCTGCCATTGGGCAGGATGGGCAGTGCCCACCTGAGCTCTGGTGAGCATAGTGGCCCATGGGCCTCTTGTTCTTATTTATACTACAAAGATAGGTTTTGGGTGCTCGTTAGAACCGCCTCATTGAGGCGGTTCTAATGAGTACCCACAACCTATGTCTTGGAGTAGAAATAAGAAAAATAATATTAACCCCTGTAAACCCCACTTTTCTCTATATAAAGTGGGGTTTAGGGGGGTCTTTATTTCACGGACTTGTTCACGTGATGGTTTGTGGCAATTTGGAACAATTTTACCTGGAAACAACAATCATAGAATAGGTTGTCATAGAAAATTTGCTGAATTAAAGTAGCTGTTAAGGCGTAACTATACCTAATTTAGTGACACAGAGGCCTTTCTGATATTTAATCTTCATCAGTGTGTCTCAACCCCAAAGTTCTGAAACCGAAACGGATGATGGACAAGACCCGGCAAACACAGTACATCCCCCTTCGAGCACACACTGACCGACATAGCTCATGAGACAGGTCAACTGGGCGCATCATTTGATTGTTCCAAATTGCCACAAACTTTGAATTTTTATTATTCAGCAAAGACAAGCAGTTTCATCTTTGGATATGATGTATTATACTAAGTTTGTTGAAATGCAATAGTTATTTTCAGTTGACTAAATGAAAAGTTAATATGGAAAGGTTCAATGCTACAGACAAATTGTCATTTCAACTAAAAGGGGATGGCACTTTGTCTAGTATACCCTGTCCTAGGTAAAGGTATGGAATGATATTGTAGGCTAAATGATTTGCATATATGTAATGTCTGTAACCAAAGTGTCACCCAGTCCTTGCTGACCCTACATAGACGGTATTATGTTATGTATTGAGTTGACTTGACAATTTATACCCTTAACCAAATCATAGTTTTTGGTTGAATTGGCGTATGATAATGCATGCTTAGGTTATGGTATGTTACATTATGAGAAGATAGGAAAGCTAGGGAGCAGAGGGTAGGCAAGGGACAATAGTTTTAGACTTTCGTTATGGGTCTTACATATGCATTCATATGTAAATGGGTATAAAACTCTATCTTAGTCTGCAATACTCATCCCCTCTCCACTCATTCTCATACCTTGCCTATCCTCTTTTGGAACAGATGCATAAATACATATCTAGCTATCACAGTGTTTCTTCTTATATAGCTATAATTCATTTAAATTCTAAAAGCTGAAAACAAAAACTAGAAGTACACACAAACAATATTCATTTACAGGTCATTAAAATATTTACTTAAAACATGTTTTTAACCCATGTATACTACCACAATGTTATAATGACTCATGCATTACTGTTATGTAATATACGTTACATATGTACCATCTTTATGTTGAAAGAAAATGATTCACAGTTTCTTTGAGGAAAGTTTTGTGAATATGGGTATCATGATAAAAAAGAAAACAGATTTCATATTCTATATTACTAGTGTATTTCAGAATATATTGTGGATTATTTCAGCTCTTTACGGTCACTATATTATATAGATTATTGACTTCAAAATTAAGTGCATCCATGATCCTTCTACTTATAAAATTTGTTTTGGTGGTTGGTGTTTTTAGGTAATCCCAAAAAAAATATTCGAAGACTATAATAAGTATAGGTGGTATTATGAATTGTATTTTTTTATGCCCCCGCCATTCGAAGAATGGTGGAAAGGGCATATAGCGTTGCCCCTGTCCGTCCGTCCGTCCGTTCGTCTGTGCGGCCGTCCGTCTGTCCATCCGTCCGTGCGTCCGAAACTTAAACGCAGTCAATAACTTCCTTATTTCTTGATGGATTTTTAAATTACTCGGCAGAAATGTTAACCATCATGAGACAACGTGTCACATGCAAAACCCAGGTCCGTACCACCAAGGTCAAGGTCATACTTAGAGGTCAAAGGTAAAAAAAAGGGTCCGAAACTTAAACGCAGTCAATAACTTTCTTATTTCTGGATGGATTTTGAAATTATTTTGGAGAAATGTTAACCATCATGAGTCGATGTGTCACCTGGAAAACCCAGGTCCGTACCTCCAAGGTCAAGGTCATACTTGGAGGTCAAAGGTCAAAAAAAGGGTCCGAAACTTAAATGCAGTCAATAACTTTCTTATTTCTGGATGGATTTTGAAATTACTTTGTAGAAATGTTAACCATCATCAGTCGATGTGTCACATGCAAAATCCAGGTCTGTACCTCCAAGGTCAAGGTCATACTTGGAGGTCAAAGGTCAAAAAATGGGTCAGAAACTTAAACGCAGCCAATAACTTACTTATTTTTCGATGGATTTCGAAATAATTTTGAAGAAATGTTAACCATCATGAGACAATGTGTCACGTGCAAACCCAGATCCGTACCTCCAAGGTCATACTTGGAGGTCAAATGGCATAAAAAGGGTCCAAAATAACTTTCTATGGATGAATACGAACATAGACATATTTTCGGGCGGGGGCATCCGTGTCCTATGGACGCATTTCTAGTTCATGGTAAAAGGAAGGCCATAGAATACGCAAACATACCTCAAAATAAAGGAGTAACACTGGGGTTTTGCCACATGAATCATTGCCTATCCTTTTGTTTACCTGTCAATTCATATTAGAAGTGTCATGGGGTGAAAGTTCCGAAAATTCTGAAATTCGCTGTATTAGTCAAATAACATATAGGTACAAACTTCTTCTAATAATCTATATGAGTTTCAGATCTGCTTGTCTTTTTTTTTATAAATATTTTGTGTATCTCTTGATACAGTATTTTTGGAAGCCAGTGTTGACTAAGTATATAAATTCAGAAAAATATATAACCGCAATGACTTCAGCACCCAATTTTGTAAAATCATTCTTCCATATAAAAAGATTGGGTACAACATGGATGTTATACGACAGACTGCATGCATGGTAGTTAACCCAATCATGGTTGGCAACTTTGCTTCCCTCTTTAATTCCACGCCAGTGGGTCAGGCCTCAGATTCTATGACAGCTCCAACGTAAAGGCTTATTGAGAATTAGAGAGATCTAATTCTTGGTAATGTTGGTTGGTGCCTGATGCTCTGTCTCTGGTCGGACCCATCGGAGTCTAACTGTTGGTTTTCTTTTGCTCCAGCATTTCAGTGGTTTCTTGCTGTCGAGTCCTCACCGTTGTCTCACCTCTGTGGTTCTTTGATTTTTTGTGTTCACGGAGATGTTGCACTGATGAGTTAGGAGGCCTTCATGCGGACTGAACAAATTATTTGTCTAAATCGTGACGGAAGTAAGAGCGAGGATTGTGGCCACGTAAAATCGATTTAAGCCCCCCAGTGGAAATCTTTCCACTAACCGTTCCAAGGCGGTTCTTCTGTGGCGATTTATTTATGTTGTTGTTAGTTACTTACTGTGTGTATCACTTGTGTCTTTTAATTTTGGATGGTCATATGGCCATTTTGTGGGAAAGTAACTATCCTTATGGCCTTCCTTTGTTTAGGTTTCCATTATGGTCTGGTCGCTTAATGTTTGTGTTTCTTTCCCTTTGGTGTCTTTGGTGGGTGGAGTAAGTTAATTGTATCGATTCCTGATCTTTGTTTTACTTCTACTTTGGTAACATGTTCTACGGGCTGTTACACGATAAACCTCAATGGCCAGAGTGATAACATGTTGCATTTGTTACCTTATAATATGCCCTTTCAAAAATAAGATGTCTGCAAAACTCCCACACACTTGCAGTGTGACTATGTGCTAGCTTATGATTTATGATGAGGACAATACTGAACTAACAAATGAAGTTGATAGCATAGTCAATGAAGTTATGAAAATGAAACAGATTATGAAGGTGGATAGATTACAATATTAACCACTATTTAAATCATCAATCACTACTGATAGGGTGTAAACCGTTTTTATTAATCAAACAGTAGTTGTCAGTTCACTGCTGGTTTGGTTTGGTTTGGGTTTTACGGCCCTTTCAAGATTTTTTCACTCATATCGAGCCGATCGTTAATCAGAGGTGGGCGAAAACCGGAGTACCCGGAGAAAAACCACCTGACCTTCCGTTGCAGAACTTGGCGTCTCACACGTGGCCCGAGCGAGGCTCAAACCTACGGAGGTGAGAGACCTAATGACTAAGAGTCAGCGCTCTTATCCACTAGGCCACGGAGGCCTGTAGAGTTCACTGCTGGTGTGCTTTTATTGTATAAAAACCTATTTTTGGCTTAGAGTCTTTATTAGCTGAAACTACGTAGTATGACCCATCTTCTTTCTTATGAATGTTTTCATTGCTCTTAAAGAAACTCATTTTTGATTTTTATTTGCCTTCACTGCAGCTGGTGTTGTGCTGTGTGGCGGCCGTAAAACGTCCCCCCGTACATCTACCATAGTGCAGTTTATATTTTACTTTTGGTCCTTTGAGATCAGGGTGAATATTCTGAGAAATCAGAAATAAATTATTGGTTTAGACTCATATTCTAGACAGGTTTTTAATTATTTGGACCCCATTTTGATTTATATCAGTCTTTGTTTCGACTGCCTATTCGAAATTCGCAAAATTGCAGTATGTTTCCTCTGGCTTTCTTTGCCGGATCATTACAGGGTCACTGATGAGGCTTTATTAGCCGAAACTACGTAGTATGACCCATCTTCTTTCTTATGAATGTTTTCATTGCTCTTAAAGGAACTCATTTTTGATTTTTATTCTGCTTAAGCCGGTGCTAGGGGGCGTGGCCGGTGTAGCACATTTCAGTACTGGTCATGAACAGACTCAATAAAACCGAGTCTGCTATTTTTGTTTATTTGGTGTATTCTTTGCTTTCAAAGGATCTAACTATTCAGAACTTATTTATATAGGGAAAATCTTTAAAAATCTTCTTCTCTGAAACCACAAGGCCCAGGTCTTTGATATTTGGTTTGAAGCTTCATCTAGTGGACCTCTACCAAGATTGTTCAAATTATATCCCTGGTGCCAAAAATGCCCCCGCCCCTGGGGCCTTTGGTTTTACATAGGCTTATATCGCGAAAATCTTTAAAAATCTTCTTCTCTGAAACCACAAGGCCCAAGTCTTTGATATTTGGTGTGAAGCTTCATCTAGTGTAGCTCTATCAAGTTTGTTCAAATTATAGCCCTATGGCCAAAAATGCCCCGGCCCCAGGGCCCTTTGGTTTTACATAGGCTTATATAGCGAAAATATTTAAAAATCTTCTTCTCTGAAACCACAAGGTCCAGGTCTTTAACATTTGGTATGAAGCTTCATCTAGTTGACCTCTACCTAGATTGTCCAAATTATAGCCCTGGGGCCAAAAATGCCCCTGCCTCTGGGGACTTTGGTTTTACATAGACTTATACAGGGAAAATCTTTAAAAATCTTCCTCTCTGAAACCGCAAGGCCCAGTTCTTTGATATTGGGTGTGAAGCTTCATCTAGTGGACCTCCATCAAGATTGTTCAAATTATAGGCCTAGGGCAAAAAATGCCCCCACCTGCAGGCCCTTTATTTTAACATTGGCTTATACAGGGAAAATCTTTAAAAATCTTCTTCTCCAAAACAGAATGGCCCAGTTCTTTGAAATTTGGTGTGTAGCTTCATCTAGTGGACTTCTACCAAGATTGTTCAAATCATAGCCCTTGGTTCAAAAATGCCCACGCCCTCGGGCCCTTCATTTTTACATTGAGTTATATAGGGAAATTTTAAAAAAATACTCTACTCTGAAACCTTGAGGCCCAGGTCTTTGATATTTGGTGTGAAGCTTCATCTAAATTGTTCAAATTATAGCCCTAGGAAATAGAAGTCAAGGCAATGAAACCCTTTGAAAATCTTCTTGTCTGAAAGCAGGTCAGTAGGTCAAATCATAGAAAAACATTGTGAACTCACTAGAGGCCACAGATTTGATCTGATCATCATCAAACTTTCTAAGAATGATCATCTTGACAATATCTCGGTCAAATTCAAATATGGGTCATGTTGGGTTAAAAAGTAGGTCAGTTGGTCAATTCATAGAAAATCCTTGGGAACACTCTGGAGGCCATAGTTCTGGGCAGATCATCATCAAACTTGCTCAGAATGATCGTCTTGATAATATTTCTGTCGGTTTTGAATATGGGTCATGTCGAGTCAAAAAGCAGGTCAGTAGGTCAAATCATAGAACAACCTTGTGAACACTCTGGAGGCCAAAGTTCTGGCCAGATCATCATCAAACTTGCCCAGAATGTTCATCTTGACAAAAGCTCGGTCAATTTCGCATATGGGTCATGTCAGGTCAAAAAGTAGGTCAGTAGGTCAAAGCATAGAAAAACCAGAATGATCATCTTGACAATATCTCAGTCAAGTTCGAATATTAGTCATGTCGGGTCAAAAAGTAGGTCAGTAGAGCAAATCATAGAAAAATCTTGTGAAGACACTAAAGGCCCCAGTTTTGGTCCGATCATCATCCAACTTGCTCAGAATGATCATCGTGACAATAACTCGGTCAAGTTCGAATATGGGTCATGTCAGGTCAAAAAGGAGGTCAGTAGGTCAAATCATAGAAAAACCTTGTGAACACTCTAGAGGCCACAGTTTTGGTCCGATCGTCATCAAACTTGCTCAGAATGATAATTTGACAATATTTCGGTTAATTTTGAAACGGGTCATGTCTGGTCAATAAGTAGATCAGCAGGTAAGATCATAGAAAAACCTTTGAACACACTAGAGGCCCAAGTTTGTTCCGGTCATCACCAAACTTGCTCAGAATGATCATCTTGACAATATCTGGGTCAAGTTTGAATATGGGTCATGTTGAGTCAAAAAGTAGGTCAACAGGTCAATGGACCTCCGTGGCCTAGTGGTTACGAGGGCTGACTCTTGATCATTAGGTCTCTCACCGCTGTGGTTCGAGCCTCGCTTGGGTCACATGTGAGACGCCACGTTCTGCAACGGAAGGATCGGGTGGTTTTTCTCCAGGTACATCGGTTTTCGCCCACCTCTGATTAAGGATCGGCTGGATATGAGTGAAATAATCTTGAAAGGGCCGTAAAACCAAACCCCCCCCCCCCCCAAAAAAAAAAAAAAAAAAAGAAAAAGGTCAGCAGGTCAAATCATAGAAAAATGTTGTGAACATTGAAAGAGGCCGCAGTGTTAGTCCAATTGTCATAAAACTTGCTCAGAATGATCATTTGGACAATATCTCAGTTAATTTCGAATATGGATCATGTAAAATCAAAAAGTAGATCAGTAGGTTATTTTGTCATAACTTTTGAACCATTTGAGATAGAGCTTTCATATTTGGCATTTGTGTTCCTTGTGACAGAAACTGATATAAAAAAAAAATGACCTGTGACCTACTTTTTCATAACTTTTGAACCACATTAGATAGAGCCTTCATATTTGGCATGTACGTTCCTTGTGACAAGGTTTTCCCAACCATTCAAAAATTTTGACCCATCACCTTGACCTATGACCTACTTTGTCTTAATTTTTTAAGCATTTGAGATATATCCTTCATATTTGGCATGTAGGTTCATTGCAACAGGGGCTTCCTGTTCATACATAACTGATCTGTGACCTTTACCTTGACATTTGACCTACTTACTCATAACTTTTGAACCATTTTAGATAGTACCTTCATTTTTGGCATGTATGTTCCTTGTGAAAAGGTCTTCCGACCCATACAAAAATTTGGTCTTATGACCTTAACCTTTGACCTCCTGTCATAATTTTTGAAGCATTTGAGTTGGAGCCTTCATATTTGGCATGTGTAGTTTGCTTGTGACAAGGGCTTCCTATTCATACAAAAATGACTTGTGATCTTGACTTTGACATATGACCTACTTTATCATAACTTTTGAACCATTTGAGGTAGATCCTTCTTTTTTGGCATGCAGGTTCCTTGTGACAAGGGTTTACCACCCATGCAAAATTTTTGACCTGTGACCTTGACCTTTGACCATTATTGTCGTAACTTTTGAATCATTTAAGTTAGAGCCTTCATATTTGGCATGTATGTTCCTTGTGACAAGGCCTTCCCATGCATGCAAAAAAATTTTGACCCTGTGACCTTGACCTTGATCTGCGACCTACTTAATCATAACTTTGGAACCATTTGAGATAGAGCCTTCATATTTGGCATGTATATTTCTTATGACAGTGGCTTCACATCCATACAACAAGTTGGACCTGTGACTTTGACTTTTGACCTACTTACCATAATTTTTGAACCATTTGAGATAGAGCCTTCATATTTGGCATGTATTTTCCTTCTGACAAGGCACTTTACTATATTACCTACCATTTCAGTTCTACAATGTGGATCAGGTGAGCGATCCAGGTCCATCATGGCCCTCTTGTTGTTAATTGAGTATTAACATCATCTCTCGCTACTTGTGAGAGTGATTGCCCTTGGAAGCATACTTGTCCACCTTGTTATTTACAGATATCAACAGACAAGACATCACGACTTGGAGCCAAGAGCCGATATATGAAAAAGATGTTACATCTGGTCAAATGGAAGGTGGAAAACAACAATATAGATATCACCCTCAAGTTTACCCTCAGTGCTCTCTGGAACCTTACAGGTAATGTAAAAAATGGATCATCATATGATCAACATCATAACTGGTTACGGTGTTAAAGAGGACATGTTGATATCTTGGCTACTACAGCTAACTTAGGTCATTGTACGCAGCAATGTCACACAACATGTGCGAAACATTAAGTTGTTGGGTATATATTAAAGACTAAGGTAAAATCTTATTCGCAGTTCACATTTGGTTGACTGCTGATGAGGAATGGACTTCAAGGAGCAGGATTTAGTGTGTAGGCTAGTTATAGTATATAGTTTTCGTCCTGCCGTTCGTCCGTCCATCCTTCCATGTGTCCATCCATCCATCCATCTATCTGTCCGTCCGTCTGTCCATCCGTTATCATTTTGGTTAAAGTTTTGCGTCAAAAGTTTCTAGGAGATTGTATCTTCTGAACCGTTTGATAGATTTAGTTGATACTTACACTTAAGTTACATACTGGTCTAAAGATTTCATTGATGCATGTCCCACCCCCACAGTGACCTTGATGTCAATGTCACAGACTTAGAAATTTTACATTTGGTTAAAGTTTTATGGCAAAGTTTATAAACTCTAAGACAAATTCAGTTGATACTTGCATCAATGTACCAGTTCCAACATTTCGTGATGTATGTCCCTTCCCCCCATCCAGGGTGACCTTGGTCACAGACTTAGAAATTTTACATTTGGTTAAAGTTTTATGACAAAGTTTATAGATGCCTGTATGTTCTTAACTCTAAGACAAATTCAATTGATACTTGCATCGGTGTTGCATACCAGTCCAAAGATTTCATCAATGCATAACCCACCCTGCTGCTTTGGTAACATTGATACCCCCACTGCTTCAGTAACTTTGATGCCCTCACTCCCTTGGTCCATTTAGAAATTTTATGTTTAGTTTAGCTTTTACAAGCACATTTATAGATTCTTATAGCTTCTTGACATCTTCATTCATATTATATACAAGTTTGAGAGCTATATCAGAGTATTGCCGTGGCCGGGGGTATACGTGACCCACTGGTCGCTTTCTCTAGTTGGAACTGATGTGAAGATTAATTGGCATTTTGGTATTGGAAAAGCTTGTAAGCAAAACATCTCAGGAACCCCTTGGCGTGGGCTCTTCAAATTTTGTGGGCTGTGTGGAACCAATATGAAAAATTGACCAAATTATGCCCCTTTGTAGACTTAGGCATTTTGGCATCAGAAAGTCTTAAGCAAAATATCTCAAGAACTGCATGTGCTGGGCTCTTGGAATTTTGTAGGCTATTTGTAACCAATGTGAAGATTGTCTGATCAAAATTTGGTGCAATTTTATAAAACTTTGACCAAATTATGCCACTTTGTGGACTTATGCATTTTGGCATAGGAAAATCTTATAAGCAAAATACATGTATATCAAGAATTGCTTGGAATTTTGGCCTTTGAAATTATGCAGACTATTTGGAACTAATGTGAAGATGACCTGATTAAATGCTGGTATGATTTTATAAAAAAAATTACCAAATATTGCATTTTTGCATAGGAAAAACTTGCAAGCAAAAATATCTCAAGAACCACATGGGCTAGGCCGTTGGAATTCCGCAGGCTGTTTGGAACCATTGTGAATATAATCTGATTAAACTTTTGTGTAATTTTATAAAAAGTTGATGAAATTATGCCCCTTTGTGAACTTAGACATTTTAACCCTGTTAGCAAGATCTCTTCTGAAACCACTGGGCCGATTAAGTCCAAATTTCATCTGTGGCATCCTTGGGCTGGGGGATTGAAAGTTTGTGTTTTTAATGAAAATCGGCTCATTAGTTTGGTTGCTATGGCAACTTAGATTTTCCATAGACTTATAATGGGGAAAATAGAAAAATGGCATTTACTGCCAAACCTGTGCAGATATTTTTACAAAACTTTTATAGAAATATTCCTTGAGTGTACTTCTTTTTGCCACATGCTTTAATGCCAATCTGGGGGTCCCTCAGGGTGTGCTGGGGCCATGCTCCATCCCCTCCAGTGCATAAAAGGCCATATATCTCAGAAACCATTCAGATCCCCACCCCTAAAGTATGTATATTCTTTTTTCTTATGATGAGGCATTCAGTGACACCAACCTGGGGGTCCCCCAGGTTGTGCCCGGGCATTGCCCCACCTACTCCACTTCATAAAAGGTCCAATATCTCAGAAACCTTCAGATCATCATCCCTAAACCATATATATTCTTGTTCCTTATGATAAGACACATTCAGTGATACCAACCTATGGCTCCCTCAGGGTGTGCCTGGGCCATGCTCCATCCCCTCCAGTGCATAAAAGGCGATATATCTCAGAAACCTTTCAGATCCCCACCCCAAAACCATATATTCTTATTTCTTGTGATAAGACGCATTCAGTGACACCAACCTGGGGGGTCCCCTGGGATGTGCCTGGGCCATGCCGCACCAGGGTTTTAAGGGATGCAAGATCCTGCATCCATATTCGCCCAATGAAACCAATAGGGCTTATAAGCATGGACGGTCCGACTCGTGAGCACCGCTTTGCCTGGGTAGGCTTAGATCCTCTAAGCAGTTTACCAGTACTTATGTGCGGGTTGGATTCAGCTTTGCATGGAAGCATCATGCAGCCCATATATTTCTTCAAGATGTTGCCCCTGTACCTGCATGTTAAAAAAAAAAATCCATTGATGATGATTATGACCCTTTGAACAATTTGGCGTTTTAATCTTGCAAGTAAGATATCTCAAAACTTGTTGAAGCTTTTTCCTTGAGTGTTGACAGGCTAATGGGGAATGATGAGAAGATGACTTGATAAAATTTTGAACAAAAAAAAAAAAATAATTTTTTTCTTCAATTATGGTTCTTTGAAAATTTGGCCTTTAGGGGTAAGCATATGATTGGGGGCATAGTGTTTTACAACACCATTTCTAGTATTACCTACTATTTCATTTGTACAATATTGATCAGGTGAGAGATCCAGGGCCATCATTGCCCCCTTGTTAAATAATTTCACAGGTGTGTTATTTGGATAACCCTGTACCAAAATTGCTTGTAACGTTCTGCTCGGATGACAAGATGGCTGCCAAAGCTAAAAATAGAAAAAACTTTATTAAAACAACTTCTTCTCCTTAACCATTGGAAATAATTTCACAGGAACGCTTGGATGACCCTTTACCAAAATTGCTTGCTTGAAGAAATAGATAGGCTGCATGATGCTTCCACGCATAGCTGAAACCGACTGCACATGAGTACTGGAAAACACATAGAGGCTCAAAGCCTGCCCAAGCAATGCGGTGCGAGTCGGCCGGTCCATGCTCATAAACCCTATTGGTTTCATCGGGCAACATGGCTTGAGATCATATGTCATTTCATCTCGTCCCACAAAATTGGAAGCAGCATCTCCAAAAGAACCGTTACAGTGTTAAACCTCAAATCAAATGAACAAAACAAAACCAAAATTGCTCAAACTGTTCTGCTCTGCTGAAAAAGATGGCCCCCAGAACTAAAAACCTTTAAACGACTTCTCCTTAATCAGCGGATGGATTTTGAAATAAGTTCACAGAAACCTTTCTTGATTGACCCTTTACCAAAATCACTCAATCCATTCTGCTCTGATGAACAAAATGGCCACCAGAGCTAAAAATAGAAAAACTTTTAAACAACTTCTCTTAAACTGGTGGATGGATTTTGAAATAATTTCATGCGAAAGTTCCTGTGTTGACCTTTTACCAAAACTGCTCAAACACAATAGAACAATGTTAAAATGACCTCTGCTCCAAAACCAGTGGATGGGGTTTGAGATAATTTCACAGGATGTTTCTTGTGT
Organism: Lucinisca nassula; assembly: GCA_963580285.1. Taxonomy (NCBI): domain Eukaryota; kingdom Metazoa; phylum Mollusca; class Bivalvia; order Lucinida; family Lucinidae; genus Lucinisca; species Lucinisca nassula. Next base: position 118,894,456 of record OY757014.1, read on the forward strand.
GACTCTCTACTGAAATCGATAAAACTGTTCTGCTTCTGTGGACGTTGGCCGACTATGATAAAAATAGAAAAAAAAAAAAAAACTTTTAAAGGATTCCTGTTCCTAAACCCATGGGTGGATATTGAAATTATTTCACAGGAATGCTTCTTGGGTGATCCTCTAACAAAACTGCATCAAACTTTAAGAACTGATGAAGAAGTTGGCCACCATAGCTAAAACTAGAAAAATGTTTAACCAACTTGTAGTCCTTGCGACTTCTCTTCCTAAACAGATAGATGGATTTTGAAATAATTTCACAGGAAATTAAAGAAACTTGGGCAACCCTCTCCCAGTATTGCTTAAATGATTCCACTATGCTGCAAGGAGATGCCAGTGCTTAAAAATAGGAAAAAGCAACTTTAAATGACCTCCTTAATAAGGGGATTTTTAGAAGGTGATGGCCTTTCAGGTCTCACCTTAGGTCAACCAACAAACTGAAGTCCTGCGATGACGAATCACTGCTATGCTTCAAGAAAAATAGGTCCGCATTTATAATTGTATAGAAAGTAGAAGTAAAACAAAAGTCAGGAATTGATACAATTAACTTACTCCACCCATAAAAGACACCAAAGGGAAAGAAATACAAACATTAAGCGACCAGACCATAATGGAAACCTAAACAAAGGAAGGCCATAAGGACAGTTACTTTCCCACAAAATGGCCATATGCTCATGTATCATTTGATAAGTGAAAATGCTATGCAGATTGTCAAACTAAGGAAGCCAATTACATAAACAAAGAACTTCAGGGGAAAAATACTGTAAAATTAGCTCTAGCTTTGAAATTGGTCTTGATTCGCAGCTTTGACATGACCTAGTATACTTTGAGCGAGTTCAGTTGACCTTCTAAAGTTAACTCAAGAAAAGTGTGTGTGTGGGGGGGGGGACAGTAGGCTTTAATGTACCTGGTACAAAGTTCTAAAGAGTGCTGCCAACATTCCAATAGATGACCTTACGCCCTGAATTAGAAGCAGCAGGAAACATCATTTTTTGGGGTTTTTTTTTCAGGTGCCCTCTGTAAGAACTGACATCTGCAAGGGATCCTTCTTCCCTCAAAGAATTAGAGACTGGAATGCACTTCCATATTGGGTTATTTCCTCTGTGGAAGGTGGAACGGATAATGTAGCTAAGTTGAGCTAGGGACTAAAATCCCTTCTCATAGGTCCTTGTGAAAGAACGTCATTTGATGTGTCACCAGTAACGATTCAGATTCAGATTGAGAACTCTACTGACGTCAAGAAAATGTCATCAAAATCAATCGATTTTGCCCTCAAGTAAATCGAAAGTATAAACATGTTTTCAAGTTGGACTTAATTTTTCCAACATTTGCCTGTAAATGCAGAGAACCCCCGCTCATAGGGGCTTGAAGAAATATATGGGCTGCATGATGCTTCCACGCAGAGCTGAATCCGGCCCGCACACTAGTACTGGTAAACCGCGTAGAGGATCTAAGCCTGTCCAGGAACCGCGGTGCGAGTTGGACCGTCCATGCTAATAAACCCTATTGGTTTCATTGGGGGACAGGGCTTGAGATGTCATTTCATCTCAATGTCGGGTAAAAGTTCCACAAAATTGGAAGCGACGTCTCCAAAATGACCTTTACAGTGTTGACGGGGACGTTAAACCTCAAATCAAACAAACTGTAAATGCAGAGCCAAAATTTCAAATAATTGGTATACTGAAGTTGGAAATAATCGATTTTTGGATTGCATTTAACAATTTTCCAATTTTCTTGTTAGACAAGGCTTCCACTCTCATGGGTTGAATTCTAGTCAACTCAATATTCCTACTCGGTGTGTTTTGGTGCAAGTCTAGTTATAACTCTTGTTAACTCTAGTACATCAATTGAACTCACTCAAAGTCTAGATTGGGGATTAATAACTGAATGAAGTAACAGTATGAATGGAATACAACAACTTGCCATACTATCAGCCCCCGCCCATTGGGGCTTGAAGAAATATATGGGCTGCATGATGCTTCCACGCAGAGCTGAATCTGACCAGCACACGAGTACTGGTAAACTGCTTAAAGGATCTAAGCCTGCCCAGGCAAAGTGGTGCGCACGAGTCGGACCATCCATGCTTATAAACCCTGTAGGTTTCATTGGTCGACAGGGCAGGAGATGTCATTTCATCTCAGTGTCAGGTAAAAGTCCCACAAAATTGGAAGCAACGTCTCCAAAATGACCTTTACAGTGTTGATGGGGACATTAAACCTCAAATCAAACAAACAAACAAACTTGCTATACTACAGATAGAGCGAAGTTACTTTCACTTTTACATGGATATATTTCTGTAAACATTGACTTTATAATTTAAAACCCCTTAATCCTCATGTTTATAGTACAGGGTAATACATATTTATTCCGGGCTGTGGGTGCTTGTTAAAACCTCCTTGTTAAGGCCATTCTAATGAGTTCGCAAGGCTTGTTTTTAGCTCCCATGAGCCGAAGGCAGGGGAGCTTTTAAGATGGTAAGCCTCTTTTGTGCGTTGTCCATCATTTTCCAATGTCTACTTCTCTGAAACCAATGGCCCAATTCCAATTAAATTTCATATGCAGCCTCCTGGCAATAAGGGAACAAAAATTTGCAAGTATGGTCCAGGTTACTTGACCAAGATGGCCGCCATGCCCAAATATGGTAAAAACCTTAAAATACCTTCTTCTTTAGAACCACGTGGCTGATTGTCTTACTACTTGGTATGTAGCATCGGGTGACTGAGTTCTACCAAGGTTGCAAATATGATGACCATAGGTTGACCTTGACCTATTTTCTGCCAAGGTCAAAATTGGGTTCCTTAGGCTTTTCAATGAGAAAAGGGTAAAACAATGTATTTTTCAAAAAATATTGTGGTCTATGACATGAGAATAGGTAAAAAATGAATGTCTATGAATGCTTAAGGTAAAGGTCATTCATTGACCTTGGCTGAAGGTCACTTGAATTATAGATACATTGACATTTCAAAACACATTTTCTCTGAAAACACTGGAGAAGCCTCCGTGGTGTTGTGGTTATGCTACTCGCCTTGTAAACCAGGGATCACAGGATCGATCCCGGGCTTCTCCAGACTTTTGGATGAGTCTTTAAAACCAAGGGACCGTCTCCGTATGACCTTAGCTGTTGGTGGAACGTAAATCTCAAACACTCATTCACTCATTCTGAAACCACTGGGCCAATTTCAATTAAATTTTCTGTGCAGCCTTAGGACAGTGAGGGAACAAAAATTTGTTCGAAGATGGTAAAGACCCCAACAAAATCTTCTCCAGAACCACTGGGCCGATTGATTTACAACTTGGTATGTAGCATCTGGTGACAGGCCAATTTCAATTGAATTTTATATGTGTCCTTAGGACATTGAGGGAACACAATTTTATTTGATTGGTCCAGGTCACATGACCAAAATGGCCTCCATGCCCAAATATGGTAAAACCCTAAAAAAAAAGATCTTTTCCAGAACCATTGGACCGATTGTCTTGAAACTTTGTATGTAGCATTAGGTGACTGAGTACTACCAAATTTGCAAATATGATGACCCTAGGTTGACCTTGACCTATGTTCTGCCATGGTGAAATTTGATTCCTTAGGCTTTCAATGGGTAAGCGGTAAAACAATTCACTTTTTTTTTAAATTATTGTGGTCTATGACATGAGAATATGTAAAAAAATGAACGTCTATGAATGCTAAAGGTCAAGGTCACTTGAATTATAGGTCTATTGACATTTCAAAATATATATTCTCTGAAACCACCTGGCCAATTTCAATTAAATTTTATATTCAGCCTTAGGACAGTGAGGGAACAAAAATTTGTTCCAATGGTCCAGGTCACATGACCAAGATGGCCACCGTGCCCAAATATGGTAAAAACCTAAAAAATCTTCTTCTCAAGAACCACTGGGACGATTGTCTTGAAACCTTGTATGTATCATTAGGTGACTGAGTACTACCAAGTTTGCAAATATGATGACCCTATGCTTTTCAATGGGTAAAGGGTAAAACAATGCATCTTTTGGAAAATATTGTGGCCTATGACATGAGAATATGTAAAAAATGAACGTCTTCGAATGCTGAAGGTCTAGGTCATTCAGTGACCTTGGCTCAAGGTCACTTGAATTACAGGTCCATTGACATTTCAAAATATATTTTCTCTGGAACCACTTGGCCAATTTCAATTTAATTATATATGCATCCTAAGGATATTGAGCGAACAAAAAATTGTTGAATGGTCAAGATGACCAAGATGGCCACAATGTCCAAATATGATAAAAAAAAAAAAACCTTAAAAAATCTGCTTCTCAAGAACCACTTGACCGATTGTCTTTGAACTTGATTTGTTGCATTACATGACTGAGTACTACCAAATTTATAAATATGATGATCCTAGGTTGACCTTGACCTATTTTAACCCTTTACCACTCAGACCCGTGTTTCGCCGTATCTATCCATTACCACACCGACCCTTATATTTACGTATCTATCCATTACCACTCCGATCCGTATTTGCCCGTATATCGGCCATTTGAACAAATACGTGTTTGCCCGTGTCTCAAAATCAATCGCGTCATTTTTACCTTTTTCCTAAATATAAAAACGCCGGATGTTTATTAATGTTAAGTTTGGTCTTTTGCCAACAATATTTGCGAAAAAAACAAATATGTTTCTATACAAAGTTTTTGTGTAATTTACAACCAAACACACCAGGGGTTTCTTCTACTGAATCACGATGACCTTGCCTAACCGTAATGGAAAATTACTGGGTTGAGTTACTGAATGACGCAATATTTGTGTGTCGGTCGCGCATGATTTGCATGATTTAGGTAGAGACAATTAGCGCTGTATAATCAGTTAGATTCAAGGGATTTGTGGTTCAAGATAATTAGTTAATTGGGGATTATGATACCCTAGGAATGTTTATACAGCGGATGCCACCCGGAGCGTGCCGAGCATTGAGCCGCAATAAATTACGTAACAGTACCCAAAAGTGTACCCAGGTGGTCATCGGAAGGGCAATAAACCCACAGATGGGTAGAAGGCCTTTCATTGGTCAATAGTTTCAGCCCCTTTAATGAATATTAATGTCTAAAAAAAAAAAAATATGCGACGTCTGATCAGGGTCTCACCGCCGACACGTTAACAGACAAACAGATGCAATTATTAAGCGGCACCTGATCAGGGTCTTCAGGTTTTTGGACCTTATAATGCTACGGCACCCGGATCAGACCCTCCACAATTATTGCCGCGACGTCTGATTCAGCTCCAACCCCCGACGGTTCATTTTATTTTATTTTCCGCGACCGAATAGGTTTGGAGGATATAGCGACCGTCCAAATGTCCGTCCGTCCGTAGACACAACAGACAGATGCAAACAATGCAGACTCGGATCAGACGCCGTACTATTATTGAACGGCGTCTGATGAGGGTCAGCATGTTTGTACAAGGCATCTGAGACGGCGCAGACCCAGACAAGACGCTGCGCAACGGTTATGCGGCGTCTGATCAGGGTCTTATCGGCGACGGTGGTGTTTTTATCCCTAGTCTAAACAGGTTCGGATCCTGGCGCCCGTTCATTCGCCCGTTCGTAGACACAAAATTATGAGTGACAAGACGCTGCGCAACGGTTATGCGGCGTCTGATCATGGTCTTATCGGCGACGGTGTTGTTTTTTATCCCTAGTCTGAACAGGTTCGGAGCCTGGCGTCCGTTCAAACGTCCGTCCGTAGACGCAATAGACATATGAAAACAATGCAGATCCGGATCAGATGTACAATTATTAAACGGCGTCTGATGATGGTCTACATGTATGTAGACGGTATCTGAGACGGCGCAGACCCGGACAAGACGTTGCGCAACGACGCGGCGTCTGATCAGGGTCTTATCGCCAACGGTGGTGTTTTTTTTAACCCTAGTCTGAACAGGTTCGGGGGATATAGCGATCAGCGTGGCGTCATTCACCCAACCGTCTGTATAACAAAAGACAGAACACAAAGGTGCAAACAGTGCAGATTTGAATCAGACGCCATACAATTATTATACGGCGTCTGGATAGGGTCTACAAGTTTGTAGACGGAATATACGACGGCACAGACCCAGACCAGACGCTGTACAATGATCATGCGGCGTCTGATCATGGTCTGACCGCCGCCGGTGCGTTTTATTTTTATCCCCTGACCAAATAGGTTCGGGGATATAACTATCAGCCTGGCGTCCGTCCGTCCGCAAACAAAATTATGAGTCTGGCGTCCGTTCACATGTCCGTCCGTTCGTCCGTAGACACAACAGACAGATGCAAGCAATGCAGATAAGAATCAGACCTGTACAATTATTAAACGGCGTCTGATGAGGGTCTACAGGTTTGTAGACGGCATATGGGTCGGCGCAGACCCGGACAAGACGCTACACAACAATAATGCGGCGTCTGATCAGGGACTAATTGCCGACGGTGGTGTTTTTATCCCTAGTCTGAACATGTTCGGGGGATATAGCGATCAGCCTGGCGTCATCCACTCAACCGTCTGTATAACAATAGACAGAACACAAAGGTGCAAACAGTGCAGATTTGAATCAGACGCCATACAATGATTATAAGGCGTCTGGATAGGGTCTACAGGTTTGAAGATGGCATATGCGACGACACAGACCATGCGACGTCTGATCATGGTCTGACCGCCGCCGGTGCGTTTTATTTTTTATCCCCTGACCAAATAGGTTCGGGGATATAACAATCAGCCTGGCGTCCGTCCGTCCGCAAACAAAATTGAGTCTGGCGTCCGTTCACATGTCCGTCCGTCCGTAGACACAACAGACAGATGCAAGCAATGCAGATTAGAATCAGACTAACAATTATTAAACGGCGTCTGATGAGGGTCTACAGGTTTGTAGACGGCATATGGGTCGGCGCAGACCCGGACAAGACGCTGCACAAAGGTAATGCGGCGTCTGATCAGGGACTCATTGCCGACGGTGGTGTTTTTTATCCCTAGTCTGAACATGTTCGGGGGATATAGCGATCAGCCTGGCATCATCCACCCGTCTGTGTGTATAACTATAGACGGAACACAAAGGTGCAAACAGGGCAGTTCGGGATCAGAGCCCAGAAAATTATTATAAGGCATCCGATCAGGGTCTACAGGATTGTAGACTGCACAGACCCAGACCAGTAGCTATCAACCTGACGTCATCCACCCGTTAGTCTGTATGACAATAGACAGAACACAAAGGTACAAACAGTGCAGATCGGTATCAGAGCCCAGACAAATATTATAAGGCGTCTGATCAGGGTCTACAGGGTTGTAGACAGCACATGCGATGGACAGACCCAGACCAGACGCTGTACAATGACCATGCGCATCAGATGTCATTGCACCTCAGTGTTGGGTAAAAGTCCCACCAAATTGGAAGCAATATCTCCAAAATGTCCTAAATAGTGTTGATGGGGATGTTATACCTCTAATCAAACAAACAAATCTTATTTATAAAAAAAAAAAAAATACAGAGACGGCTCTTTGGGGTGAGCTGGCTATGGGCTGGTTGATACATTTATTAAAAAAAAAAAAAGGGTAAAGTTGGGGATGGGGGTTCAAAAAAGGATAGATAGGCTGTAATAGTTATTTTAATCTTATGCAAAAGTACTGATTTTTTTCATAAACAAAACACACCCATGTGTCATAGCACATTCTTTAATTTCTCCAAAATGGCTACTTTTCCATTGAAAACTTTTATATTTTTCTTATTTATACTCAGAACATAGGTCGTGGGTGCCGATTGAGGCAGTTCTAACGAGTACCCACAACCTTGGTTTTGGTGCAGAAATAAGTAAAATAATGTATACCGGGTTCAGATAGATGTTCATTTCACGGACTTATGAACATGATCTTATTTCTGCATAAAAAGTATGTTATGGAAACTTGTTGGAAGACCCTCAGTGACATGCCCTAATGATTACCTACAAATACGTTTTTTTCGTGGAAATAAGAAAAATAATACGTGGATACCCCCTCTTTTCTGGGGCTATGGTGGTTAAAAATACTTTCTCTGACCAACCCAAAACAGAAATTTTTGCTAACGAAAATATTTTGCTTACTTTGACACTTCATATTTTCAAAACGCAAAGAGAAACTATAATAAATTTAGTACCATTGGAAAGAAAATTTAATTTCCTAGAAACTTTACATTTACATAAATATTGTCAAATGTACAGAAAATACTAAAATAATCATTTTTGTAACATAAGGGTGAAAATCATACAAAAATGCCAATATCTCTGTTCAGATAAGACTGTCAGGCCTATCAGCCAGATATGGACTATTGGTTATTGATTTACCTATATCAGTGTTCTGTTAAGATGCTGTATTGGATAATTTTCTGAGTGGTAAAGGGTTAAGCCAAGGTCCAATTTGGTTCGATAGGCTTTTCAATGGGAGGTGGGTAAAACAATGCAATTTTCGGAAAATATTGTGGTCTATGACATGAGAATAGGTAAAAAATGAATGTCTATGAATGCTCAAGGTCAAGTTCATTCAGTGACCTTGGCTCAAGGTCAGTTGGATTAAAGATCTATTGACATTTCCAAATACATTTTCACTGAAGCTACCAGACCAATTTTATTTAAATTTAATATGCAGCCTTAGGACAGTTAAGGAATGAAAAATTATTCGAAAGGTCCAGTTTGCATGACTAAGGTGGCTGACATGCTCAAATATGTAAAAAAAAACATAAAAAACTTCTTCACCAGGACCATTTGGCTGATTGTCTTGAAACTTTGTATGTATCATAGGGTGGCTGAGTGCTACCAAATTTGCAAATATGATGACCCTAGACTAACCTTGGCCCAATTTACGCCAAAGTCAAATTTGATATCTTGAGCTTTGCAGTGGGAAAAGGGTAGAACAATGCATTTTTCCGAAATATATTGTGGTCTGTTGCTTTTAGTGACAAGGTGAGCTTTTGTGATTGTGCGTGCATCCATGTGTTAGTGCATACGTGCATGCATCCGTAAACAATTTCAAATAAGTATATTTCTAATACCCCACGTCCAATCTTTATCAAAGGGGGTCTTTCAGGGTACAGGAAATTTACATTGGTTTCTGCCCATGCTTGGAATTTGATGAAATTATGCACAATAGTTGCCTTGGGTATAGCCATTATAATTACGATGCATTCACTTTTAAATGTTATTTCTGTAGTAAATTAATTACATTTTTATGAAGTCTCTATCACAACAGAGAGTACTCTGATATAAACTGTCTACAGTATTCAGAGTTTCAAATATCTAATGCTGCAATGTTTTATGAATTAAAGCCATAATTGTTCAGTTAGTTGATACAATGAATGGCCTCATATGTCTAGTAATAGTGGCTGGGCATTCAGTTTTTAGCTCACCAGAGCCAAAGGCTCCGGGGGAGCTTATAGTATAGGCAGTGATCCGTCGTCTGTCGTCCGCGTCCATGTCCGCGTCCGTGTCCGCATCAACATTTTCAAATGACTTCTCCTCCAAAACTACTGGGCCGATTGAAGTCAAATTTCATGTGGAGCATCCATGGGATGGGGGAACAAAAGTTTGCTCGTAAGGTCCAGGTCACATGACCAAGATGGCCGCTATGCCCATATAAGGTAAAAACCCTTAAAAAGTCTTCTCCTCCTGAACCAGTGGGCCGATTGTGATGAAACTTGGTATGTGGCATTGGGGACTTGGGCCCATCATAGTTTGCTAAAATGATGACCCTCGGATGATTTTGACCCATTTTACACCAAGGTCAAATATGGTTACATAGACTTTTGTGTGGGAAATAGTCAAAACAGCATAATTTTTTTAAACTGTTGTAGCCTGTGACCTGAAAATTAATAAATGCAGTGGGCAAAATGTGCTAGTGAAACTACACTAGTTTTCAAGGTCCAGGTTATTCCCTGACCTTGGCCCAAGGTCATTCAGATATGAAAATTAAAAATTTGTTTTTCACTGAAACCACTAGGCCATTTGCAACCAAATTTTGTCTGAAAACTCTTTAGAACAAGGAAATGAAATTTAATTAATTTGAGTTTGGTCATGTGACCAAGATGGCCGCTATGCCCATATAAGCTAAAAACCCTTAAAAAATCTTCTCCTCCTGAACCAGTTGGTTGATTGTGATGAAACTTAGTATGTGACATTGGGGACTCAAGCCCATCATAATTTGCTAAAATGATGACCCTCGGATGACCTTGACCCATTTTACGCCAAGGTCAAATTTGGTTACATAGACTTCTGTATGGGAAATAGTCAAAACAGCATCATTTTTAGCTCACCAGAGCCGAAGGCTCCGGGGGAGCTTATAGGATGGACATTGTCCGTCGTCGTCTGCGTCTGCGTCATCGTTAACACTTTCAAAAGACATCTCCTCTGAAGCCACTGGGCCGATTGGGCCCAAATTTTATCTGTAGCATCCTTGAGCTTGGGGATTGAAAGTGTTTTTTATGCCAATCGGCTTTTTAGTTTGGTTGCTATGGCAACTTAGAGTTTCCATAGCCTTATAATGGGGAAAAATGAAAAATGACATTTACTGCCAAGTCATTGCAGATATTTTGACAAAACTTTCATATAAATGTTCCATAGGCAATCTATTATCTGCCATATGATTTTAGGCCTACTGCTTATTTTTGTTGGTTGCCATGGAAACCAAAATGAAAAAAATAGAAAAAAAAAATACTTAAAAAAACATCTCCTCAGAAACCATATACTCTAGGAGACTGAGACTTTACAAAAATATTCACAATTTTTGCCTTTACAGGTTTTATGTTCTTTATGAAATTTGGCCTTTGCGTTTTGTTGCTATGGCAACTTGGAGTTTCCATTGACTTATAATGTGGAAAACTGAAAAATCGCATTTGCTGCCTAGTCATTGCAGATATTTTGACAAAACTTTTATAGAAATGTTTCTTGAGTAAACTTCTCTCAGCCATATGCTTTTATGCCAACCTGAGGGTCCCCAAGGTTGTGCCAGGGCCATGCCCCACCCCTCCACTTCATAAAAGGCCATAAATCACAGAAACCATTCAGATCCCAACCCCTAAACCATATATATTCTTGTTCCTATTGCTAAGCCGCATTCAGTGACACCAACCTGGGGGGTCCTCAGGGATGCGCCGAGGCCATGCCCTACCCCATCCCTTAATAAAAGGCCCAATATCTTGAAAACCATTCAGATCCCCACCCCTAAACCATATATATTCTTGTTCCTTATGATTTGACCCATTCAATGACATCAACTTGGGAGTCCCCGGGATGTGCTAGGGCCATACCCCACCCCCTCCATTTCATAAAAGGCCCAATATCTCGGAAACCTTACAGAACCCTGCCCCTAAACCATATATATTCTTGATCCTTATGTTAAGACACATTCATTGACACCAACCTGGGGGTCCTCAGGGATGCGCCGGGGCCTTGTCCCATCTCTTCACTTCACAAAAGGCCATATATCTCAGAAACTGTTCAGATCCTCACCCCTAAACCATATATATTCTTGTTCATTATGATAAGAAGCATTCAGTGACACCAACCTGGGGGTTCCCAGGGATGTGCTGGGGCCATGCCCCACCCCCTCCATTTCATAATCTCACAATATCTCGGAAACCCTACAGATGGCTACCCCTAAACCATATATATTCTTGTTCCTCATGATAAGACACATTCATTGACACCAACCTGGGAGTCTCCCGGGGCCTTGCCCCACCCCTCCACTTCACAAAAGGCCTTATATTTCAGAAACTGTTCTTAGCCCCACCCTAAACCATATATTCTACTCAAAGTTTGATAGGGATCACTTTTTATATACCAAATTTTGCACTGAAAATTTAAAATTTCTTAACAGGATTTGTACTCGGTATATTGATAAATATCTTAAGCAGAAACTCATGTGCAGTTCAGTACTCATAAAAGTGCACACTTCTCACACTTCGCAAATGAATGCATGCACCCCCAAAATCTTGCGTAGCACTGCTTTCCAACAGACCAATCAAACTTGTCAGTGTTCCTTTACCAAGCTTAAAAAGGACTTCATTTGATTTGTGAAACAATAAAATGCCTAGGGGACAATTAAGAAACTGTCTGAGCCCCGAAGAAATGAATCGTGGCGTCGGAATGTTGGAATCTGGCGTCTCTCAACGTCGTGTTGCTGGGATTCTGAATGTGTCTCAGAGCCTGGTTTCCCGAATGTGGAGTCGGCATCTTACCCACGGAAATCCTTCACTCAGACACGGCGGGGTCGAGAAAGGGCTGCAACTCAACGTCAGGGCCGTTTCTTGTTGATTCAGTCTCTACGTCAACGGTTCCGGAACGCTACGCGTTTGCATATCGAGCAATTGTAGCACGAATTTCTACACAAACTGTCAGAAACGGGCTCCGCGAGTTCGGACTTAATGCCATGAGGCCTGCTGTACGTGTTCCATTGACGAGACAGCACGTGCTAGACCGGTTGGACTTTGCCAGAACTCACGTCAGGTGGAGGTTCGTGACTTGACGCCAATCCTGTTCACTGAGGAAACCAGATTCTGTCTAGACTTCACTTATAAATGTCAATTAGTGTGGCAAATGTCTAAAGAGCGATTCGATGACTTGAATGTTGCAGAGCATGATCACTATGGAAAGGGGTCAGTCATGGTTTGGGCTGGGATAAGCGTGAACGGTAAAACTGACTTGTACGTCGTTGAAAACGGAACGTTAATGGCAGTGAGGTACTGTAATGATATTCTTGATGAGTTTGTGAGACCATATGCAGATGCTATCAGCCCGGACTTTATTCTGCAGGACGATAATGCCCGTCCAAACCGTGCCAACGTCACTGATTCCTATCTGGAACGTGAGACAATCGTTTGTATGGACTGGCCTGCTCGGTCACCGGACTTAAATCCGATTGAGCATGCGCAGGATATGCTACAGCGTGCTGTTTCAGCCAGATGAGTGCAGCCGAGGACTTTACAGGAGCTCAAAGATGCACTGGTTGCTGAATGAAAGCCAATTCCCCCAAACAGGATACAGACTCGATTACGAGCATGTGCAGGCGAGGTCGTACTGTAATTGATGCCCGTGGATGTCATACACGATATTAGGCACGTTTGTCTAAACAAATTTGGAAATTTGTGAAAAATCAGTTGTCCAAATCCCTTCATGTTACGGCAAATTTTGGGGGTACCAAGACGGTTGCTGTTGTCATGCTTGAATGCAGTACCAGTTGACAAAATTAATCAGTAGGTTTTGTGAAGGATACGTTTCCTATCATTATGTGTCAAATTTGGATTCAGCTGATTAATTCATCCAAAAATTATTTTGCATTAAAAAAGTGATCCCTATCAAACTTGAGTAGTATATATTCATCTTCCTTATGATAAGACGCATTCAGTGACACCAGCTTGGGAGTCCCCGGGGCATGCCTAGGCCATGCCCCATCACTTTATTTCATTAAAAATCAGAAATAGTTCAGATCCCCACCCCTAAACCATATACTTGTTCCTTATGATAAGACTCGTTCAATCACACCAACCTGGGGGTCTCTTTGTGTTGAGGCAATGTGCCCCTCCCTTCCACTTCATAAAAGGCTTTATATTTCAGAAACCATTCAAATCCCCACCCCGTAATCATATACATGTATGTTCTTGTTCCTTATTATTAGCACACCTACTGTAGGGGGGTCCGCATTCCTATCCTTTCCACTCCATAAAAGGGCCTCAAATCTCAGAAACCATTCAGATTCCAACCCCTAAACCATATATATACTTGGTCCTTATGATAAGACACATTTAGGGACAACAATCTTGGGCTTTCCTGGGATCAACAGGGCATGCCCTACCTCCTCCACCACTTAAGAGGCCTTACAGATCCCCACTGCTTAACCTTATATATTCTTGTTCCTTATGATAAGAGGCATTTAGTGATACCAACAAGGGCTCCATTTGGTCCCCCTCTACTTCATAAAAGGTTTAAAGTTTCAGATACTGAGTCCACATAGGTGCTCATTTGGACATGGGGGTTCATTTGGTAGATTGAAATCATATCATGTTAAAATACATGGCTGCCATTGGGCAGTGCCCACCTGAGCTCTGGTGAGCATAGTGACCCATGGGCCTCTTGTCTTTGATGTTATACCCATATTTTAGCTCCACGTGAAGTATTTATTAAAATATTATATGCAATTTTACCATGTTCCAATTTTTGTCAAGACACCATTTTAGTATGAAAACTATCCACATATCTTAGAAATATGTAGATGAAATTTCATGGAAATTGAGGGCCGGTAACATTGTGGTTTAACAGACTGAATGCTAATAGTCCTGATTCAGCAAAATGTGAAATTATATGATTATCATGTTTCGGTCATGCTGTTTAATAATACTTTACTATTGCTTTCAATGTGGTTCGCTATAGTATAGTATGGTTTTTATAAGTAGTTCATAGCATAATTATAAGTATTATTTCAAAACATCCAGTTCAGTAAATTTGCTTCCTGTTGAACGCCATGGCCAAAACAAACTATTTTGTCTACAGAACTATATCACAAAGGTTTTGATGAAAAACGTCATCAAATGTACACATGAAATCATGTGCATAGTTTAATCTATGTCTGTCGTGTCCAACAGGTGCTAAGGTGGTGTTTAGGTTTAACATTCGAATCAACAACATATCAGTCATTTAGATGTTGCTTCAGATTTTGTGAGATTTGTTATCCGACTCGATTTAAATGACTCAAGTCTAATTGTTTTTAGCTCACCTGTCACGTAGTGACAAGGTAAGCTTTTGTGATCACTTTTTGTCCGTCGCCCGTCGTGCGTGCATCCATCCGTGCATCCGTCTGTGCGTCCATCCGTAAACAATTTCAAATAAGTATATTTCTAATACCCCATGGTCAATCTTGATTAAATTTCATGAGAAGCATCATCAGGTAGGGGGAAAGGCTGCATAAGGTTGTTGGGCTGATCAGATTGGAATTCTGGTTGCCATGGCAACATATATCTCCCGTAGACTTACAATGGGAAAAAATTAAAATATCTTCTTCTCTGAAACCACTGGACCCAGAGCTTAGATATTTAGCTTGTAACAATGTCAATTGGTCATCTACATAAATCCTGCCAATCATGCCCCTGGGGTCCAAATTGGCCACACCCTGGGGCCCTTTAACTCCTATAGACTCATTATGGAACAAAAAGCTTCAAAAATCTTCTTCTCTGAAAACACAGGGCCCAGAGCTTAGATATTTAGCATGTAGCAGCAGCAAGTGGTCACCTACATAATTCCTGCCAATCATGCCCCTGGGTTCCAAATGGGCCACGCCACAGGGCCCCTTCGCTCCCATAGACTCATAATGGAAGAAAGCTTCAAAAATCTTCTTCTCTGAAACCACAGGGCCCAGAGCTTAGGTATATAGCATGTAGCAACGGCAAGTGGTCACCTACATAATTCCTGCCAATCCTGCCCCTGGGGTCCAAATTGGCCACACCCCAGGGCCCCTTAGCTCCCAAAGACTCATAATGAAAAAAAAGCTTCAAAAATCTTCTTCTCTGAAACCACAGGGCCCAGAGCTTAGGTATTTAGCATGTAGCAACGGCTAGTGGTCACCTACATAATTCCTGGCAATCATGCCCCTGGGGTCCAAATTGGCCACACCCCGGGGCCCCTTAGCTCCCATAGTCTCATAATGGAAAAAAAAAGCTTCAAGAAACTTCTTCTCTGAAACCACAGGGCCCAGAGCTTAGATATTTAGCATGTAGCATCGGCAAGTGTTCACCTACAAAATCCTGTCAATCATGCCCCTGGGGTCCAAACAGGCCACACCCCGTGGCCCTTTAGCTCCTATAGACTCATAATGGAAAAAAGCTTCAAAAATCTTCTTCTCTGAAACCACAAGGCCCAGAGTTGAGATATTTTGCATGTAGCAACGGCAAGTGGTCACCTACATAAATCCTGCCAATCATGCCCCTAGGGTCCAAATGGGCCACGCCCTGGGGCCGTTAGCTCCCATAGACTCATAATGGAAAAAAAGCTTCAAAAATCTTCTACTCTGAAACCACAGGGCCCAGAGTTTAGATATTTAGCACATAGTAACGGCAAGTGGTCACCTACATAATTCCTGCCAATCATGCCCCTGGGGTCCAAACAGGCCACGCCCCGGGGCCCCTTAGCTCCTATAGACTCATAATGGAAAAAAGCTTCAAAAATCTTCATCTCTGAAACCACAGGGCCCAGAGCTTAGATATTTAGCATGTTTCAAAGGCAAGTGGTCACCTATATAAATTCTGCCAATCATGCCCGTGGGAACCAAATGGGCCACGCCCTGGGGCCCCTTAGCTCCCATAGACTCATAATGGAAAAAAGCTTCAAAAATCTTCTTCTCTGAAACCACAGGGCCCAGAGCTTAGATATTTAGCATGTAGCAATGACAAGTGGTCACCTACATAAATCCTGCCAATCATGCCCCTGGGGTCCAAATGGGCCACACCCTTGGACCCCCTTAGCTGCCATAGACTCATAATGGAAAAAAAATCTTCTTCTCTGAAACCACAGGGTCCAGAGCTTAGGTATTTAGCATGTAGCAACGGCAAGTGTTCACCTACATATTTCCTGCTAATCATTCCCCTGGGGTCCAAATGGGCCACGCCCCGGGGCCCCTTGGCTCCCATAGACTCATAATGGAAATAAGCTTCAAAAATCTTCTTCTCAGAAACTGTGTTGCCATAAAGTGATGTCATGTGTTTAGTATCTAGCAACATAAAATAGCAAGCTACATAAATCCTGCTAATCCTGCCCCTGGGGTCAAAATTGGCCACGCCCAAGCTCATCACCTCCAGTAGACTTATAATAGAAAAAAACTTAAAAAATCTTCTATGAAACCATAAGGCCAAGAGCTTAGATTTTTAGTATGTAGCAACGTCAATGGCCACCTACATAAATCCTGCCAGTTATGCCCCTGGGATCCAAATTGGCCACACCCCAGGGTTCTATAGCTTCCATAGACTTACAATTGGAGAAACTTCAAAAATATTCTTCTCTGAAACCACAGCGCCCTTATAATGAAAAAAAAAAATCACACAAAAACAACAACTTAAAATGGGGAAAAAAATCTTCAAAAATCTTCTCTGAAACCATAAGTCCCAGAGCTTAGGTATTTAGCTTGTAGCAATGTCGAGAGGTCGCCTACATGAATCCTGCCAATCATGCCCCTGGGGTCCAAATTGGCCAAACCCTGTGGCCCCTTAACTCCAACAAACTTATAATGGAAAAAAGCTTCAAACATCTTCTTTGAAACCATGAAGTACAGACCTTAGATTTTTAGTATATAGCAACACAAAATGGTCGCCTACATAAATCCTGCCAACCATGCCCTTTGGGTCAAAATTGGCCAAGCCCCAGGGCTCATTAGCTCCTATAGACTTATACTGGAAAAAACTTAAACAAATCTTCTTCTCCAAAACCATAAGGCACAGATTTTGTTTGATTTGAGGTTTTACATCCCCGTCAACACTATATAGGTCATTTTGGAGATGTCTCTTCCAATTTTGTGGGACTTTTACCCGACATTGAGATGAAATTACATCTCAAGCCCTGTCGCCCAATGAAACCAGTAGGGTTTATAAGCATGGACACCACTTTGCCTGAGCTTAGATATTTAGTATGTAGCAATGTCAAGTGGTCTCCTACACTAATGATTTTCTCGTACACAGGTGAGCAATATAGGGCCATTGGGCCCTCTTGTTGTTGTTTTTTTAACCCTAATTGTCCATGTAAAAAGAAATGTTTACTCTAGGGACAACCAATAGCACTTGGGATTACTTTTCCTTGACATTAAAACCCATTTAATTTTTATGTAGTTGTATCTGCACAAGGCACTAGCCAATCTATCTTTTTTGTATAGCCCATATGAAAGAAACCAAACGGCTTCCTGAAGTTATATTCCAAGGCAATTTGAAAAAAATTGCTTTTAGAAATCACATGATTGCACTTTTGTCTGTGTTCCAAAACTTATGTGATCATGATTACATGTAAGTTGTCTATATATTTGTCTAGGGTTTTCACTTCGTTTACCTATCTCAGCAGTTGTTGCAGTAATTACAAAGCACATATGCAAGGTATCAAGAAGCATTTAAACTGGTGGTAATAATTATTCAATCTGTGAGTAGTTATCTCATTACTCATACCATTTTGAATCTTTGTTGGTTCCGAAAATGATCTCTTTCAACAGTTAGCCACATATATACTCTTACTTAGTATGTCCAAGTCCATTTACTAGATCTACAACTCCTTTTCTGGGCCCATTTGTGCCTTCTCAATCCTTTGCTCTGTGAAAGCATTGAAAACTTGCAGTGGTTGGCCTGTGATAGTGGTTGTTTTGTGGACTGATAAGTCAAATGTCCAAGAGAAAAGAGGACACAAGCTGTGTGTGTGTGCACATGCCGATACCTCTTTTTCAGCAGGACAAACACAGTAGTTTTGACTGAAGCATTTTTGTCCAAATTTCAGCGAGTATTTCTCAGCTGTAGCAAAAAATATTACAAGAAAACATAATATTAAGAACCATATCTACATTAATTTTAAATGCCCATGTAGTAAAGGTGATATCTATTCAGATTGAGCTTAATATATTTCAGCTGATACCCATGTAGTAAAAGTGATATTTATTCAGACTGAGCCACAATAATAAGATGCAGTCCACCCAAACAATTAAAAGAGACCCAAGTGAAAACTCGTAAAAGACGAGTACAGTAACTGTGCAAAAGAACAGCTCGCTTCTGATAAATTAACCACTATATTGACAAAGTAAATACAGAAAAAAATAAGACACTAAAGAAACGTCAACAATTACAATACCAATGCAGAAAAGATAATTTTACACGTGTACTGTAAGGAAGGAAACTGTTTCTCTCCCTGTTTAATAGCAAAATTCCTCTAGGTCATGGAACAGCTTGGTTTACACCAACTATTCTGTACCTCATTCATCAATGATATCTTTTGCAACAGAAACTCAATATCAGCGTTAGTTTCGATTTTTGGAAATACAGACAAATAATTACTGTAACTTTTTGTTATGATAAGAATCCAGCATACACAAAGACAGAGAATATCTAAGGCTTAATCTGGCCATGTATTTATGAGCAGTACTATTTGAACTAGTAACAACCAACCACGTACCATTGCATCCTTGCACACCATCTCGGTATGGTAATGAAAATAATGGATCTCCTTGCCTTACACCTATTTTAGTAGCATGACTCCTGTAAAGTCATTAAATAAAGTTGCTCATGTCCACAGTAATTTTGCAGCTAATAAAAAGCAATATATGCTGTTAAGCCTAATTTGTTGATTAGCATACCGTTTGATTTAGTGTTGTACTATCTACTATTTTGGATAGATCATAGTGTATAAATGAAAGACAAATACCAGAAATTGATGATATTGTAATGGTTTCTAAGCTAGATCAGCTCAATATGTATTCATTTTGATTTGTATAATCTCAATTTTATTACATAAGTGTTAGGAAATTTGACTTTACAGTGCCTTTTTGTAAAGTTCTTGCATGATTTCAATAAAGGGGCGAATTGTGCAGAAACGACCTACATCCATTAAAGGTTAACACTACAGTGTTACCGGTTTCTAATTTTCATAAAATTTGGCATAGCTACAAAGGATACATATGGCAAGTTTTCCTAGTAAAATGAAATCTTGACAAAGACTAGAACATATTTCTACCCCCGGCATACGCAGTATGCCATGGGGGGTATATAGTTTTCGTTTTTTCTGTGTGTGTGTGTGTTTGTGTGTGTGTGTGTCTGTTAACATTTTTGTGTCTGCTCCATAACTTTTGAACCGCTTGACATATTTTCATGAAACTTCACATAAATGTTAAACACCATGAGACGACGTGCAGAACACATGAACCGTAACTCTTGCTTTTCTACTTTCAGAGTTATTGCCTTTGTATGTTTTAACTTGCATTTTCATGTCCGCTCCATAACTTTTCAACCACTTAATATATTTTCATGAAACTTCACATAAATGTTAGACACCATGAGACGATGTGCAGAACACATGAACCGTACTTCTTGCTTTTCTACTTTCAGAGTTATTGCCCTTTGTATGTTTTAACTTACATTTTCGTGTCCGCTCCATAGCTTTTCGACCGCTTGATATATTTTCATGAAACTTCACATAAATGTTAAACACCATGAGACGACGTGCAGAACACATGAACCGTAACTCTTGCTTTTCTACTTTCAGAGTTATTGCCCTTTGTTTTAACTTGCATTTTCGTGTCCGCTCCATAACTTTTCAACCGCTTGGTATATTTTCATGAAACTTCACATAAATGTTAAACACCATGAGACAATGTGCAGAACACATGAACCGTACTTCTTGCTTTTCTACTTTCAGAGTTATTGCCCTTTGTATGTTTTAACTTGCATTTTCGTGTCCGCTCCATAGCTTTTCGACCGCTTGATATATTTTCATGAAACTTCACATAAATGTTAAACACCATGAGACGACGTGCAGAACACATGAACCGTAACTCTTGCTTTTCTACTTTCAGAGTTATTGCCCTTTGTTTTAACTTGCATTTTCGTGTCAGCTCCATAACTTTTCAACCGCTTGGTATATTTTCATGAAACTTCACATAAATGTTAAACACCATGAGACGACATGCAAAACACATCCACCATAAATCTTGCTTTTCTACTTTCAGAGTTATTGCCCTTTGTATGTTTTAATATCAAATATAACTACCCATCACTACAATTATAGCCTTTTCACCAGACGCAGGTCTTGGTCAGTCTGACAAAAAAAAAATCTAGCCAGAAATGCCACCGGCATGTCCCTTTTCCCGTGACCTCCCCAGCGTCGAGTCCTGATTGGTCGCTGATGTCACATGACCTATCAGACCAAAAGGCAGACGATACAGGTCACGTGACCGCGATTTTCGCGCCGAGAGGTCATTATTTCTTCAGACTTACATGGGGTAGGATCGTGACAAACTACATTCCATGGAAGAATGGATAAACAGATAAGTGTTTTATTCTTTTTTGATTTTGCACTTACCTTGAGTTTCCACAACGTACTTAGGCTTTTTTAAGCTTATTGTTTATTCCGAAATTCTTAGAGACTTTATTTCGTGTGTTTCTGCCGACATTACATGTGTAGTGGTTGCCTGCCATTTTGAATTTTCACTTGGAAGTTTTGTTTATCATGTGATCAACCGTTTTTGGTTTTTGATAAGCACCACACTTCTTTTCATGTTATGTGCCAGGGTATACGCTCGTATTATTCCTGGTAATGTTTTAATAGAAGTCGACGTTGTGGAAACTTAAATTGCCAGAAAAGAGGACGGTTTTTGTGCTTGTTCCTTCCACTTCCGGTATCGGAAGACGTTGTATTGCTGAATAAAAATTCTCAGCATTAATTTAGTTTTGAACATGTGCAAGACCCGTCTTCGTCTAGCACTTATAAATCCCACGATGCAGATGGATAATGTGGCCTTTCTATAGTATCTTCTAAATAGAATCCATCCAATTCGTGTGGGTCACCATTGCCGAATCGAGATGAGCCAGTCTATGTCCCCACCTCCCATTTGGGCCTGGGTTGACTAGGATAGGTTCGTCGACCGCCCCGTAGAGACCCTGCTCATAATTGCGGGGACTCCGGGGTGCGGGGAACCTATGCCCAAATTTTTTGCCGAATCCATGTTACATACGAATTTTGGTACGGTTCCGATCCCGGTTTTTATCGGGTAACCTTTCCGGACCTTCGGTACTTAGTTTACCTTGGTCATATGCTTCTTTCCTCTTATTATGATAAATTTTTGTTATCATAATCATTAATTTTCTCAGATATGCCCACCATTCTGATTTTTGCGGAAATTTACCGAATTTCAGGTCTGATTTCCACTTTACAATTTCGGACATCAAAATTCCGGCTAAAACGGTTCCTGATAAAAGTAATTGAACTTGTGTTTTCCTATTCACCGGTAGTAAATTGGATTGTTTTCCCTTGTAAAACATACAGATTTGGGCATTGTTTATTGGAATACCGCAACTATTGCAAGTGAATCCGGGACGTTTCGGTACTGAGTCTTTTCGGCCCGGGACGTTTCGACCCGAATTTGCACCTGGGTTGATTCGGCCTATTTCGGTGGGTCGTTTCGGCCTTGGGTCGAATCGGCCTTGATCGTTTTAGGTCCTATTTATTAGATGCATAAATTCATCGCAGATTACTCAATCTGTTACCCGTACTGAAGTCATCGAGGGCGGGACAATATTACGCTTTCTGTTATGTTTGTAAGACGGTCATTGCCATCTCACGTCTCCTTGAATGCTCAATTTTGATACGGCAATTTCGCATGTTCAGTGCACTATACACAATTAAGGGCCTAACACTGGGGAAGTTTAATTGAGCCTCAAGAGTTTTGCCCCTAGAGCTGAATCTGGGCCTAGAGCTTTGTCCTCTGGGGATATATCAATACTCAGAGGTTGGTATTCTTTCGTCCTTACTAATTAGCGATTATGAGAAGGACATATTTAGAGCCTCAGCGCCTCGTGATTCTAAAACTATAAGCGGACCATGTCTTCCCAACGTTTTCAGAATCAAGCTTCAAGACCGTGGGCACTCGTGCGAAAAGAACTTGGAACATTGGTTCTAACAACAAAAAACATCATTTTTTTGATCTTATGAAATTCCAAAATTCGACCCAGATTCAGTCTCTGTATATATGATGTCAGGGAAATTGGCATTACTTCCTGTTTCGACGCTCTAACATTGGAGCCTCTTACCAGGACTATTGTTAAGTGGGTTCTCATTATGACTGGTAATCTAGTTCTACCCACTCTGCCTTCAAACAAGAGCATTCCGACCATATAGCTGCTATTCTAATGCTTTTGTTTATTTCCCGGTATTTTTTACATGCCATGGCTGTCTACCACCATGTTGCATGTTTGGCGCAACTCTGCTCTTGATAACTGGTTCAGTTTTTACTGAGCATAGTAAATGAAAACTTAGAGCCTCAGCGCCTCTTGATTCTAAAACTATAAGCGGACCATGTCTTCCCAACGTTTTCAGAATCAAGCTTCAAGACCATGGGCACTCGTCTTTTTTTAAGTTTTTGGAGAGCGTATCAAGTTCAGGTACCGCAACCAAGAGACTCTCTTCGACTACTTCCGATGACTTTTTAAGTGCTTATCACCCTCGACTAGAAGGTCTCAATCAGTTCCCATCTACTAATAGATCATTCTCAGATCAGGGTACACGGTCCTTTCGTTCCAGAGGTCGGACTGGAACGAAACCTCCCAATAGAGGAAGACCCAAGTCTAACAAATGACTTTCTTCCTTCCCCTCCTCTTCATCTTCTTCCAGTAGGAGCCGAGCTATTTCAGTTCTATCAAGCCGTGGCTTCTGTTATCAAATATATTTTGGGTTTTATACGTTTTGAGAAAGGGTTACTGGATTGCGTTTGTTAGGAATCCTTTCTCTTTCTCACATGCCAATACTATTTCCGGTAAATAGTATCAAGAAAAGAAATTTTTTATTGGAAGAGGAAGGGTTCTTCTCCAAAAGAAAGCCGTATAAGTAGAAAAAGTTCTACCTTTCCCCAGGCTTCTACAGGCGGATCTTTCTGGTCGAGAAGAAAATGGGAAAATCGACTCATCATCGACTTCTCACACTTAACAAGACGATGCGAGTCGATCATTTCAAAATGGAAACTTCGTCCTCGATTAGTCAGGTCAATTTTCCCAAATTCGTGGACGATTTCCGTAGTTTTAAAGGACGCTTACCTTCACATCTCCATCCACAGGTCATTACGCAAACACCTTCGTTTCACCTTGGATGGAATTTGTGTATCAGTCCGTTGACTTTCCTTTGTTGGATTTGTCAACGGATCAATTTTTTCCCTGTTCACCAACTTAATAGAAATTAATTAAGCAGCTCTCATCAAAGAATTAGGCCTCAATCTCGTGTAGTGTTCCGATGATGGGTTTTGTCATCATCTTTCCAGATACTGTTTATCATACCTTGTCCTAACGTGTACAGGTTATTGTGAATTTAGATTTCATCCACTTTATCGAGAAGTTGAAATTGATTCTATCTCAAAGATACTTCTCCAATTTTTCACGTCCCAAAAAACTTTCGTTTTATGTCAGGGGTTTGTTAACCCTTTTTAGAAACTTAGTAATTGGATCCAGTTTCCCTGGACAATCTCATCTTAGACCTTTCCAGTTTTTTGCTAATGTATCACTGGAAATACCATATGGTCTATAGGAGCAATAAATTCCATTATCAAGATTGCTCTCTACTGCTTATAAATCCCTCAGTATCAAATGGGATCTCCTCTTTTTAGAGGCTATTCCCTATTTGCTTTTCGCATGCCAGCCTTTCAGGTTGGTTTCCCTCTTCGAACATCAGGGATTAGTTGTTCAGGAAACGTGGGGCCTAGATTAGGCGGGGCTATATATATGTATATATATGTATATATATATGTAGGTGTATGTGAATGTATATATATATATATTCTGAAACTTCAGACAAATTTCCTTTGTTTATCAGTTCTTCATAGCTCCAAACTGAGGAACAATTTCATTATTGTTACTCCAGACAAATGACCATAGTGTGTTTTTTTCTCCGTAACAGGGAGTGACTCATTACTCTTCCCTGTTTGCTTTTGCATGGAAGATTCTTACTTGGTGTCTTCAGGAAGGTATGTCTATCCTTGTCGGACACCTACAGGGCAGATTGTGTCATTGGGATCGCCCCTATAGACCAGTTCACCATCCGTTCTCTACAGGGCGTTTTCTCAAATGGAGAGAACCGTTATTGGGCCTTTTTTAATCAAACGTCCAAACAACTCGGTTCTCCAATCAACTTCCATTGTGTCCCCAGTTTCAGATCACCTGGAACGTACAGTTGATTTAAAATCTCTAGATTGGGGGAATCTTTTACATATGCGTTTACACCATGCAACTGAATTCCTCTAGTTCTGGGTAGAAATTCAAGCGTCCAAAAGCCGAGCCATTCTGATTACGCCTCTATGGCCTCAGAGATCTTGGTTTTTTAGTCATTCTGAGCCTAGTCTCAAGACTTTCAACCCGTCTTCCAGTAGTTCCAGATCTAGTATCTTAGATATGTGGGTCAGGCATTCCATTTCAATCCAGAAATGCTTTGCCTACACATTCAGATGTTGTCAGGAATCAAACCAGAGGTAGACACTTTTCTGGTTTCTCTACCGAGTGTAACTTCAAATATAGAAAGAGCTCCACTCTCAAGTTTACTCTGGAAGATGGAAAGTATTTTCTAGTTGGTGTAGGGAAAGGGAAATAAATCCAGACAATCCCTCTATGGAGGTTTTTGTTTTTGCTGGATTTCTTTTTCTGTCTGTTCTCTACCCTTCATTTTCTATTTCATCTAAGGAAGGGTACAGATCAGTAATCTCAAACACGTTAAAATTTTAGTCGGCTTCACACATTTCATTAAACCCTACCATCACCAGATTATTAAAGGGGTTTGCAATATGCCGACAGGTTTCCAGGACTTTGAATCCATATGGAATCTTGCATGAGTGTTGTGGTTTTTTTTTCTAAACCACCTTACGATCCGGTGAATTCAGCTTCTTTTGTTCATTTGATAGTCAGGCTGTATTTCATTTGACATTTGCTTCAGTTCGTAGAAGTTATAGTCACCCTTTGCCAATTGCAGAGGGTTGTTTTCAGGTATGAGAAGAACAATGACTTCTTTTTCTCTTCTCACTCAACCTATTTTTGTTTCAGGCTATAAATCACCTTGTCTGAAACTATTATTTGTCCTGTCATTTCCAGGATTCTTGGATCGTAGGCGTTTCGAGATTATCATGAGAATTTTTCCTTCCCAATCAAGGTGTTTTGGATATATTTCTCCATCCTTGATTGCAAAGTGGATTTGTAAAGTAATCAAGCTTCTATATGCTTATTTCACTTCTGCCCTATTATCATTCAGAATACAGTATGAGGTTATAACCTTCTACATTTTGGGCATATTGGAACTCCGTTTTTTCTTCAGAATGTTTTTCTTACTGCGTAATGGACGTTCCAACTCTACTTTTCATCCCTTCACCTAAGGAGCTTGGTTCCCATTCGTAGTGGTACTCATTCCTTGGGTAGTTTAGTAGCTTCTCAGTCTATTATGAGCAGCACTTATTTTGGGATTTTGTTTTCCTTGGTTGTTTGTTAGCCTGTTTGAATAGGTGTGAACCTTCTATTTTGACTCCGGTTCCTGTCCATTTATCTTCTCCACTTATTGTGATTTTTGGATTTGGATCCCTTGCAGTCATGGTGGATACTCCCTTACGTTACCATCATTGGATGGTTTTAAAAGGGATATAAACAACCAAGGTTAGATGATGATGATGATTTCGTGTTTAACGACGCGTCAACCCTCTTGGTGGGTCATAAGCTTCAGTCGGTTAATGGTTAAACAGACCAAGGTTAGAGGAGTTAGGTATGTGTAACTTTATTTTTCATCCAACCCTCCGCTTGCTTTGAATTCAGGCTATAATTGTAGTGATGGGTAGTTATATTTGATATTAAAATGATATTTTAATGTAAAATTAATTTTAATTAATAATATACCTACCCATCACTACAATGGCATGTCCCGCCTCCCAGCCCCGCCTGAAAAATTTGTTTTCCTGAAAGGAATAATGACCTCTCGGCGCGAAAATCGCGGTCACGTGACCTGTATCGTCTGCCTATTGGTCTGATAGGTCATGTGACATCAGCGACCAATCAGGACTCGACGCTGGGGAGGTCACGGGAAAAGGGACATGCCGGTGGCATTTCTGTCTAGATTTTTTTTTGTCAGACTGACCCAGACCTGCGTCTGGTGAAAAGGCTAAAATTGTAGTGATGGGTAGGTATATTATTAATTAAAATTAATTTTACATTAAAAATATCATTTTAACTTGCATTTTCGTGTCCGCTCCATAACTTTTCAACCGCTTGATATATTTTCATGAAAGTTCACATAAATGTTAAACACCATGAGACGACGTGCAGAACACATGAACAGTAACTCTTGCTTTCCTACTTTCAGAGTTATTGCCCTTTGAATATTACAAGTTTTACCATACACTTGTGTCCACTCTGTAACTTTAAAACCGTTTGAGATAATTTCATGAAACTTCAAACAAATGTAAAGCAAGATAAAAGGATGGGCAGAACACAAGAACCATAACTCTTGTTTGCATACATTACAAATTATTTCCCTTTGAAGATTGTAAATTATGTGTCTGCTGACATCTTCGTGTCTTCTCCATTACTTTTAAACTGCTTGACATATTTTTATGAAACTCCACACGAATGTTGAACACCATCAGACGACGTGCAGAACACATGAACCATAACTTTTGCTTTCCTACTTTCAGAGTTATTGCCCTTTGAATCTTGAAAATGGCCATTTTATGGAATATGGCCTGTATATGCAAAGAAGCTTTTGACATTGCTATTTTCAGCTGAGGTGATGGCACTGGCCGGGGGTATATGTGCCCCACTGGGCACTTTTGTCTAGTTATCTTAGTAATTGAATTTGGATAGTTTTTTAGCTCACCTGTCACGTAGTGACAAGGTGAGCTTTTGTGATCACTTTTCGTCCGTTGTCAGTGCGTGCGTGTGTGCGTGTGTGCGTGCGTGTGTGTGTGCGTAAAATTTTTCTTCAAATGACATCTCCTCCTAAACCACTGATCAGATTTTGACCAAACTTCACAGCAATGATCCTTAGGTGGTCCCCTTTCAAAATTGTTCAAATGGTTCTGGTCCATTGCACATCTGGGTCACAGGAGCTAAAAATAGATTTTTAAATCAAAAACTTTAAAAATCTTCTTCTCTGAAACTGCAAGGCCCAGGTGTTTGATATTTGGTATGAAGCTTCATCTAGAGAACCTCTACCAAGATTCTTCAAATTATAGCCCTGGGGGCCAAAATGCCCCCGCTCCGGGGGCCTTTGGTTTTACATAGGCTTATATATGGAAAATCATTAAAAAATCTTCTTCTCTGAAACCACAAGGCCCAGGTCTTTAATATTTAGTGTGAAGCTTTACCTGGTGGACCTCTACTAAGATTGTTCAAATTATAGCCTTGGGGCCAAAAATGCCCCCACCCCAGAAGGCCTTTGGTTTTACATAGGCTTATACAGGGAAAATCTTTAAAAATCTTCTTCTCTGAAACGGCAAGGCCCAGATCTTTGATATTTGATGTGAAGCTTCATCTAGTGGACCTCTACCAAGATTGTTCAAATTATAGCCCTGGGGGCCAAAATGCCCCCGCCCCGGGGGCCTATGGTTTTACATAGGCTTATATAGGGAAAATCATTAAAAATCTTCTTCTCTGAAACCGCAAGGCCCAGATCTTTGATATTTGGTGTGAAGCTTCATCTAGTGGACCTCTACCAAGATTGTTCAAATTATAGCCCTGGGGGCCAAAAAATACCCCCGCCCTGGGGGCCTTTGTTATTACATAGGCTTATACAGGGAAAAGCTTTAAAAATCTTCTTCTCTGAAACCGAAAGGCCCAGATCTTTGATATTTGGTGTGAAGCTTCATCTAGTGGACCTCTACCAAGATTGTTCAAATTATAGCCCTGGGGACCAAAATGCCCCCGCCCCAGGGGCCTACGGTTTTACATAGGCTTATATAGGGAAAATCATTAAAAAATATTCTCCTCTGAAACCGCAAGGCCCAGATCTTTGATATTTGGTGTGAAGCTTCATCTAGTGGACCTTTACCAAGATTGTTCAAATTATAGCCCTTGTGGCCAAAATGCCCCCGCCCCAGGGGCCTATGGTTTTACATAGGCTTTTACAGGGAAAAGCTTTAAAAATCTTCTTCTCTGAAACCGCAAGGCCCAGATCTTTGATATTTGGTGTGAAGCTTCATCTAGTGGACCTCTACCAAGATTGTTCAAATTATAGCCCTGGGGGCCAAAAATGCCCCCGCCCCGGTGGCCTTTGTTATTACATAGGCTTATACAGGGAAAAGCTTTAAAAATCTTCTTCTCTGAAACGAAAGCCCCCCCCCCTCCCCCTCCCGGGGGCCTATGGTTTTTACATAGGCTTATATAGGGAAAATCATTAAAAAATCTTCTTCTCTAAAACAACAAGGCCCAGGTCTTAAATATTTGGTGTGAAGCTTCACCTGGTGGACCTTAACTAAGATTGTTCAAATTATAGCCTTGGGGCCAAAAATGTCCCCGCCCCGGGGGCCTATGGTTGTTCATAGGCTTATACAGGGAAAATCTTTAAAAATCTTCTTCTCTGAAACCACAAGGCCCAGATCTTTGATATTTGGTGTGAAGCTACATCTAGTGGACCTCTTTCAAGATTGTGCAAATTATAGCCCTGGGGCCATTTTCTGGGGCCGAAAATGGCCCCACCCTTGCACCCTTTGGTTTTTCATAGCCTTATATTGTGAAACCTTTAAAAATCTTCTTCTCTGAAACCACAAGGCCCAGGTCTTTGATATTTGGTATGAAGCTTCACCTAGTGGACCTCTACCAAGATTGTTCAAATTATAGCCCTGGGGCCAAAAATGCCCCCGCCCAGGGGGCCTTTGGTTTTACCTAAGCTTATGTAGGGGAAATCAGGCATGAGACTTTTCAGATTTTTGGCAGAGTTCAGATTTTTTTGTTTAAAAATGTGTTTTGCAAAGTTGCTTGTTTTTGTCTGAAAGTTGTAAAAATGACATTTTTGGAAGGGGTAATAGGGGTTTCAGATTTTTTCACTCTGGTTTCAGATTTTTTTAGCAGTCTTCCAGTCTCATGCCTGGGAAATCTTTAAAACTTTTCTTCTCTGAAACCGCAAGGCCCAGGTCATTGATATTTGGTGTGAAGCTTAATCTAATGGACCTCTGCCAAGATTGTTAAAATTATAGCCCTGGGGCCAAAAATGCCCCCCCACCCCTGGGGCCTTTGGTTTTACATAGGCTTATATAGGGAAAATCTTTAAAAATCTTCTCCTCTGAAACCGCAAGGCCCAAGTCTTTGATATTTGGTGTGAAGCTTCATCTAGTGGACCTCTATCAAGATTGTTCAAATTATAGCCCTGGGGCCAAAAATGCCACTGCCCCCGAGGGCCTTTGGTTTTACATAGGCTTATATAAGGAAAATCTTTAAAAATCTTCTTCTCTGAAACCACAAGGCCCAGGTCTTTGATATTTGGTATGAAGCTTCATCTAGTAGACCTCTACCAAGATCGTTCAAATTATAGCCCTAAGGCCAAAAATGCCCCCGCCCCTGGGCCCTTTGGTTTTACATAGGCTTATATAGGGAAAATATTTAAAAATCTTCTTCTCTGAAACCACAGGGCCCAGGTCTTTAATATTTGGTATGAAGCTTCATCTAGTGGACCTCTACCAAGATTGTTCAGATTATAGCCCTGGGGCCAAAAATGCCCCTGCCCTGGGGGCCTTTGGTTTTACATAGGCTTAAATAGGGAAAATCTTTAAAAATCTCCTTCTCTGAAACTGCAAGGCCCAAGTCTTTGATATTTGGTGTGAAGCTTCATCTAGTGGACCTCTATCAAGATTATTCAGATTATAGCCCTTGAGCCAAAAATGCCCCTGCCCCGAGGGCCTTTGGTTTTACATAGGCTTATATAGGGAAAATCTTTAAAAATCTTCTTCTCTGAATCTACAAGGCCCAGGTCTTTGATATTTGGTATGAAGCTTCATCTAGTGGACCTCTACCAAGGTTGTTCAAATTATAGCCCCAGAAAGAAAAATGACCCCGCTCGGGGGCCTTTGGTTTTACATAGGCTTATGTACGGAAAATTTTTAAAAATCTTCTTCTCTGAAACCACAAGGCCTAGGTCTTTGATATTTGGTATGAAGCTTCATCTAGTCGACCTCTACCAAGATTGTTCAAATTATAGCCCGTGGGCCAAAAATGCCCCCGCCCCGGGGGCCTTTGGTTTTACTTAGGCTTATGTTGGGAAAATCTTTAAAAATCTTCTTCTCTGAAACCACAAGGCTCATGTCTTTGATATTTGGTGTGAAGCAACATCTAGTGGACTGCTATCAAGATTGTTCAAATTATAGCCCTAGGGCCAAAAATGCCCCCACCCCGGGGCCCTTTGGTTTTACATGGGCTTATATAGGGAAAATCTTTAAAAATCTTCTATGAAACCCCAAGGCCCAGGTCTTCAATATTTACTAGGAAGCTACATCCAGCAGAATTCTACCAAGAGTGTTCAAATTTTTAGCCCTGGAGTCATAATTGGCCCTGCCCCCAGGCCCACATGATTTACATAGACTTACATAGGGAAACCTATAAAATCTTTTTCCCCGACTACCTAGGCCTAGGTGTTTGATATGAGGCTTCATCTGGTGGACCTCTACTAAGATTGCCCTAATGGGAAGAAACTGGTCCTGCCCTGGGGCCCACATGTTTTACATAGACTTCTGTTAGAAATACCTTTAAAATTCTTCTCAGAAATCACAGGGCTCAGGTCTTTGATATTTGGTGTGAAGCTTCAGCTTGTGGACCTCTACCAAGGTTGTTCAAATTAAAGCCCAGGGGCTAAAATGGTCCTGCCTGAGGCCCACTTGTTACACTAAGGATCAGGTGAGCGAACCCAGGGCCCTCTGGGCCCTCTTGTTTTAGATTTTTATCAAAAAATGAGATATTTGACAATTATTATATCAGAAAATGTAAACTTTTATTAATTCAAAAGGTTTTGTAGTATCAAAGGGATGGCTATGGAGTTCTGCATTCAGTCCATTGCACAAATCTTGAAACTAAATAAAACGTAAGATTTAAGACATACTTATTTAGACACAGACATCAGCTCATGGAGGAAGTCAGTCAGGGTGGCCTCCTGAGTCCTACTTTGAATTATATAATTTAATACATACTTTTTTATAGGTTGTGTATGCTGACTTATTAATATACAAAGTTTAAAGAAAAAACATGCATGGGCACATATGAAAACCCCCTTTCATGAGAAGCATCATCCGGTAGGGGGAAAGGCTGCATAAGGTTTTTGGCCTGATCGGATTGGAATTCTGGTTGCCATGGCAGTATATAGCTCCCATATACTTACAATGGGAAAAAAAAAAAAATCTTCTCTGAAACAACAGGGCCAAGAACTTAGATATTTGGCTTGTAGCAAGGTCAAATGTTCACCTACATAAATCCTGCCAATCGTGCCCCTGGGGTCCGAATTGGACACACCCATTATATATAGCTCCCATAGACTTATGATGAAAAAGAAAAGCTTCAAAAATCTTTTCTCTGAAACCATGAAGCACCGATTTCAATATAACTTCACACAAACGTTCCTTATGACAACATCTGAAGCGAGTTTGATTTCAAGGTCGTGGATCAAGGTCAAGGTCACTGTGGCTATTTTTAGAAGAGCTTTCTCATCCGTCCTGCGCCTACACTTTTTGACTGATTTCAATATTACTTCACACAAATGTTCCTAGAGAGCTTAGGTGTTTAGCATGTAGCAACGTTGAGTGGTTGCCTACATGAATCCTTCCAATCATGCCCCTAGGGTTCAAATTTGCCAGATCCTGTGGCCCCTTAACTCCAATAAACTGATAATGGAATAATAGAAAATAAGCTTCGAAAATCTTCTTTTCTGAAACCTGGAAGTACAGACCTTAGATATTTAGTATATGTAACAGGTGAAAAAAATCCTATCACTTTTACCCGGCCGGGGATCGAACCCGGTCCGCCAGATCGACAGGCCAACACTCTACCGCGTCGCTATAAAAGCCGGCTTGTACCGCAAGGCAGTACAAGTGTGCTATATACCTATACCCTATGGCATTCTCCCCCTCCACATTGAAATTCGTCCTCGAATTTCTGGGAGTCCGAGAATCACGTGAAATGATACTCAAGGATTTTAATGCACAAGTGGGTTATTTACGGTGGGCGCCAAATGTAACAGGTGAAAAAAATCCTATCACTTTTACCCGGCCGGGGATCGAACCCGGTCCGCCAGATCGACAGGCCAACACTCTACCGCGTCGCTATAAAAGCCGGCTTGTACCGCAAGGCAGTACAAGTGTGCTATATACCTATACCCTATTGCTATATATAGCAAAATAAAATGGTCACCTACATAAATCATGCCAACCATGCCCTTTGGGTCAAAATTTGCCACGCCCACGGGCTCATTAGCTCTTATAGACTTATACTGGAAAAACTTCAAAAATCTTCTTCTCCTAAACCATGAGGCCCAGAGCTTAGATATTTAGTTTGCAGCATGTCAAGTGGTCTCCTAGATAACTCCTGCCAACCATGCCCCTGTGCCCGCATTGGCCATTCCCCAGGGCTCCTTAACTCCAATAGACTTATAATGGATTAACTTCAAAAATCTTCTTTTCTGAAACCACAGGGCCCTGATTTATTATTGATTTGAGGTTTAACATCCCCGTCAACACTGTGTAGGTCATTTTGCAGATGTTGCTTCCAGATTTGTGGGACTTTTACCCTACATTGAGATATAATGACATCTTAAGCTCTCCCGCCCAATGAGACCAATAGGGTTTAAATGCATAGACGGTTCAACTTGGTCAGGCTTAGAATCCTAAGCAGTTTACCAGTACTCACCTGCCTTCGGTTCCAGCTCTGTTTGGAAGCACCATGTAGCCCAATCATTTCTTCAAGCTCCGATGGGCGTTCTAAACATCACTAATGATTTTCTGGTACACTGGTGAGCGATACAGGGCCAGTTGGCACTCTTGTTCATCTTTATTTCAAAATGGCTATAGATATTCAAATGAATCTTCCTATAGTTATTGACAGTTGCCCTATTGTAATGCCCTGTCTGTCTGTCCATTCATCCATCATTCCATCCATCTGTCTGTCTGTCTGTCTGTCTAACCATCTGACCATCAACATTTTTCATGTTTTTTCTTGATAAATTACAAACCTTCAAAGGCATCAACATCAATCTTTAAACGTAAGGTCACAACAATATTACACAATTCATGGCAAGTTATGTTACTCTAGCTACAATACTCTGAGAGTTATGACCCTTTGAAAAACTAAAAAATTCTGCTGTTTTTTCGTCTTTTGTTTGCATCTTAATTTCAAAAATATAGATATCCAAATAAATCTTGCTGAAGTTATTGACAGTTGCCCAATAGTAATACCCTTTCATTTTGATTGAATCTTCCTGAAACTAGTATATAAGTAGGTTTGGAATGAAAGTTCGGATGAGTTTGGAAACTGGTGATATCTGCCTATCCCTCATAGAGCTACACCTTGAATGCTGTTAATTACCATGTCATCAGTGTAAATCCTTTAGTAAAGGTTGGAACTTCCTGAAACTTTGAATCTGTTAGCTCAGGTGAGAGATATAGGACCATCATGGTTCTCTTGTTTATTGGATGCCATGGAAACCAAAATGAAAAAAAAATAGAAAACAAAAAATCATGTCAGAAACCATATGCTGTATGAGGCCGAGACTTTATGGAAAAATTCACCATATTTGCTATTTCAGGTTTTGTGGAATTTGGCATTTTACTTGGTTGCTATGGCAGCTTAAGATTTCATAGACTTTTTATGGGGAAAATTGAAAACCTTTCAAAATATTTTGAGTAACTTTCATAGAAATGTTCCTTAAGCAATGTTCTATATGCCATATGAGTTTAGGCCTATCGGTTGCCACAGATGGGCATTGATGTTGTCTTGCCTCAAAACATTCAAGCGACATCAGACCTCTGAAGCCACTGGGCTGATTGAGTCCAAATGTTATCTGTAGCATCCTGGGGCTCAGGGCTTCCATGGTTTATTAAAATATGTGGATGCCAGTGGGCAGTGCCCCCTGAACTCTGGTGAGCATAGTGGCCCATTTGCCTCATATTTTTTTCTCGTCAGGATTTTGCCCCTTGAAAAATGGATGAAATATTGTCAGCAAAATATCTCAAAAACTATTTAAGTTAGAGCCTTGAAAGTTGATGAGTGGATTACTAGTGATGGTCTGATTAAGGTTTGAAGAAATTTCTGAAAATACTTCATAAGTTATGGCCCTTTGTAAATTTGGGCATTTGTACATTGCATGCTTTTTTGATTTTTATTTGCCTTCACTGCAGCTGGTGTTGTGCCGTGTGGCGGCCGTAAAACGTCTCCCCCCATACATCAACCATAGTGCAGTTTATATTTTACTTTTGGTCCTTTGAGATCAGCGTGAATATTCTGAGAAATCGGAAATAAATTATTGGTTTAGACTCATATTCTAGACAGGTTTTTAATTATTTGGACCCCATTTTGATTTATATCAGTCTTTGAATCGACTGCCTATTCGAAATTCGCAAAATTGCAGTATGTTTCCTCCGGCTTTCTTTGTCGGATCATGACAGGGTCACTGATGAGGCTTTATTAGCCGAAACTACGTAGTATGACCCATCTTCTTTCTCATGAATGTTTTCATTGCTCTTAAAGGAACTCGTTTTTGATTTTTATTTGTAATGCACAGCATAATTTTAGAACCATGACATTGTATGGTGGGTTTTGAAATTTCATATCTGGATTCCTCATGAAAATATAGCTGACACATACTTTTTTAGCTCACCTGTCACGTGAGGGGACAAGGTGAGCTTTTGTGACCACATTTTGTACATCGTCCATCGTGCGCGCGGACATACTTCGGTGCATCCTTATTTCATATAAGTATATCTCTAAAACCCCATGGCCAATCTTGATCAAATTTCATGAGAAGCATCATCAGGTAGAGGAAAGACTTCATAATGTTTTTGGGCTGATCGGATTGGAATTCTAATGGTTGCCATGGCAAAATATAGCTCCCATAGATTTACTATGGGAAAAACTTAACAAAGTCTTCTTCTCAGAACCACACGGCCCAGAGCTTAGATATTTAGCTTGTAGCAATGGCAAGTTTTGTTTGTTTGATTTGAGGTTTAACGTCCCCGTCAACAATGTAAAGGTCATTTTGGAGATGTTGATTCCATTTTTGTGGGACTTTTACTCGACATTCAGATCAAAGGACATCTAAAAGCCTGCTGCCTAATGAAACCAATAGGGGTTTATAAGCATGGACGGGCTTACTCGTACCGCTTTGACTGGGCAGGCTTAGATCCTCTAAGCGGTTTACCAGTACTCGTGTGCGGGTCAGTTTCAGCTCTGTGTCGAAGCATCATGCAGCCCATCTATTTCTTCAAGCCCCAATGGGCGGGGGCCGTACCAGTGGCAAGTAGTCCCCTACATAAGTCTTGCTAATAATACCCCTAGGGGTCCAAATTGGCGACACCTTAGCTCCCATAGACTTATAATGGAAAAAAAAAACTTCAGAAATCTTCTTCTCTGATATCATGAAGCACAGTGCTTAGATATTTAGTATGTAGCAACATAAAATAGTCACCTACATAAATTCTGCTAACCATACCTCTGGAACCAAAATTGGCCACGCCCCGGGCTCATCAGTTCCAATAGACTTATAAGGGGAAAAACTTTAGAAGTCTTCTTCTCATAAACCACAGGGCCCAGAGCTTAGATATTTAGCATGTATCAATGGCAAGTGGTCACCTACATAAATCCAGCCAATCATGCCCCTGGGGTGCATGTGGGCCATGCCCCGGGGCCCATTAGCTCCCATAGACGTTCAAGGAAAAAAAAATAAAAAATCTTCTCCTCTGAAACCATAAGTCCCAGAGCTTAGATATTTAGTATGTAGCAACATGAAATGGTCATCTTAATAAATGCCAACCATGCTCCTTGGGTCAAAATTGGCAATGCCCATGGGCCCATTAGCTATCATAGACTTAAAATGGAAGTCTGTAAACAATTTCAAATAAGTATATTTCTAATACCCCAGTGCCAGTCTTGATCAAATTTCATGAGAACCATCATCAGTAGGGGGAAAGGCTGCATTAGGTTTTTGGTCTGATCGAATGGGAATTTTGGTTGCCATGGCAACATATAGCTTCCATAGACTTACAATGGGTAAATTTTAAAAAATATTCTCTGAAACCACAGGTCCCAGAGCTTAAATATTTAGCTTGTAGCAACGGCAAGTGGTCACCTACATAAATCCTGCCAATCCTGCCCCTGGGTTTTGAATTGGCCACACCCAGGGTCCCTTAGCTCCTATAGATTTATGATGAAATAAAGCTTCAAAAATCTTCTTCTCTGAAATCATGAAGCACAGTGCTTAGATATTTAGTTTGTAGCAACATAAAATAGTAACCTACATAAATTCTGCTAACTATACCTCTGGGACCAAAATTGGCCACACCCTGGGGCTCATCAGCCCAAATAGACTTATAAGGGGAAAAACTTAAAAAAATCTTCTCCTCTGAAACCACAGGACCCAGAGCTTAGATATTTAGCATGTAGCAACGGCAAATAGTCACCTACATAAATCCCGCCAGTCATGCACCTGGGTTGCAAATGGGCCTCACCCCGGGGCCCCTTAGCTCACATAGACTCATGATGGAAAAAAGCTTCAAAAATCTTCTTCTCTGAAACTATAAAGCACAGAGTTTAGATATTTAGTATCTAGCAACATAAAAAAGTCACCTACATAAATCCTGCTAACCCTGCCTCTCAGGTCAAAATTGGCCATGCCCGAGCTCATCAGCTTCCATAGACTTATAATGGAAAACAAAACTTCAAAAAACTTCTTCTCTAAAACCATAAGGCCCAGAGCTTAGATATTTAGTATGTAGCCATGTCAAGTGGCTACCTACATAAATCCTGCCAATTATGCCCATGGGATCCAAATTGGCCATACCCCAGGGCTCTTAAGCTCCCATAGACACACACAATTGGAAAAAACTTCAAAATCTTCTTCTCTGAAACCACAGGGCCAAGAGCTTAAATATATAGCAGGTAGCAAAACAAGTGGTCAACTACATAAATCCTGCCAACCATGCCCCTGGGGTCAAAATTGGCAACGCCCATGGACCCATTAGCTCCCATAGACTTATAATGAAAAAAAAAATCAAAATTCTTCGTCTCTGAAACCATAAGTCCCAGAGCTTAGATATTTAGTATGTAGCAACATGAAATGGTCACCTCAATAAATCCTGCCATCCATGCCCCTTGGGCCAAAATTGGCCACGCCCATGGGCCTTTTAGCTACCATAGACTTAAAATGGAAAAAAAAAAACAACAACTTGAAGTGGAAAAATAAAATCTAAACAATCTTCTTCTCTGAAACCATAAGGCCCAGAGCTTAGGTATTTAGCATGTAGCAACGTGGTTGCCTACATGAATCCTGCCAATTAAGCCCCTGGCGTTGCTTCCAGTTTTGTGGGACTTTTACCCAACATTAGATGAAATGACATCTTAAGCTCTGCCGCCCAATGAAACCAATAGGGTTTATATGCATGGACAGTCCAACTGGCACCACTTTTCTTGGGCAAGTTTAGAACCTCTCAGCTGTTTACCAGTACCCATACTCAGTCAGTTCCAGCTCTGCATGGAAACACCATGTAGCCTAAACGATTTCTTCAAGCCTGGTGGGCATTCTAAACATCACCATAGGTGAGCGATACAGGGCCATTTGGCCCTATGCAGGGCCAAATGCCCTCTTGTTTCTCATAAGTTTCTCATAAGTATTATGCCCCTTTGCCGAGTTACGGTCCTTTTAAAAAATATGGATGAAATCTTGTCACCAAAATATTTCCAAAACTATTGAAGCTGTAGCGTTGAAAGTTGATGAATGGATTTGTAGTGATGAATAGATAACCTGATAAACATTTTAATTATTTCTGGAAAAAAGTTGGATGAAATCTTGTTCTTCAGTTATGGCCCTTTGAAATTTTTTGCATTTAGGGCCAAGCGTATGGTGGGGGCATAGTGTTTTACAAACACCATTTCTAGTTACTCTTATGTTTCAGATGAAAGTCCTGCCACATGCTCAGTATTTCTTAATGAATCCGGCCTAGAGTTGTTTATGAACACACTGCAAGTAGTTAGTCCACTAGAAGCTGATAACAGAACTCAAGTTGAAACTAAGGTTCTTGGTCTACTGGTAGGTATACTTTTAAAGGTTATTTGTTCAAGTTTTCAAAGTTAAAGAGCAACTATCAAGAAATTTTTAATGTTCTTAGTATCAAGCAGGATAAACATAGACCAAAAGAGGGTTCTTTTATGGAAAAGAGCATGAAATAATTCCCATTTGTTAAAAAGTTATGCTCATCAATATCTTATACATACATGTACCTATTTTCCTCCCTTGAAGTTGCTTTGATTTAGACCCATAATGCAATGTTCTGTGAAATCAGTGGATTTAAACCTTTTTAGCTCACCTGAGACCGAGGCTCTGGGGGAGCTATTGTTATTGCTCAACGTCTGTCGTCGTCCATCAAAGCCTCAAAGCCTCCCTCAAGGACTTCAACATTCCAACAGCATACTGGGAACAAATTGCACAGGACAGCAAAGTGATGAGGTCTCATCAGAAGGGGTGTCAGTGAATATGAGGCAAAAAGAATCTGTGAGGCTGAGTAGAAACATGCACAGGGCAAAGCGAGAGCTAAGGCATCACCAACAGAGCTGACTTTCTCTAGCCTCTGTTGCTCTATCTGCAACAGGCAGTTCAAAGCTAGAATTGGTCTCATCAGCCATCTAAGAACACACAAACAGTAACATTTCTCAAATATGATTAGATTGGTCATTGTCAGTAATGACAGACAAACAATATATAGGGAAAATCTTCAAGAATATTTTTATCTAAAACCAGAAGGCCCAGGCCTTTGATATTTGATAGTAAGTTTCATTTAGTAGACCTCTACAAAGATTGTTCAAATTATAGACCTGGGGCCAAAACTTGCTCGCCTTGGCGTAACGGTCAGTTTCTGGTTCTTCCTCGGGGAAGAAACTGAGCTGGGGAAAGTCTTCCCAACCCAGTCAGTTTCTTTCCACCACCCTCACCTCGCCTCTAAAAATGTTTAGAATAGAAGTGGAGGCAATGATCAGGAATCAATACAATTAACCCACAGCTCCCATCAGAGACACAAAAGGGAAAGAAACACAAACATGAAACAACAGACCCTAATGGAAACATCAATAGTGGAAAGCCAAACGGACAGTTTCTTTCCCACAAAATTGCAAATAGGCTATCCAAAATAAAATAATATAAGCGACACAAACACCCAAAGACAAACCATAACGAAAATAAACCACAACAGAAGAACCCCCTTGGAACGGTCAGCAGAAACGAATTCCACTGTGGGCTTAAATCGATTTTACATGGCCACCATCCTTTAGAACCCTTGCCAACGAGTTATTTATGCCTCAATTTGTTAATAAAGAGTGAAGAAACCATTCTGAATAAGTTTTGAGCCTTTATAGCTTGAATGGCAAAATTTGCTACATGCTCTACAATACATGTTGATATAATGAAATATGCTACTAAATTCCAGTATCTGTGATTAATTTTCTTAGCTTTCTGAGACATAAATTGGTATTATTTTAACAAATAAAGTAAGCAACAAATCTTAAGTGTTCAAATCTAAATAGACATTTCTATCTACTAATAATTCTTATTTTACCCCCAGCATACGGAGTATGCCATGGGGGTATATAGTTTTCGTCTTTTCTCTGTGTGTGTGTCTGTCTGTCTGTTAACATTTTCGTGTCCGCTCCATAACTTTTAAACTGCTCGACATATTTTCATGAAACTTCACATAAATGTTAAACACCATGAGACTACGTGCAGAACACATGAACCGTAACTCTAGCTTTCCTACTTTCAGAGTTATTGCCCTTTGAATATTGAAAATGGCCAATTTAACCATT
This sequence comes from Lucinisca nassula, assembly GCA_963580285.1. NCBI lineage: Eukaryota > Metazoa > Mollusca > Bivalvia > Lucinida > Lucinidae > Lucinisca > Lucinisca nassula. The sequence goes on from OY757014.1 coordinate 118,935,224, forward strand.
CCCTTGTGTCCGCTCTGTAACTTTCAAACCTTTGTGATAATTTCATGAAACTTCAAACAAATGTAAGCACAATAATAGGATGGGCAGAACACAAGAACCATAACTCTGGTTTGCATGCTATATGAATTATTTCTCTTTGAACATACTTAAATTATTTCTCTTTGAACATAGTAAATTATGTGTCTGTTAACTATTTCGTGTCTGCTCCATAACTTTTGAATGGCTTGACATATTTTCATCAAACTTCACGCAAATGTTCAACACCATGAGACAACATGCAGAACACATGAACCATAACTCTTGCTGTTCTACTTTCAGAGTTATTGCCCTTTGAATATTATAACTTGCAATTTTTACAATACACTTGTGTCTGCTCAGAATCAGAATCAGAATTGTTATTGGTGACACGTCAAATGACATTCATACACCAGGACCTGTGATGTGGGAAGTTAGCCCTAGCTCTAACCAATGAGGTAAATTTAGCTACACAATCATCAGCACCTTCAGCTGTCGAAATAATCAAATTGGGAAGGTCATTCCAATCTCTAATGGTTCTGGGGAAGAACGACTCTTTATAATGTCAGTTCTTGCAGTAAGGGTCTGAAATGCCAACGAATGGTGATTTCTACAGTGACTAGCTGGGGGAACAAGGTCATCTGTTGGAATGCTGGCAGCAACCTTTAGACCTTTGTATAAAAGGCTTAGCATACTGTCTTTTCTCCTTTTCTTGAGAGACTCCCATTTTAATTTTCCAAGTATTCCAGTCATGCTCCCAGTTTCAAAGCAGTAATTGCCTGTTACCTGTTGCTCTGGTCTGTAACTTTAAAACCGTTTAAGATAATTTCATGAAACTTCAAACAAATGTAAAGCACAATAATAGGATGGGCAGAACACAAGTACCATAACTCTGGTTTGCATGCTTTATGAATTATTTCTCTTTGAACATACTTGAATTATTTCTCTTTGAACATAGTAAATTATGTGTCTGTTAACATCTTCGTGTCTGCTCCATAACTTTTGAACGGCTTGACATATTTTCATGAAACTTCACGCAAATGTTAAACACTATGAGACGACATGCAAAACACATGAACCATAACTTCTGCTTTTCTACTTTCAGAGTAATTGCCCTTTGAATATTATAACAATTTTTAGCATACACTTGTGTCTGCTCTTTAACTTTAAAACCTTTTGAGATAATTTCATGAAACTTCAAATAAATGTAAAGCAGGATAATAGGATGGGCAGAACACAAGCACCATAACTCTGGTTTGCATACATTATAAATTATTTCCCTTTGAAGATAGTAAACTATGTGTCTGTTAACATCTTTGTGTCTCCTCCATTTCTTTTAAACGGCTTGACATATTTTCATTAAACTCCACACGAATGTTGAACACCATAAGTCGACATGCAGAACACATGAACCATAAATCTTGCTTTCCTACTTTCAGAGTTATTGCCCTTTGAATATTAAAAAAGGGCATTTTTACCATACACTTGTGTCCGCTCTGAACTCATTTTTGATTTTTATTTGCCGTCACTGCAGCTGGTGTTGTGCCGTGTGGCGGCCGTAAAACGTCTCCCCGTACATCAACCATAGTGCAGTTTATATTTTACTTTTGGTCCTTTGAGATCAGCGTGAATATTCTTAGAAATCAGAAATAAATTATTAGTTTAGACTCAAATTCTAGACAGGTTTTTAATTATTTGGACCTCATTTTGGTGTATATCAGTCTTTGAATCGACTGCCTATTCGAAATTCGCAAAAATTGCAGTATGCTTCCTTTGGCTTTCGTTGCCGGATCGTTGCGGGGTCACTGGTGAGGCTTTATTAGCCGAAACTACGTAGTATGACCCGTCTTCTTTCTTGTGAATATTTTCATTGCTCTTAAAGGAACTCATTTTTGATTTTTTTTTCAAACCGTTTGAGATAATTTCATGGTTTTGTTGGCTCATGTTTTACTGATGGCTGTAGCTGGGGGTATTAGTGAGCATGTGCTCACTTGATTGTCTAGTTTGGTTCTTTTTGTTATTTAAAGGCAAAGATTTGGTAAGAATAATAGAATTAAATAAATCATCCAGTGCATTTACAAGCAGGGGTGGAGAAGAATGGGCCTAGCAAGTACTCTCATTCATTAATTTCATTTGTCATTTGTTGTCAATACATGCATTATTTTTATTTAGTGTTTTCAACTAAAGTATTTAATTTAACTGATGTAAAAATACTCTTTTGTCAGAAAAAAAATGACAGTGAAACAAGAGGGTACGGAAGAATTGGGCCGGCCCATTTCTTCCCCACCGAAGATATCTAAGTTATCTTGTTATTTTTGGTATTGAATTCTTATAAATACAAAAACAAAAATTTTCACACCCCAAAAAGAAAACAACAACAACAAAAAAAACGAACAGTATACCTATGGTGGGGAAGAATTGGGCACCACCCCCTATCCCCAAGCCATTACCTTTTTGTCAAACATGGCTAATGATTTCTAGGACACAGGTTAGCGACACAGGGCCATCTTGGCCCTCTTGTTCAGAAGAATGGACAACTCAAAATTCACGTGGAGGTGGGATCAGGAAGCCCATCATTTTTGTGGGTTCAGTACTGAATAATCTGAATTTTTGGCTCTTACTTTACTGTCATTATAAGATCGGATTCTTTACGTAACAAAGCCAGCAAAATATTTCATAAGAACAAACCATTGGGACGTCTAAGTAACATTGATCCTCATCGTGCCTTCAGTATGGTTGAATGTGGGCTTTCATACCGCCAAGTTGCAGAGTGTATGGGTTATTCACATACTTTGATAGCTTAATTGGTTGAAAGGCACAATGCTACTGGGTCTGTGGACGATAGACAACGCCCTGGACGTGAACGTGTTACTACACTTCTGCGGGACCGGTACATTGTTTTGAGTCATTTACGCAACCAATTTAGGATGTCTGTGGAAACTGCCCATGAGACAGTGGGAACCCATAACCTACGAGTAAGTGCCTTTACTGTACAGCAACATCTCCAGGAACCAATCTTTCTAGCCATAAGACATGTAGAGGGAATATTTTGATGGCAGAACGTCGAATCAGTCGCTTTAATTTGTGTCAACAGCATATCCAATGGACACAACAGTGTTGGCATGGTGTACTGTTCACAGACGAGTCTTGTTTTTGTTTTGAAATGTTTGAAAGGTGGCGTAAAGTATGGCATCTATGTTGGGACCGATTTCAAGTCTGTGTTAAACAGGTGCCATGTTAGGGTTGTGGTAGTGTAGTGGCATGGGGCAGGATCTCATGGCACCACAAAATCCAACTCATCATTGTTGGTACATCAATGAAATCTAAAAGCCTGATGTGATACCGTTTTTATTACTTAATAATGGTAACGTTACACTTTTTTTCCAACAGGACAATGCACATGCTCATTTTGCGAGGCTAACCATGGTCTTTTTCAATCAAAAGGGTGTGGAAGTTCTTCCTTGGAATGCATTTTCCTGGATTAAAACCCAATTGAGCACCTTTTGGACCAGCTCAGAAAATATGTTATTATGTATATGAATTTATTTTTCTGATTCCCACTTTCACCCAACTGGGTGACCTAATAATACTGTTAATATCTTGTTTATTCTTCTTAAAGAAACTTCTGGAAAATGAGTCACAGATTAATTTCAGTTGATAAACAACTTGTTTTCAAAGGAAAGTACTAAAGAAGTGTTCATGTTGAACTATTATGATCGGTCAATGTCCATCAGCGTCGTCCATTGTCAACAATTGCTTTAAAAGACTGCGCGTCCTAAACGCTGGGACCAATTTATTTTAATCTTCACAGGAATGTTCCCAAGGTGGCCCTCTACCAAAAGAACTAAAGTGGTTCTGCTCTGATGAACAATATGGCCACCAGAGCTAAAAATAGGAAAATCTTTAAACAACTACTCCTCCCATACCCCCTGGCCAATCTCATTCAATCTTCATAAGAAAGTTGCCTAGGTGACCCTATACCAAAAAAGCTAAAATAGTTCTGCTCCGATGAACAAGCTTGTGGCCAGAGCTAAAAATAGAAAAATCTTTAACCGACCTCTCCTCCCAAACCCCTGGGCCAGTTTCATTCAAACTTCATGGTAATGATGCTTAGGTGACCCTCTACCAAAATAGCTAAAATCGTTCTGCTCTGATGAACAAAATGGCCACCAGAGCTAAAAACAAAAAACATCATAAATTTGCTTCAAACACGAACTGCTCCTAAACCTTTGGGTCAATTTGATTCAAACTTCACATGAATGTTGCCCAGGTGACTCCCTACCAAAGTAGCTTAAATCGTTCGGCATGAAAAATAAGATGGCCACCAGGGCTAAAAATTGAAAAAAAATCTATAAACAACAACTCCTGTACCCTTGAGCCACGGCCCCTGCAAAGCGGGGCTTGAAGAAATATTTGGGCTGCATGATGCTTCCAGGCAGAGCTGAAACCGACCCGCACACGAGTACTGGTAAACCGCTTAGAGGATCTAAGCCTGCACAGGCAAAGCAGTGCGAGTCGGCCCATCCATGCTTATAAACCCTATTGGTTTCATTGGGCGGCAGGGTCATTACATCTCATTGTCGGGTAAAAGTCCCACAAAATTGGAAGCAACGTCTCCAAATTGACCTTTACAGTGTTGACGGGGATGTTAAACCTCAAACCAACAAACAAACAAAACCCTTGAGCCAATTCAATTCAAACTTCACAGGAAGTTGCTTAGGTGACCCTGTACCAAAATGGCTAAAACAGTTCTGCATCAGAGCAAAATGGCTGCCATAGCTGAAAATAGGAAAACATCATAAATTTGCTTCAAACCCCAACTCCTTAACCCTTGGGTCAATTTGATTCAAACTTCACAGGACTCTTACATAGGTGACTCCCTACCAAAATAGTTAAACTCGTTCCACTCTGATGAACAAGATGGCCACCAGACCTAAAAAGAAAAATTCTTCAAACGACAACTCCTCCTGTACCCTTGGGCCAATTTCATTTAAACTTCATAGGAGTGTTGCTTAGATGACTAAAATAGCTAAAACAATGATCAAAATGCCCACCAGAGCTAAAAATAGAAAAAATGTTAATTTGCTTCAAACGCGAACTTCTCATAAACCATTGGGCCAGTTTGAATCAAACTTCACAGGAATGTTGCCCAGGCAATGGTAAAATCATTCTGCTCTGATGAACAAGATGGCCACCAGAGCTAGAAATAGAAACAATCTTCAAACGACAACTCCTTCTGTACCCTTGGGCCAATTTCAGTCAAACTTCATAGGAATGTTGCTTAGATGACCCTCTACCAAAATAGCTAAAATGACCCCTCTCCAATGAACAAGATGTCCACCAGAGTTAAAAATAGAAAAAACGTTGTAAATTTTCTTCAAATACTAACTCTTTCGAAACCCTTGAGTCAATTTGATTCAGACTTCACAGGAATGATGCCTAGGTGACACCCTACCAAAATAGCTAAGATCGTTACGCTCTGATGAACGAAATGGCCACCAGAGCTAAAATAGTATATAGTAGAGACAGTAGCATTCAGGTGAGCAAATAATGCCCTTTGGGCCCTCTTTTGGTAATACCTTGGTCAGGAGGGGTATTTTATGAATATAGTGGTACCTTCTACAAAGGGCCATCCGCTTCCCCCCGCCTCCACTCCCTTTGTCACCATTGTTAGTTAGACTGAGCGTCTTCATCTCTGTCTGGTGCACTAGGACCTGAACCTCAATGTCCATAAGGTGCCCAGATAGTGACATGCAAGTCAGCTCTGTATTGTCAAGGTGATGGATACCTCCATCCCCTCTCGTCATCATGAGTCATAGTTAGACTGAGCCCATTCATCTCCATCTGGTGCACTAGGACCTAACCCTCAATGTCCACAAGCTGCCCAGATAGTGACATACAAGTCAGCTCTGTATTGTCAAAGGGATGGATAACCCCCTCCATCCCCTCTCGTCATCATGAGTCATTGTTAGTTAGTTAGACTGAGTCCATTCATCTCTGTCTGGTGCACTAGGACCTGACCCTCAATGTCCACAAGGTACCTGGATAGTGACATACGAGTCAGCTCTGTATTGTCAAAGGGATGGATACCCCCCTCCCCCTTGTCACCATGAGTCATTGTTAGTTAGTTAGACTGAGCCCATTCATCTCTGTCTGGTGCACTAGGACTTACCTAATCTTATTCCACAGCCCTCTGGAACTTTCTAGAGAAATATTTGGGTCAATATAAAGAACTTGAATTTTTCTTGGAGGCGTTTGGAGTTAGGGTGTTTAAGAAATGTTATTTCTGAAATCTGTGTTCGATTGTTTAAGGATATTATTTTTCATTTTGGACTGTGAATTCTGTGGGATCAAGGAAATAAGTTCATTCAAGGATATTTCATAACAGACATTTAATTCTCTTACTTCAACAGGTTAAAAATAGTTTGAAAATAAATTTTGCTAATTTTTTCCAAAATGCTTGTTTGCTTTATCTTTCTGCTATGCTTGGCTCCTAACAGAAATATGGGGCTCGTCCGGGATATAAAAATCTTGAGAATTTTAGGACTGACATTTCATCTGAAGGCAAGTAATTGTCATTTTTTATCAAATATAGACTTGGCAGTTGCTTAAAAAGATTGGCATTTCCCCATATGAACATAGGAGATTGTCATTTCATGTGATTTAGAGTGTCATTTAATGTGATTTAGAGGGTCATTTAATGTGATTTAGATATTGTCATTTCATGTGATTCAGAAATCGAAATTTTCTAAAGGAGATTAACATTTCAAAAATAAAAACTTTGTCAATTTAATCTTAAATTTTATTAACTGTATTTACCTTACTAAAGCAAAAAGCAAACATGTGGTTTGATTTAAATAGCTTTTAAGCTCAGCCTTCCCAGGAGCTGTTTACTCTGGCCAAACGGATATATTTACTGGATATTGTTTCCCATTATGGGGTCACAGCAGTCAAAACAAGCATGGAAAAAAAAACATGACATTAAGAATATTTTGGTACAGTTTTGGTTGATGAAGAACTTTTTGATCCATCTGCTTTGTCTCTCATTATGGTCCCCAATACTGAACTGCAAATGAGACAAATTGAAATCGGAAGGCAACTTGAATTAGAGAAGTTAAGATTAGAAATGGAAGAAAGAGAGAAGGAAAAAGTGTGTGTGTGTGAATTCGGGTTTAACGTCGCTTTCAACCATTTTTCAGTCATATCACGACGGTGTCTGGTTGCGACAGGGAGCTCAGTGCTCTTTTTTATAGTGCTGCCTCATCATGTCCCAGACACATTACATGATACCACACCCAGTCACATTATCCTGACGCTGGGTCGACCTGTCCTAGCTCTATCCCGTGAATCTGAGTGCCAAGCGAGGAGCAGCTAGTTCCATTTTTAAAGACTTTGGTATGTCACGGCCGGGGATTGAACCTGTGACCTCCCCTTCCCCGGAGTGGACACTCTACCAAATGAGCTATCGGGGCCAGTAGAAGAAGGAAAGAGAAAAGCAGAGACAAATGTAGAGGGAAAAATTAGAAATAGAGGAATGGATTCATTGAGAAAAATTAGAAAAAGAGGATTGTCTTGAAATAGAAAGGGAAAAATGGCAATTTCAATTAAGAATGAAGGAACTGGAACTCCAGAGTCAGGATCGACTTAAACCTAAACCTGTTTTTGACTCTGGCAGTAATTTTTATGCTACAAAACACATCCTATTAGTTCCTCCATTTCAGGAAAAAGAGGTTGATAAGTATTTCTTGCATTTTGATAAAGTTGTTGAAAATTTGAAATGGCCCAAAGAGCATTGGACCTTGCTTTTGCAGAGCGTTGTAGTTGGGAAAGCTCGAGACATTTACACTCAGCTGACTGTTGGGCAAAGCTCAGTCTATGATTTGGTAAAAGAACTTATTCTTAAGGCATATGAGTTGGTTCCTTACAGGCAGAACTTTAGGAACTGAGAAAAGGAAATTTCCAAGACCCATGTAGAATTTGCTCGAACCAAAGGAAAAATATTTGATAGGTGTTTTTCTAAAAAAGTTGGCTCTGGTCATGAAAAACTTAAACAGCTTGTCCTTAGTGAAGAGTTCAGACGGTGCATAAATTCAGGCATTAAGTCTTTTCTTGATGAGAGACAGGTGGAAACTTTGGAGGAAGCTTCTCGTTTGGCAGATGATTATGCTTTGACTCATAAAGTTTCATTTGTGACCAGGCCATATCCCAGAAAACCTTATGACCCACAGACGGGTCCAAAATTCTATCCCAGTAATCCATATGGCAGTTATAGCCATACATTTACCCCTGTACCCAAACCTTTGGTGAAATAAAAGTCAGAATCCTTCTGAAACATCTGGTGAAAACAAAAGCCAGGATCTTTCTAAACCTTCTGGTGATAGCAAAGACCAGAATCCGTTATCTCAATCTCAAGGAGTTTATAATTATTGTAAAAATACAGGCCATTTGATCGCTGAATGTTTAAAATTGAAGAGGAGAAGAGAAAGACAAGACGAGCTTAAGCCTAAAGGCTTGACCTCTTTAAGGCCAAAACCACAGTCTTGTGTAAGGGAGGAAACTCTTCCTGATACCAGAATATCTGAGACTGATTCATTTATGGAGATTTATAAACCATTCTTATCAGATGGTTTTGTGTCACTAAACGGTGACAGTTATGCCCATCCTACCCCTATTATAATCTTATGAGATACTGGAGCTTTTCAATCTCAGATACTCTTTCTTCTTCTGAGAAGACTTCTTTGGGCCAATGTGGATTTGTTAATGTTTTGCTTCATAACGTTTATTTGTCATCAGACTTGGTATCCGGTTCAGTGGCTGTTGGTATTAGACCTTCTTTACCTTTTAAAGGTGTTGATTTATTGCTAGGCAATGACTTAGCTGGAGATAAGGTTGTGGTAAACCCAGTTTTGACTTCTAATCCTTACATTGATCAACCACCTGATCCCATTGAGCAGGAAATTCCTGATCTTAATCCGTCCTGTGCAGTCACAAGGGCTCTGGCACGTAAGGGCCAAGCAAACTGATGGGAAACAGGATTTTGATTTAACTGACATCTTTTGGGTCAGTCTTTTAATGACGAGATAACAGTCTCTGTCTTCAAGTCTGCCTGATAAGCACCCATGTGCTGTTTCACTGCAATTTGTTCTTAGGTAGACTGAAGGATGTCTGAAGTGATGTGTGGAAACATTTTTCGAACAAAATTGCAACTTAGGAAGATCAAATGCATTTTTTCTAACATCAAGGGACTTTTCCTTATTTTTAACCTTAATCATTAAATATTTTGAAGTTACTAGTAATGTAGGAGGCAAGCAATGGTGATTCATTCACAACAGTATCATTTGTATCAGCACAATTGATAGTGATGTAGAACTGGTTGACTTGAGCTGCATTTCATGGTTCAGTGAACACAGAATGGGAAATGGGTGGGGTAATTAAGATTGTGAGTTTAGTTACTATTCAACCACCATACCAATATATCAAAATTGTGCTGTTACAATAATTAAGTCTGAGATTATTCATTAATCTGTCTGATATATTTATTTTTAAAGATATAGTAGTTTCAGGACAAAATACACTAATGGGTTGTCACCCAACTAGGTGTATGCATTGATGATGGGGATACCTGAAATGGGCTTTTTCATTTGTCACGTGTTGTCAAGCTTTACTAGAATAATCTGTCTCAGAAGCCTGAGAAATGTTTCATGCTTTTATCCCTACGTTTTTAAGAAGATCTGTGAACTCAAAAAAATGTATAAAACGTCTGAAAAATTAAGGTAGACACCAGACCCATTCATTTTATATCATTTGTTTTCGGTTGCTGATTTTGCACCCTCAGATGTTGACAGCTATTAGTTTCAGTGCCATCTGCTCTATAAACCCCACTCAGACAGCTTTTCAAAAGAAAGCTTCAGTCTTAACTATTCTATAACCCCCTTTTGGTACTGCTGTACAGCATTAGATGTATGTATATACCTATAAGCTTCAGTGCAGCCTGTTCTATAATCTCCGTTTTTGGAAAAGTGTTTTGGAAGCTTCAGATATAACTCATCAATCATTTCTCCCTTTGTTAGTGTTTAGAGGCCTCAGTGCTACCTTTACAACCTTCAGCTTCTATCTAATCCATCATTAAACTTTCTATTGGATATAGCGTTGTAGCCTCGGCAGTAGCTTTACACACTGTAGCTTCTTTTCAATCTCTTCTTTTATCCTCTCTTGGGTATTGCGGTGTATCACAAATGGTACCTTTATACCTATTAGCGAAGTTAATCTATTCTATGACCCTCTCTTGGGTTATTTGTTGAAGCCTCAGATGTACCTTAACACCATGTAGCTTCTGTCCTACTATTCTATAAACCTTTCTTGGGTAGTGTTTAGTAACCATAGATGTACATTAACACCCTTTAGCTTCTTCAAATCTCTTCTATAACCCTCTTTTGGGTGGTATTCTGTAACCTAAGATGTACCTTAACACCCTTTTAAGGCTTTAGCGTCTGACAAATCTCTTTTATAACCCTCTCGTGGGTATTATTTTGACACCTGAGCTGTATCTTAACACCCTACAATCTATAACCCTCTTTTAGGTAGTATTGTGTAACCTCAGATGTATCTTAACACCCTACAAATCTATAACCCTCTTTTAGGTAGTATTGTGTAACCTCAGATGTATCTTAACACCCTACAAATCTATAACCCTCTTTTGGGTAGTATTTTGTAACCTCAGATGTATCGTAACACCCTACAAATCTATAACCCTCTTTTGGGTAGTATTTTGTAACCTCAGATGTATCTTAACACCCTACAATCTATAATCCTCTTTTGAATAGTATTTTGAAACATCAAATGTAACTTAACACCCTACAAATCTATAACCCTCTTTTGGGTAGGGTTTTGAACCTCGGATGTATCTTAACAACCTACAAATCTATAAACCTATTTTGGGTAGAGATTTGTAACATAAGATGTACATTTACACAATATTCACTGTCTAATCTCTTCTACAACCCTCTCTTGGGTACTGTTTTTTGTAACCTCAGTTGTACCTTACCACCTTTTAAATTATGTTAAATCTCTTATAAAACCAAAGCCTTCTTTTGAGTAGTGTTTTGTTGACTGGCATGCCAACTGAACACCTTTTAGTTTCTGGCCAATCTATTCTAAAACACTATATTGTGTAGTGTTTTGTAACCTCAGATATACATTAACACACTTTAGCTTCTGCCCTACTATTCTATAAGCCTTTCATGTGTAGTGTTCTGCAGCCTAAGACCTAGTTTTAACACCCTTAAGTTTCTGCTCCATCTATTCTATAAACTCTCTCTTATGTCGTGTTTTGTAGTCTCATGTCTTAACTTTACAAATGTAGGGTTCTAACCCATCTCTTCTATAAAGTAGAAGTAAAACAAAGATCAGGAATTGATACAATTAACTTACTCCACCCATAAAAGACACCAAAGGGAAAGAAATACAAACATTAAGCGACCAGACCATAATGGAAACCTAAACAAAGGAAGGCCATAAGGACAGTTACTTTCCAACAAAATGGCCATATGGCCATCCAAAACCAAAAGACACAAGTGATACAAACAGCAAGTAACAAACAACAACATAAATAAATCGCCACAGAAGAGACGCCTTGGAACGGTCAGTGGAAGATTTCCACTGGGGGGCTTAAATCGATTTTACGTGGCCACAATCCTCGCCCTTACTTCCGTCGCGATTTAGACAAATAATATGTTCAGTCCGCATGAAGGCCTCCTAACTCATCAGTGCAACATCTCCGTGAACACAAAAATCAAAGAACCACAGAGGTGAGACAACGGTGAGGACTCGACAGCAAGAAACCACTGAAATGCTGGAGCAAAAGAAAACCAACAGTTAGACTCCGATGAGCCCGACCAGAGACAGAGCATCAGGCACAAACCAACATTATCTCTCTAATTTTCAATAAGCCTTTACGTTGGAGCCGTCATAGAATCTGAGGCCTGACCCACCGGCGTGCAATTAAAGAGGGAAGCAAAGTTGCCAAACGTGATTGGGTTAACTACCATGCATGCAGTCTGTCGTATAATATCCATGTAGTACCCAATCTTTTTATATCGAAGAATGATTTTACGAAATTGGGTGCTGAAGTCATTGTGGTTATATATTTTTCTGAATTTATATACTAAGTCACCATAAAATTCGGGTTCCGATAGACCTTGTTGCAGAAGAGATTTAAGTCCAATATTGAATTTTGAAATTAAATCAGAATGGCGTCTATAAAATTTAGAAAAGGCTTTGCGTAGTTTATGGTACCGATAACCCTGATTAAGGAGTTTAGCCGTTAATAATTTATTACGAGTGTTGAAGTCAGTTACATGACTACACACTCTAGCAAATCGAATTAATTGCGAAATATAAACGCCATAGGATGGCGCACGAGGAACATCACCATCCAAAAAAGGAAAATTTACAATCTCAAAATCAAAGTCATCGCGTTTATCATAAAGGAGCAGTCCCTATAAGGCCCATTTTATGGCCCCTTTTGATTTTCTTTAAACTTTGCAGACTCAAAAAAGGATGTATTTGCTGTAATGTGGTGAAATTTCAAATCCGCAGATGTAATGGTATTGACTCTATGAGCAACCAAAGTGGGTGGGGTAATTCTACCCTATTGAGAGACCCGTGGTTCTTATGCTATTATCTCTAGCACAAAGCATCCTGGCAAGTGGATCTTTTTAGTATTGTTTAGACCTTTATAGATGTTAAACATAATGTATATGTTTTTGTGGAAAAATTCTTCGTTTGACCACTATACTCACTTATAAGTCGTACCTAAATTTCAGCTAAATTTACTGACCGTCTTTACGCAAAACCACAACATAAGTTTATTTCCAAAGCTACTGCAAAAGTACTTGACAGGGATAATTACGATATAATGGGTATTGCCAAATTATGAGCATTTCTTTCTTCTGTAATTACTTATAGAGTTATCTGCCCCTGAATCCATTTTTTGACATATTTTCTGCCATATTTAAAATCTATTGATATATGGCAAAAGGATTCTTCAAAAGAGTAAAAAATTCAGCACACAATAATTTTCTGTAGATCTTATGAAGCTATTAAATGATTTGTAAATATCTTCTTTAATAATGACTTAAACAATATGAGTGGGTTAAATATACCCCTTTGCTACTTCTACTGCAAAACTTCCTTGGCTTTATGTCATCTCATCTTCATAAATCTATCTTACTGACAATTAAGATGAAGTTAGAAAAAACGAAACTTTCTCATAATCTTTAGAATAAGTCTCCTTTTAGATCATACTTACCTATAACATTTAAATATTACTGAACTTAATAAATCTTGCATTACATCAAAACATTTATTTTGAAGCTTTTCTGTTGATTTTACATGTATTTGGAACTGCAGCCAAAATGGTTAGTAGAAAACGGTGGTTTATCTTGTCAAGATTCCATATATGCTTTCAGGTAAACCAAGAAATGATGCTTGCAGAGCCCTTCAAGCACTGGCTTACCCAGTCCCTTCACTTGTATATCATTTTGGAGACTTCAATAGTCTCTGGCCTTTGATTCTGGTTGATTTTGACTCTTTGAGCCTTTCATTTAACTCTTGACACCACATACATGGTCGACCAACTGGTAGGTGTTGTTTTTTTTATGAATTTACCTATCAAGTGATTTCGACAGCCAGTCTTAAATAGATTATCAGCTTTGGCTGACAAACAATTGCTTAGGGATTTGACAGGAAGCAGATCCTGATTTAGACACCGACAGTTATGGTAGAAATCCAGTAAACGAAACAAGCATTCAATATTTTACACCTGAACCCATGGTGATGGTTGGCTGGACATATAGGGTCCTTCATCCCACTGGTAGTCTGTGCTACTGACCATTCTAAGGCAGTGGTTCTGGTGTGGTTCATGTAATACTTTGGCTTGTTGATGTCCCCTTTGTGTGCTACATTTGTTGTGTGTCTTTTGTTTAACATTTTTATCACCCCTTGTGAGGAAGAAATTGTTGATTTTTGCATATGTGTTTTGTTTGTCCTCGATTTGGCCACATCTTGTGATTGTGGCTTTCCTCGAACCTTTCCGTTTTACTTTAGTTCATGGGTTAACAAGTCTGATGTTTGACTTTGGTGTGTTTGTCTTCTATCCTGTTCTCTATCAGACTGAGAAGGATGTTTCTGTTACAAATGAATTTAGTGCTATGTATATACCCGGTAACCGTCTATCCTTTCTATTCATCTTCATCAGACACACTTGATGCACTCCAAGTGTCTATGGCTGCATCTACGACGTGGTCTATGTGAGCTCTGTTAAGTTCAGCGTCATTATTTTCTGTATTGTATCTAAAGAAACTTAAGTACCAGAGTACATATGCTATATGTGCACAGCAACCAACTGTGCGTGCCCCACTTCGGCATCGACAGTACCACCCACTAATGGGTTTAGTCCCTGACTGCACTTGATCCATAAACTAGTACGTTTTGCTGGTCAGTCCCCGCCCATAGGGGCTTGAAGAACTAGAGCAGCAGTCGATGGTATACCATCGCAAATACCCGCTTTTCCTATGAACAAGCCTTTTCTTAGAAATTTGACCGTTGACCTCACCCCATGACCCCAGGAAGTCAGATGAAAATTTCGACACCTTCATGCACATCTGCAGTCCCCAAGCAATGTATGTACCAAGTTTGGTCACTGTAGGTAAATAAATAAAAAAATAGTTGCATTCACAAGAAACGTGACAGACGGAAGGACGGACGGCCGTCCGGACGGACGGACACCCGTGACGAAAATAATATACCCGTTTTTGTTTTTTTTTTTCTCAAAAAAGCGGGTATAAATATATGGGCTGCATGATGCTTCCAGGCACAGCTGAATCCGGTCCGCACACTAGTACTGGTAAACCGCTTAGAGGATCTCAGCCAGTCCAGGAACCACTGTCCGTGCTAATAAACCCTATTGGTTTCATTGGGCGACAGGACTTGAGATGTCATTTCACCTCAATGTCAGGAAAAAGTCCCACAAAATTGGAAGCACCGTCTCCAAAATGACCTTTACAGTGTTGACGGGGACGTTAAACCTCATATCAAACAAACAAAACATTTTGCTGGAAGTATGCCTGGAAAGAATCTGGGCTTTAAATATACTTTCCTCCTCTTTAGGCATCAAGATTTCATACCGCCCATTCTCATTGAAATGCTCATCTGAGTAACACTGAGCTTGTTTTAGCTGATATATGCCCATGCTCAAATTGCTAAGCTCATTTTCAGCTAGTTGAGGAAACTTCTAAACCTGCATCCTGCACCTTTTTCCCATTTAACACGTTTTTCCCCACAATCATATTTTAGTACTTTTCCCTGCAGCTTGTTAGGACTTTTCCCCAATGCCATCTATCTTTTGGTGGCCGGATTTGAACCAAGCACCTTTCGATTGTAAGTCTAACGCACAAGCCACTGAGCTATCAAGGCTATTTACTTTTAATAGAATGTGATGTAGAGCAAAAGAATAAATATAAAAATGCATGTAAAACCAAGATGTGTTTGTGAAACACTGATGTCCCTGGACAGCGCATGCTTAATATGAATGAAGTACCACTAAGCAATCGAAAGAAATGGCCAATGTTCAAGTCTTAAAAAAGTAGGTCAAGGTCACAAGGTAAAAAAATATGAGATCATTGGAAAGGTCTTGTGACATACAATGCACATGTGAAATATGAAAGCCCTATCACTTACAAATCGAAAGTTATGGCCAATGTTAAAGTTTTTAAAAAGTAGGTCAAACTTCAAGGTAAAAGTCATGAGGTCAAAATTATGGTACCACTGGAAAGGTCTTGTGAAAAAGAATGCACATATGAAATATGAAAGCCCTATCACTTACCAATCAAAAGTTATGAACTATGTTAAAGTTTTTTTTAAAAGTAGGTCAAATGTCAAGGTTAAGGTCACGAGGTCAAAAGCTATCGTACCACTAGAAAGGTCTTGTGACAAGGAATGCATATTTGAAATATGAAAGCCCTACCACTTACCAATCGAAAGTTATGGCCAATGTTAAAGTTTTTAAAAAGTAGGTCGAATGTCAAGGTCACAAGGTCAAAATTGATGCTACCACTAGAAAGGTATTGCGACAAGGACTGCACTTGTGAAATATGAAAGCCCTATCACTTACCTATCGAAAGTTATGGCCAATGTTAAAGTTTTTAAAAAATTTGGAAAAAGTAGGTCAAAGGTCAAGGTCAAGGTTACCAGATCAAAAATTATGGTACCACTGAAAAGGTCTTGTTATAAGGTATACACATGTGAAATATGAAAGCTCTATCTATTACCATTCAATAGTTATGCCCAATGTTAATGGTTTTGTAGGCAGACAGACAGATCAAAAACTATTTGCCCCCCGAATCTCGATTCCGGGGGGCATAATAAGTGTTGTCATCCAATAAAAGATCAATTTCTTTATTTCTAGACATTCCTGTTGTAAGGAATGTGAACAGTTATTGTTTCTATCATCAATTATAGTATGCGCTAGTTCTTACTGTTCACAAGTATGATTTGTGAAGATGAATTGACATAAAGCCAAGGAAATTTTGTAGTAGAAATAGCAAAGGTGTGTATTTGACCCTCCCATATTGTTTTAAGTAGAAGTAAAACAAAGATCAGGAATTGATACAATTAACTTACTCCATCCATAAAAGACACCAAAGGGAAAGAAATACAAACATTAAGCGACCAGACCATAATGGAAACCTAAACAAAGGAAGGCCATATGGACAGTTACTTTCCCACAAAATGGCAATATGGCCATCCAAAATTAAAAGACACAAGTGATATACACAGTAAGTATCAAACAACAACATAAATAAATCGCCACAGAAGAGCCGCCTTGGAACGGTCAGTGGAAGATTTCCACTGGGGGGCTTAAATCGATTTTACGTGGCCACAATCCTCGCCCTTACTTCCGTCGCGATTTAGACAAATAATTTGTTCAGTCCGCATGAAGGCCTCCTAACTCATCAGTGCAACATCTCCGTGAACACAGAAATCAAAGAACCACAGAGGTGAGACAACGGTGAGGACTCGACAGCAAGAAACCACTGCAATGCTGGAGCAAAAGAAAACCAACAGTTAGACTCCGATGAGCCCGACCAGAGACAGAGCATCAGGCACCAACCAACATTATCTCTTTAATTTTCAATAAGCCTTTACGTTGGAGCCGTCATAGAATCTGAGGCCTGACCCACCGGCGTGCAATTAAAGAGGGAAGCAAAGTTGCCAACCGTGATTGGGTTAACTACCATGCATGCAGTCATTATCAAAGAAGATATGCATAAATCACCTAATAGCTTCATTAGATCGACAGAAAACTATTGTTTGCTGATTTTTTGACTGGTTTTGGAGAATCCTTTTTGCATATATTTATAGATTGTAAATATGACAGAAAATATGACAAAAATGGATTCAGGGGCAGATAATTCTATATGTAATTATAGAAGAAAGAAATGCTCATAATTTGGCAATGCCTATTATATCTCAATTATCCCTGTCAAGTACCTTTGCAATAGCTTTGGAAATAAACTTACGTTGTGGTTTTGCGTAAAGACGGTCAGTAAATTTAGCTGAAATTTAGGTACGACTTATAAGTAAGTATAATGGTAAAGTGAAGAATTTTTCCACAAATACATATACATTATGTTTAACATCTATAAAGGTCTAAACAATACTAAAAAGACCCACTTGCCAGGATGCTTTGTGCTGGAGATAATAGCGTAAGAACCACAGGTCCCTCAATGGGGTAGAATTACCCTACCCACTTTGGTTGGTCATAGAGCCAATACCATTACATCTGCGGTTCTGAAATTTCACCACATTAAAGCAAATACATCCTATGTTGAGTCTGCAAAGTTTAAAGAAAATCAAAAGGGGCCATAAAATGGGCCTTATAGGGACTGCTCCTTTTGCACGAAACAAATCCATCTACAATAGATAGATGTAAATCCAAGAACGGGGCCTCGGTATCAGAAGAATTTGCTTTATTTAACTGAAGTTCTAGGGCGTAAATCTGACTGATCAAACCATCAAAATAGGTATTATCAATATTTAATAAATCATCTAAATATCTAGAAGTAGAGCTAAAAGCTTCAATAATTTCAGATTGGTTATCAATGGAAAGCGACAAAATGAAGTCTCTTTCATAACAATACAAGAACAGATCAGCCACAAGAGGTGCGCAATTAGTACCCATTTGTAACCCTCTTTTGGGAGTGGTTTGAAGCCTCATATGTATTTTTATAATCTTTAACTTTTTAAAACAGTCTATAAGACGTCGTTTTCAGCCTCAACTATATCTGTATCCATTATCTTCTATTGTACTATTCTGTAGCCTTCACTTGGACAGTGTTTGGTAGCCTCAGCTATATCTGAACACCCTTAAAACTCTGTCTAGCCTCTTCTATAACCCTCTGTGGGGGGTGGTTTGTAGCCTTAGATTTATCTTTACACCCTGTAACTTCTGTCTCATCTCTTCTTTAATCCTTTATGGGTAGTTTTTAGTAGCCTCAGATGTTTCCTTACACCCTTCAGCTTATATTCATCTCTTCTATAACCCTCTCCTATGTATAGTTTTGATGTATTGGTAAGGTGGTTGAATAGTAACTGAGTTTACAATCTGATTACCCCACCCATTTGCAATTCTGTGGTCACTGCACCATTAAACGTTGCTCATTTCATCCGGCTCCACAATGCTACCAATTGTCCTGATAAAAATGATACTGTGCTCCAAGAATCATCATTGGTTTCATCCCATATTACCAGAAACTTGAAAAAATTTAACGATTAAGGTTAAAAAGAAGTAAAAATATCTTAGCGTTTGTTAAATGCAATTAATCTTCCTAAAATGCAAAAGTGTTTCGAAAAATGTTTTTAAACATCACTTCAGACATCCTTCAGTCTACCTAAGAACAAAGTGCAGTGAAAGAGCTAACAGGTAATAACCCGAGTTAACTTTCAAAATACACTACAGTGTCATGCAAAGTTACCCCACCCACTTTTAAAGGCCTCTAGCTCGAAAAAAACAAAACAAAAAAAAACGGCCCCGCCCGTAGGGGCTTGAAGAAATATATGGGCTGCATGATGCTTCCAGGCAGAGCTGAATCCGGCCCGCACACTAGTACTGGTAAACCACTTAGAGGATCTAAGCCTGTCCAGGATCCGCGGTACAAAGCACACTAGTACTGGTAAACCGCTTAGAGGATCTAAGCCTGTCCAGGATCCGCGGTACAAAGCGGACCGTCCATGCTTATAAACCCTTGGTTTCATTGGGTGACAGGGGGTGAGATGTCATTTCATCTCAATGTCGGGTAAAAGTCCCACAAAATTGGAAGCAACGTCTCCAAAATCACCTTTACAGTGTTGGCAGGGACGTTAAACCTGAAATCAAACAAACTAGCTCAAAAAAACCCAACCTTGCACGCGACCAGACGTATGCCATATTAAAGTACACATGTTAGGCTGTTTACCTGCAAAAAATAATAAGATTTGGTACAAGGCCAGAATACCCCCAACTGGACACCCCCCCCCCTTTATGATATGATTTTGATTTTTAGATTGTAAATTTTCCTTCTTTGGATGGTGATGTTCCTTGTGCGCCATCCTATGGCGTTTAAATTTCATAATTAATTCAATTTGCCGGAGTGTGTAGTCATGTAACTGACTTCAATACTCGTAATAAATTGTTAACTGCTAAACTTCTTAACCAGGGTTATCAGTACCATAAACTACACAAAGCCTTTTCAAAATTTTATAGATGACATTCAGATTTAATTTAAAAATTCAATATTTGACTTAAATTTCTTCTGCAACAAGGTCTATCGGAACCCCAATTTTATGGTTGCTTAGTATATAAATTCAGAAAATATATAAAAGCAATGACTTCAGTATCGAATTTCGTAAAATCATACTTCAATGTAAGAAGATTGGGTACAACATAAATGTTATACGACAGACTGCATGCATGGTAGTTAACCCAATCACGGTTGACAACTTTGCGTCCCTCTTTAATTGCACGCCGGTGGCTCAGGCCTCAGATTCTATGATGGTTCCAGCATAAAAGCTTACTGAGAATCAAGAGAAATCGAATTCAATGTAATGTTGGTTAGTGGCTGATGCTCTGTCTCTGGTCGGGCCCATCGGAGTCTAACCATTGGTTTTCTTTTGCTCCAGCATTTCGGTGGTTTCTTGCTGTCGAGTCCTCACCATTGTTTCACCTCTGTGGTTGTTTGATTTTTTGTGTTCACGGAGATGTTGCACTGGTGAGTTGGGAGGCCATCATGCGGCTGAACAGATTATTTGTCTTAATCGTGACGGAAGTAAGGGCGAGAATTGTGGCCACGTAAAATCTATTTAAGCCCCCCCCCCCCCACACACACACACACGACCCCCCCCCCCCCCCAACCAGTGGAATTTGTTTCACTGACCGTTCCGAGGCGGTTCTTCTGTGGCGGTTTATTTTTGTTATGGTCTGTCATCATCAACGGATTTTTGATTAACGTGCAAGTACAGGGGAAACGTCCACATAGTTGGGCCCTCTTCCAGGTAGCTGGCTTGCTGCGGCAGATCTTAAACCAGATCTCCAGGCTTGTCTATCATGACATCTACCTGTATGTCACAGGCAGATTGGAGCGTTCCACATGTCCATACCAACGAGCCTGTTCTCAGGATGAGGTCCAGGTCCTCAATGCCAAGACGCTCAAGTAACTCACTGGACCTGATGGTGACAGCGTTCTTTGGCTCTGTCTGATCATTGCCCTGTCTTTCAGCTGAAGACGTTGGGGGTTTGGCTTTGTCAATGGCCGTGTCTCACTGGCATGGAGCATTGCACTCCGCACACAAGA
The DNA here is from genome assembly GCA_963580285.1 of Lucinisca nassula. Lineage (NCBI taxonomy): Eukaryota > Metazoa > Mollusca > Bivalvia > Lucinida > Lucinidae > Lucinisca > Lucinisca nassula. Next base: position 118,956,127 of record OY757014.1, read on the forward strand.
GCTGTACACACGGCCACGTGTCTTGAACGAGAGGTGGCGGGAAGAGAGAACTGGTAGCAACTCCTTGAATTTCTTCCAGGCTGTTTTCACACGTGATGTGGTTGAAAGGTCGCAACCACCCGCTGCTGATAGCATATCACCTAGGTAGCAAAAGGAAGCTACAACCTCTAGCTTGTCGGATCCGACTTGGACTTCCCTCTGTGGTCTGCCATCTAAGGGTTGTGCAGTTCCCTGAAACCGTGTACACCTGTAATCAGGGTCCCCTATCAGACGCTTGAGCCCACTGCATTTCTTGTGCACCCAGAACTTGCAGCCATTACAAAAGATACTGTTGCTGCCCACTCCAGTGCGACATACAGCGCATGAGAACTGGCCTGTACTCTGCGGAGGTCCAGACCTGAACCACAGATCATGGTCTTTGTCTTTCCTGCATTCACTCTCAGCCCTTTGCCTCCATTGCGTCTTTCCAAGTTAAGAGCCTCGGAACACATTCCTCAAGGGATTCAGCTATGATGACACGGTCATCGGCATACAGGTCCTCCCAGGGGACCCCAGAGTGGAACTGGCATGTCTTTGAGTGTTTGTATCGCTTATATAATTTTGTTTTGGATAGCCAATTGGCCATTTTTGTGGGAAAGAAACTGTCCTTTTGGCTTTCCGCTATTGATGTTTCCATTAGGGTCTGTTGATTCATGTTTGTGTTTCTTTCCTTTTGGTGTCTCTGATGGCAGCTGTTGGTTAATTGTTTCGATTCCTGTACATTGCCTTAACTTCTATTTAGTGAAGTTTTTCATATTTGTTCGTCTCCCCAAATCTATTCAGTCAGACCAAAATTCAAATTTAGGTTTATTTTTGTTATGGTTTGTCTTTGGGTGTTTGTGTCGCTTATATTATTTTATTTTTGATGGCCTATTGGTCATTTTGTGAGAAGTAATTGTCCTTTTGGCTTTCCGCTATTGATGTTTACATTAGGGTCTGTTGTTTCATGTTTGTGTTTCTTTCCCTTTGGTGTCTCAGATGGGAGCTGTGGGTTAATTGTATCGATTACTGACCATTGCCTCCACTTCTTCTTAATGCCTGGAATTTTTCAACAAGGCGCCCTTGAAAGTTCCTATCAAACATTGAAAAACATGATAAGATCATATTGCGTTGACACAGAGAGGGATTGGGACGAAGGCATCCATCTGCTTTTATTTGCTTTAATGAATCTGTGCAAGGATCTCTTGGCTTCAGTACATTTGAATTAGTATTTGGCCATACCGTTTGTGGTCCTTTGAAACTTATGAAAGAGAAATTTCTCTCTAATGATGACGTTTCCTTAAACTTCAGTATGTTTCTGACTTCAAACCCAAACTTTCAAAAGCTTGTGAGGCTGCTCGGACTAATTTTACGTCAGCCCAAAGAAAAATGAAACAGCTGTATGACATAGGGACAAAAGAAAATAATTTTTAACCGGGTGATAAGGTACTTGCTATTTTGCCTATTCCTGGAAATCTTTACAAGCCAGGTATTATTGTCCATCCACTGTAGACAAAAAGGTCAGAGATGTAAGTTAATAATTAACACTCCTGGGAGGCGCAAGCTAAAGCAGCTGGCATAATAACATGCTTAAAAATACATAGATATGGGCAATACAGCTTTAACATCAGTTAATCTAGTTAGCTCTGTTCCACTTAATTCATGTGACAATGACTTTTAGGATATTAATTCACTGAAATCTGATCCTACATCATCAAATCTTCAGAATTCTGACATTCTGAGGAATCTCGACCAGAAACTGTCACATCTAGTAAAGTAGAAGTAAAAGAAAGATCAGGAATCGATAAAATTAACTTACTCCACCCATCAAAGACACCAAAGGGAAAGAAATACAAACATTAAGCGACCAGACCATAATGGAAACCTAAACAAAGGAAGGCCATAAGGACAGTTACTTTCCCACAAAATGGCCATATGGCCATCCAAAATTAAAAGACACAAGTGATACACACAGTAAGTAACAGACAACAACATAAATAAATCGCCACAGAAGAACCGCCTTGGAACAGTCAGTGGAAGGATTTCCACTGGGGGGGGGGGGGGGCGGGGGGGGGGGGGGGCTTAAATCGATTTTACGTGGCCACAATCCTCGCCCTTACTTCCGTCGCGATTTAGACAAATAATTTGTTCAGTCCGCATGAAGGCCTCCTAACTCATCAGTGCAACATCTCCGTGAACACAAAAAATCAAACAACCACAGAGGTGAGACAACGGTGAGGACTCGACAGCAAGAAACCACTGAAATGCTGGAGCAAAAGAAAACCAACAGATAGACTCTGATGGGCCCAACCAGAGACAGAGCATCAGGCACCAACCAACATTACCAAGAATTAGATCTCTCTAATTCTCAATAAGCCTGTACGTTGGAGCCGTCAAAGAATCTGAGGCCTGACCCACCGGCGTGCAATTAAAGAGGGAAGCAAAGTTGCCAACCGTGATTGGGTTAACTACCATGCATGCAGTCTGTCGTATAACATCCATGTTGTACCCAATCTTTTTATATCGAAGAATGATTTTACGAAATTGGGTGCTGAAGTCATTGCGGTTATATATTTTTCTGAATTTATATACTAAGTCACCATGAAATTCGGGTTCCGATAGACCTTGTTGCAGAAGAGATTTAAGTCCAATATTGAATTTTGAAATTAAATCAGAATGGCGTCTATAAAAATTTGAAAATGCTTTGCGTAGTTTATGGTACCGATAACCCTGATTAAGGAGTTTAGCCGTTAATAATTTATTACGAGTGTTGAAGTCAGTTACATGACTACACACTCTAGCAAATCGAATTAATTGCGAAATATAAACGCCATAGGATGGCACACGAGGAATATCACCATCCAAAAAAGGAAAATTTACAATCTCAAAATCAAAGTCATCACGTTTATCATAAATTTTGTACGAAACAAACCCATCTACAATAGATAGATGTAAATCCAAAAACGGGGCCTTGGTATCAGAAGAATTTGCTCTATTTAATTGAAGTTCTGAGGGGGGGTAAATCTGACTGATCAAACCATCGAAATAAATATTATCAATATTTAATAAATCATATAAATATCTAGAAGTGGAGCTAAAAGATTCAATAATTTCAGATTGGTTATCAATGGAAAGCGACAACATTAAGTCTCTTTCATAACAATACAAGAACAGATCAGCCACAAGAGGTGCGCTATTCGTACCCATCGGAATACCCACAATTTGTCTAAATAACTTAGTATCGAATCTAATATAAATATTGTCAAGTAGAAAGGTGAGGGCATCACAAACTTTCTGACATAGCCAAATCATCTGAATGAATTGAAACAGCTGATTTTTGTATATGAACACTTATTTCCTGACATTCCAACATGGACAGACAAAATAATTCACGATGTGGACATAAATGGTTGTAAACCTGTAAAGCAACATCCATACAGGATGAATCCTATGAAACAAAAATATCTTAAAGAAGAAGTTCAGTATTTATTAGACAATGACTTTATTGAACCAAGCCAAAGTGAATGGAGTTCTCCTTGTATTCTTGTACCAAAACCTGATGGAACATATCGTATGTGTACAGACTTTAGGAAAGTTAATTCTTTAAGTAAAACAGAAAGCTTTCCAATCCCAAGAATGGATGACTGTATTAATAACGTCGGGAATGTCAAATGTATAACGCAATTCGACCTTCTGAAAGGATTTTGGCAAATAACACTCACAGAAAGAGCAAAGGATTTTTCTGCATTTACTACACCAGGCGGATTGTTGGGTCGATTGTAATCAACAATCGACCCAGATTTAACATTAGACTAAAACGGCTAGCTACTGCAGATGACCTACTCACCACCGAGACATACGTGCGGAAATATTGCCCCATATTTAAAACAGTTGAAAAGTTCCTCATATCTAAAAATGAAACTGCTGTTGAAGCTGAAGAGAATAATTTGTATTTTCTGTCGATTATTTCATGGACGCACCTGTCGCCCTGTTTACTTTTCAAAAAGTGTAATTTTACACATAGGTTCTCCATGTACAACTAATGAATGAAAGTATAGTAGATTTATTAGCCTTGCATCTTTTTATAGCTCAGTACAGATTAACCCATTTTGTACATGTACCGGGAATTCCAAAACAGGTAACTGGCAAACAGTGCAGGCCAAAATCAGTCGCCATAGAACGCGGTGTCTGATCAGGACCTTCACTGTTTGCAAAAAAGTCTTGCCATTTGAAGAAAACACAACCTGACATCGCTAAATTTTGAAATTGACTTGTACTGTATATAAAGTTAAAGATTCCTTTCAGTACAAATTGGGTTAAAAGTTCAAGGTATAATGGCAGTCACTGAGCGTTACAAATAAACTAGGGGGGACCAATAAAGCATATCGATGACGTTGCGGGCGAGCCTGGTAAAACCCCTGACTACCGCAGTATCCTGCAGATCATCACGAAACCTGGACGATTCGTCCTTGGGCGCATTTGTTCCCATCACGTTATTATTTTATGTAGGTGTTCTAAGTGGGGATAGGATACGGAGAATTAAATGTCAACCATGTTGTTGATACGTTGTTAGTTAGATGCTACTTTTGAATAGAAACCTTTCATAACAGATACTCACCGTTTGTTTTCATATGATATTTTTATTCTTGTAAGCATAAAGGTAGTGTATCATTAACAACTTTATTCAGGCTGAAATGCTTCCAAGAAAAGATAACGAAATATAAACATTTTTCAAATCGAAAGTGATAAGAAGGAACAACAGCAATGAAAACAATTTTGGTTACCATACAGTCCCTTAATACCCTTGAATGTCGCTGACCCTGTACAAAATGCAGGTACAGTTTGTTTATAGTGTCGATAGTCGTCTCCCTCTGACGTCAGAATGAAGTGTAAAACTGAGCTCCTGCACTGGGGCATTGACAAACAGTGAACACCTAATCAGACACCACTTAACGCGTTGTCTGATCCGGTTTGAACTGCTTGCTTAAAAATATTGGAATTTAAGGATTGACCGAATTGTTCAATACTCTGTATGGGACTATTTTCCCAACTTACACTCGGAGACAATCGACCCACATGTACTCTTAGTACTTTGATTATACGCCCGTTTGAAAAACGGTCGCATTATTAGCTCACCTGAGCCGAAGGCTCATGTGAGGTATTAGTATACCACGAGCCGGCGTCCGTCGTCCGTCGTCCACACTTTCAACGAAGTATATCTCTGGAACCAGTTGGCCGGCCTTGATCAAATTTCATATGAAACATCATCAGGTAGGGGGAAAGGCTGTATTAGGTTTTCGTGCAGATCGGATGAGAACTCTGGTTGCCACAGCAACAAAGAGCTCCCATAGGCTTAACATAGGAAAAAGCTTGTCATCACTCTAGCTCCGTCAATTTTTTTCTGATCGACTTCATTCTTGCAGATAACGAGGACAGGCATGAAATCTCGATCAAGTTCGATTTTGGGCTGAATCGGATTATTCACTCGGGAGTTACGTGCCCTTGAGCGTTGAAAAAATTGCCTATTGACTTAACATGGGGAGAATGTTGTCATCACCGTAGCTGCTTCAATTATTTTCAGATTGGCTTTATTCTTGCAGATAACCAGCACAGCCATGAAATCTCGGTCAAGTTCGATAACTGGCAGAATCGGATCATTCACTTAGGAGTTACATGCCCTTGTGTGTTTTTGCATTAGGGTTAATGGGAATTTCAAAAATGTATATCTTAAAGACTACTTGGCCAACTTTGATCAAGTTTCATGTGTCGCATTATTGGGCAAGTGGAAAGGCTTCATTAGGTTTTCAGGCAGATCTGAGTGGAACTCTGGTTGCCATGGCAACATCTAGCTCCCATAGACTTCACATAGGAAAAAGCTTGTCATCACTCTAGCTCCGTCAATTTTTTTCTGATCGACTTCATTCTTGCAGATAACCAGTACAGGCATAAAATCTCGGTCAAGTTCGATTTTGGGCCGAATTAGATAATTCACTCAAGAGTTACGTCCCCTTGAGCGCCCGAAAAATTGCCTATCGACTTAACATGGGGAAAATGTTGTCATCACTGTAGCTGCTTCAATTTTGTTCGGATTGGCTTCATTCTTACAGATAACCAGCACAGCCATGAAATCTCGGTCAAGTTCGATAATTGGCAGAATCGGATCATACACTTAGGAATTACCTGCCCTTGTGCATTTTTGCATAAGGGTTAATGTGAATTTCAAAAATGTATATCTTGAAGACTACTTGGCCGACATTGATCAAATTTCATGTGTAACATTATTGGGCAAGTGGAAAGACTGCATAAGGTTTTCATGCAGATCTGAGTGGAACTCTGGTTACCATGGCAACATATAGCTCCCATAGACTTAACATAGGAAAAAGCTTGTCATCCCTCTAGCTCCGTCAATTTTTTTCTGATCGACTTCATTCTTGCAGATAATAAGGACAGGCATAAAATCTCGGTTAGGTTCGATTTTGGGAAGAATCGGAATATTGACCTCGGAGTTACGTGACCTTGAGCGACAAAAAATTTGCCCATAGACTTAACATAGGGAAACTGTTGTGACTACGATAGCGACTTGAATTTTTAGCTCACCTGACCGAAGGTCATGGTGAGCTTTTGTGACAGTAAGATGTCCGGCGTCGTCGTGCGTCGTCCGTCGTCCGTCGTCCGTCGTGCGTAAACTTTTTCTTGTGAACACACTAGAGGCCACAGTTTTGGTCCAATTATCATCAAACTTGCTCAGAATGATAATCATGACAATATCTCGGTCAAGTTCGAATTTGGGTCATGTCGGGTAAAAAAGTAGGTCAGTAGGTCAAATCATAGAAAAACCTTGTGAACACTCGAGAGGCCACAATTTTGGTCCAATCATCATCAAACTTGCTCAGAATGATCATTGTGACAATATTTTAGTGAAGTTTGAATATGGATCATGTCGGCTTAAAAAGTAGGTCAGCGGGTCAAATCATAGAAAAACCTTGTGAACACCCTAGAGGCCACAATTTTGGTCCAATCATAATCAAACTTGCTCAGAATGATCATCATGACAATATCTTGGTCAAGTTCGAATATGGGTCATGTCCGGTCAAAAAGTAGGTCAGTAGGTCAAATCATAGAAAAACCTTGTGAACACTCTGAAGGCCACTGTTTTGGTCCAATTATCATGAAACTTGCTCAGAATGACCATTGTGACAATATTTCAGTCCAGTTCGAATATGGGTCATATCGGGTTAAAAAGTAGGTCAGCGGGTCAAATCATATAAAAACCTTGTGAACACCCTAGGGGCCACAATTTTGGTCCAATCATAATCAAACTTGCTCAGAATGATCATCATGACAATATCTCGGTCAAGTTTGAATATGGGTCATGTCCGGTTGAAAAGTAGGTCAGTAGGTCAAATCATAGAAAAACCTTGTGAATACTCAGGAGGCCACAAGTTTGGTTAAATCATTAATCTTGCTCAGAATGGTCATTGTGACAATATCTTGGCTAAGTTTGAATAAAGGTCTTTTCGGGTCAAAAAGTAGGTCAGTAGGTCAAATTAAAGAAAAAACTTGTGAACACTCTAGTTTTACATAGACTTATATAGGGAAAATCTTTAAAAAATCCTTTTCTCTGAAACCACAAGGCCTAGGTCTTTTATATTTGGTATGAAGCTTCATCTAAAAGACCCCTAACAAGATTATTCAAATGATAGTGCTGAGGCCAAAAATGTCCCCGCCCCCGGGCCCTTTGGTTTTACATAGGCTTATATAGGGAAAATCTTTAAAAATCTTCTGCTCTGAAGCTGCAAGGCCCAGGACTTTGATATTTGGTATTAAGCTTTATCTAGTGGACCCCTACCAAGATTGTTCAAATTATAGTGCTGGGGCAAAAAATGCCCCCGTTCCGGGGCCCTTTGGTTTTACATGGCCTTATATAGGGAAAATCTTTAAAAATCTTCTTCTCTGAAACCGCAAGGTCCAGGACTTTGATATTTAGAATGAAGCTTCATCCATTGGACCTCTACCAAGATTGTTCAAATTATCGCCCTTGGGCCAAAAATGCCCCCGCTCAGGGGCCCTTTGTTTTTACATAGACTTATATAGGGAAAATCTTTAAAAATCCTTTTCTCTGAAACCACAAGGCCTAGGTCTTTTATATTTGGTATGAAGCTTCATCTAAAAGACCCCTAACAAGATTATTCAAATGATAGTGCTGAGGCCAAAAATGTCCCCACCCCCGGGCCCTTTGGTTTTACATAGGCTTATATAGGGAAAATCTTTAAAAATCTTCTGCTCTGAAACTGCAAGGCCCAGGACTTTGATATTTGGTATTAAGCTTTATCTAGTGGACCCCTACCAAGATTGTTCAAATTATAGTGCTGGGGCAAAAAAAGCCTCCACCTGGGGCCCTTTGGTTTTACATAGGCTTATATAGGGAAAATCTTTAAAAATCTTCTTCTCTGAAACCGCAAGGCCCAGGACTTTGATATTTTGTATGAAGCTTCATCTAGTGGACCCCTACCAAGATTGTTCAAATTATAGCCCTTGGGCCAAAAATCCCCCTGCTCAGGGGCCCTTTGGTTTTACATAGACTTATATAGGGAAAATCTTTAAAAATCTTCTTCTCTGAAACCGCAAGGTCCAGGACTTTGATATTTAGAATGAAGCTTCATCCAATGGACCTCTACCAAGATTGTTCAAACTATCGCCCTTGGGCCAAAAATGCCCCCGCTCAGGGGCCCTTTGTTTTTACATAGACTTATATAGGGAAAATCTTTAAAAATCCTTTTCTCTGAAACCACAAGGCCTAGGTCTTTTATATTTGGTATGAAGCTTCATCTAAAAGACCCCTAACAAGATTATTCAAATGATAGTGCTGAGGCCAAAAATGTCCCCGCCGCCGGGCCCTTTGGTTTTACATAGGCTTATATAGGGAAAATCTTTAAAAATCTTCTGCTCTGAAACTGCAAGGCCCAGGACTTTGATATTTGGAATTAAGCTTTATCTAGTGGACCCCTACCAAGATTGTTCAAATTATAGTGCTGGGGCAAAAAAAGCCTCCGACTGGGACCCTTTGGTTTTACATGGCCTTATATAGGGAAAATCTTTAAAAATCTTCTTCTCTGAAACCGCAAGGCCCAGGACTTTGATATTTTGTATGAAGCTTCATCTAGTGGACCCCTACCAAGATTGTTCAAATTATAGCCCTTGGGCCAAAAATGCCCCCGCTCAGGGGCCCTTTGGTTTTACATAGACTTATATAGGGAAAATCTTTAAAAATCTTCTTCTCTGAAACCACAAGGCCTAGGTCTTTTATATTTGGTATGAAGCTTCTTCTAAAGGACCCCTACCAAGATGATTCAAATTATAGTGCTGGGGCCAAAAGTGGCCCCGTCCCGGGGCCCTTTGGTTTTACATAGACTTATATAGGGATAATCTTTAAAAATCTTCTCTGAAACCACAAGGCCCAGGACTTTGAAATTTGGTATGAAGTTGCATCTAATGGACCTCTACCAAGATTGTTAAAATTATAGCCCTGGGGCCAAAAATGCCCCCACTCTGGGGCCCTATGGTTTTACATAGACTTACATGGGGAAAATCTTCAAAAATCTTCTTCTCTGAAACCACAAGGCCTGGGTCTTTGATATTTGGTATGAAGCTGCATCTAGTGGACCTCTATCAAAATTATTCAAATTATAGCCCTGGTACCAAAAATGTCCCCGCTCCGGGGCCCTTTGGTTTTGCATAGACTTATATAGGGAAATCTTTAAAAATCTTCTCTGAAACTGCAAGGCCAAGGCCTTTGATATTTAGTATGGAGCTTTATCTAGTGGACCTCTACCAAGATTGTTCAAATTATAGCCCTGGGGCCACAAATGCCCCCACCCCGGGCCGGGGCCCTTTGTTTTTACATAGATTTATATAGCCCTGGGGCCATTTGGTTTTGCATAGGCTTATGTAGGGAATATCTTTAAAAAAAAATCTTCTTCTCTGAAACTGCAAGGCCCAGGTCTTTGAAATTTGATGTGTAGCTTTATCTAGTGGACCTTTGCCAAGATTGTTCTAATTATAGCCTTTGTTGATGTTTGGTATGAAGCTTCACCTTTAAGACCTCCCTCAACATTATGCACATTAAAACCCTGGGGCCAATAATGGCCCTCTCTGGGGCCCACTTGTTACACTATGGATCAGGTGAGCGATCCAGGGCCATCATGGCCCTCTTGTTTTCAGATCAGCTTCAAACTTGCAGGTAACGAGGACAGACATAAAATCACGGTTAAGTTCGATTTTGGGCCGAATCGGATTATTTGCCTTGGAGTTACCTGCCCTTGAGCATGAAAAAATACGTTGTGACCACGATAGCAACTTTATTTTTATTCATATCAGCTTCAAACTTGCAGGTAACGAGGACAGGCATAAAATCCCGGTTAAGTTCGATTTTGGGCCGAATCGGAATATTGACCTCGGAGTTACGTGACCTTGAGCGACAAAAAATTTGCCCATAGACTTAACATAGGGAAAATGTTGTGACTACGATAGCGACTTGAATTTTTTTCAGATCAGCTTCAAACTTGCAGGTAACGAGGACAGACATAAAATCTCGGTTAAGTTCGATTTTGGGCCGAATCGGATTATTTGCCTTGGAGTTACCTGCCCTTCAGCATAAAAAAATACGTTGTGACCACGATAGCAACTTTATTTTTATTCAGATCAGCTTCAAACTTGCAGGTAACGTGGACAGGCATAAAATCTCAGTTAAGTTCGAATCGGAATATTGACCTCGGAGTTACATGACCTTGAGCGACAAAAAATTTGCCCATAGACTTTACATAGGGAAAATGTTGTGACTACGATAGCGACTTGAATTTTTTTCAGATCAGCTTCAAACTTGCAGGTAACGAGGACAGACATAAAATCTCGGTTAAGTTCGATTTTGGGCCGAATCGGATTATTTGCCTTGGAGTTACCTGCCCTAGAGCATAAAAAAATACGTTGTGACCACGATAGCAACTTTATTTTTATTCATATCAGCTTCAAACTTGCAGGTAACGAGGACAGGCATAAAATCTCGGTTAAGTTCAATTTTGGGCCGAATCGGAATATTGACCTCGGAGTTACGTGACCTTGAGCGACAAAAAATTTGCCCATAGACTTAATTAGGGAAAATGTTGCGACTACGATAGTGACTTGAATTTTTTTCAGATCAGCTTCAAACTTGCAGGTAACGAGGACAGACATAAAATCTCGGTTAAGTTCGATTTTGGGCCGAATCGGAATATTTGTCTTGGAGTTACCTGCCCTTGAGCATAAAAAAATAAGTTGTGACCACGATAGCAACTTTATTTTTATTCATATCAGCTTCAAACTTGCAGGTAACGAGGACAGGCATAAAATCTCGGTTAAGTTCGATTTTGGGCCGAATCGGAATATTGAACTCGGAGTTACGTGACCTTGAGAGACAAAAAAATTTGCCTATAGACTTAACGTAGGGAAAATGTTGTGACAGAAATAGCGACTTGAATTTTTAGCTCACTTGAGCCAAAGGCTCCAGTGAGCTGATAGTATACCAATGCTCCGGAGTCTGTCGTCTGTCGTCCGTCCATCCGTCGTCCACACTTTCAATGAAGCATATCTCAGAAGGCAGTCAACCAATCTTGTGTAGCACCATTGGGCAAGGGGAAAGGCTGCATTAGGTTTTGGAGCTAGTCTGGTTCATTTGTTCTTTCATTCTTCTTTCTCTCCATATAGAGATAATAGACCAATGTTAAATTTTTAATCAAATATTTCTCAGGAACTATAAAAGCTAGAAGCATCAAATTTGGTATTCAATAGAATAATGATGACTTATTTTGTGTAAGAGACATTGGGCTTTCTCAGCTTATTTGTTCATCTGTTCTTTCATTCTTCTTTCTCTCCATTTTGACAAATGTTAAATTTTCGTCAAAGATTTCTCAGGAACTATAGAAGCTAGAAGTCTCAAACTTGGAATGCAATGCAATAATGATGACTTATATCCTGTAAGGGTCAATGGGCTGGATTCTATTAGCAGATTTAGTAGTCAAGTCTGTGAATTGTTAAAACTTAAGTTCCTCAGGTGAGCGGTTTAGGCTCATTGAGCCTCTTGTGTTATGCTCCCCACCCCAGCGTCCGCCCGTCTGTCCGTCCGTCGGTCTGTAAACCTTTCATTTCCGGATAACTTCTCCTACAGTTTACATCCGATCCAGCTGAAACTTCATACCATGATGACCATGCTGTTCGGCAGCGCAAATTGTTTCGAGGTTACGGTCCACCAAATAATAATAGATAGAGTTATGCCCCTTTGATTTTTTGGTAACTTTTCGCTTCCGGATAACTCCCTCTACAGTTTACATCCGAGCAAGCTGAAACTTCATATATAGTTAGACCATGATGTGGGGCAGCGCATATTATTCGAGGGAGCGGTCCACCAAATAATAAGAGTTATGCCTCTTTTTGTAAACTTTTCATTTCCGGATAACTCCTCCTACAGTTTACATCTGATCAAGCTGAAACTTCATAGTATTACATAGACCATGATGTACGGCAGCGCATATTGTTTCGAGGTTACCGTTCACCAAATAATAATAGAGTTATGTCCCTTCGAAATTTTTTGTAAACTTTTTGTTTCTGGATAACTCCTCCTACACTTTAAATCCGATCAAGATGAAACTTCATCGATAGTTAGACGTGATGATGTGGGGCAGGACATATTGTTTCATGGTTATGGTCTACTAAATAATGAGTTAAACCATTTTGAATTTTTTGTTAACCTTTCGTTTCCGGATGACATCTCCTACATTTTACATCCGATTTAGATGAAACTTCATATATAATTGGACCAAGCTGTGGGGCAGCGCATATTGTTTCTATGTTATGGTCCACTAAATAATAATAGAGTTATGCCCCTTTGAAAAATTCTGTAAATATTTTGTTTCAGGATAACTCCTACATTTTAGATCCGATGATGTTGAAACTTTACATACTGTAAGACCATGATATGGAACAGTGCATATTATTTTTAGGTTACCGTCTGCCAAATATTACCAGAGATACTCCTCTTTAACAGATTTTTCTAAACATTGCATTTCCGGATAACTCATCTTACATTTTACATTTGATGAAGCTGAAACTTTACATATAGTAAGACAATGATGTGGAACAGTGCATGTTTGGTTACAGTACGCCAGATATTACCACAGTTAATTCCCTTTCACATATTTTCTAAACATTTTTTTTTCGGTTAATGCCTCCCACATTTTACATCTGATGAAGCTGAAACTTTACGTATAGTTAGACTATGGTGTGGAGCAGCGCATATTATTTCAAGCTTACTTCCACCACTTATAGCCAGAGTTATGCCTATATTATTTTGAGTTACTGGTCAACCAAATATTACCGACCATGAAAATTTGTTGGAGACAGGTAGTTTGAGCCATTTAGGGTTATTAATAGTGCTAGGTAAAAATATATAGAGCACATATTGTTCCTCGGTTACGTTCCACAAACACAAAATTAGACAACAGTCAGTATATATATGCTCCATCTTACTAATCGCCACGGGCGTATAATGCCCCGCTTGCGGAGCTCTTGATCAACTATAAAGTCATGCCATTTGGAATGAAAAACTCTCCAGCCACATTTCAGCGCTTAATAAACATGGTTATTGCAGGGCTGGAAGGCTGCAGTGCTTAGATCGATGATGCTATCATATACAATGACCAGTGGCCCTCTGGAACTTTCTAGAGAAATACTTGGGTCTATATAAAGAACTTGAATTTTTCTTTGGAGGAGTTTGGGTGTTTAAGAAAAGTTATTTCTCAAATCTGTGTTGGATTGTTTAAGGATATTATTTTTCATTTCGGACTCTGAATTCTGTTGGATCAAGGAAATAAATTCATTCAAGGATATTTCATAACAGACATTTAATTCGCTTACTTCAACAAGTTAAAAATAGTTTGTAAATAAATTTTGCTAAATTTTCCCAAAAGGCTTGTCTGCTATGCCTGGCAAGACAGATACAGCATTTAATTTGAAGCATGAGGCGTTAATGCCCAGCAACACTTGATGCTAATGGTGGACATACTCTGTATTAGGATATGTGATTTTGATTTTTCGGGTGTGTGAACTCATTCGAGTCTCCGTATCTCTGCAACCAATGGAATGCTGTAACTCTGTAGTGAGTCTGTGGATAAGAAAGTTTGTGATAATTCATTAAAGATGATCAAATGCTGGAAATATTGTGAATCAATTAAAATTTGAGCTATAGAATGAGTGGTGCGTTTTTTGAATCTGAGTATATATTTTACATGCAATCCTTTAAAACCATTAATTTGTCTGAAAAACCTATTGATGAAAATACCTTTATTTTGTCAAATTTCTTTAAATGTTTTAGAAAAGTGGCTCAAACTCACCCTGTCTAGAACAAATTTCCATTGTTTCAAAGCCATTCACATTTGACTTTATTGACAATTTCCTATCGTTACAGAACAACATTGCTGAAGTGAAAGAGTTCCGAATAAAACTGATGAGAGAGGACTTCCTCATGATGACCAAGTAAGAATATCATTAAGGGACGTTTCATGCTCAATTCATTTGAGTTCACTTGACGTTTGGTAGCATTATAATATATTCGTGGATTCAATACCTGCAGGGGCTGGCAACATTCTTTCCTGGAGATAATCATGAAATCTTTTTTATGGCCATTATGTCCCCCCACCAGAGGGGAGGCGGACATATTGTTTTTGGTGTGGATCCCATTTGCGTCAGCGCAGCCTGTTTGAAGCTTTATATCTTCTGAACCTATGGATGGATTTTGACCAAACCTGCTTAGTTACATCACTAGAATGGGGGAAAACAGTCATTAGGTTATGATGATCTTGATCTCATTTTCAAGGTCACAGGTCCCCAGTTTTGGTGACCTTGACCTTTTTAGCTCACCTTAGCAAAGCTCAAGTGGGGTTATTGTGATCATCCTTTGTCATATGTGCGAAGTGCATTATATGTTATCAACATTTACCCTCTATAGTACATAGTTTTGTTTCATTCTTCATGAAACTTTACCAGAATGTTTTTCATGATGATATCTGGATCAGGTTCGAATATGGGTCATGTCGGATCAAAAACTAGGTCACTAAGTCAAATTTCTTAAAAACCTTGTTCACCTCTAGATACCACAGTTCAATCTTCATGAAAATTTTACCAGAATTTTTGCCTTTATGATATCTAGGTCAAATTAGAATATGGGTCATGACGGGTCAAAAACTAGGTCACCAGGTCAAATTGTGTTAAAACCTTGTTCACCCCTCTAGCTTCAATCTTCATATAACTTTACAAGAATGTTTGTCTTGATGGTATCTGGATCAAGTTCGAATATGTGTCATGTTGGATCATAAACTTGGTCACTAGGTTAAAGAGGGGTGCCCATTTGGGTGTATTCTGGCCGTGTACCAATTTTTTTATTTTTGCAAGTAAACAGCCTAACATGTGTACTTTACTATGGATACCTCTGGTCGCGCGCAAGGTACAGGCCTTTAAAAGTGGGTGGGGTAGCTTAGCATGACGCTGTAGTGTATTTTGAAAGTTAACTTTGGTTATCACCCATGTGCGGTTTCACTGCAATTTGTTCTTAGTTAGACTGAAGGATGTCTGAAGCGATGTGTGGAAACATTTTTCGAAACAAAATTGAAACTTTAAGTCAGGAAGATCAAATGCATTTTTCTAACAATAAGGGAGTTTTCCTTATTTTTAACCTTAATCATTAAATATTTTGAAGTTACTGGTAATGTAAGAGGCAAGTAATGATGATTCCTTCACAACAGTATCATTTTATAAGCACAACTGATTGCGATTTAGTACTGGTTGACTTGAGCTACATTTCATGGTCCAGTGAACACAAAATGGGAAATGGGGAGGGTAATTAAGAATGTGAGGTTAGTTACTATTCAACCCTCATACCAATACATCAAAATCGTGTTACAATAGTGTAGTGCGGGATTTTTCATTAATATGTCTGATATATTTATTTTCAAAGATATAGTAGTTTGGGGACAAAATACATTAATGGGTTGTCACCCAACTTGGTGTATGCATTGATGATGGGGTACCTGAAATGGGCTTTTCATTTGTAACGTGTAGTCAATCTTTACCAGAATAATCTGTCTCAGAAACCTGAGAAATGTTTTACGCTTTTATCTCTACGTTTGGAAGCAGGTCTGTGAACTCATTAAATGTATAAAATATCTGAAAAATTAACGGTAGGCACCAGACCCATTCATTTTATATATCATTTGTTTTCGGCTGCACCCTCAGATGTATCTTGACAGCTGTTAGTTTCATTGCCATCTGCTCTATAAACCCCACTCAGACATGGCTTTACAAAAGAAAGCTACAGTCTTACCTATTCGGTAACCTCCTTTAGGTACTGCCGTACAGCCTTACAGAGTAATTGATAAGGGTCGTATCGTCGTGTAATTGATAAGGGTCGTATCGTCGTAAATATGACTCTAAAATCGAGCAAATACGCATAGAAATGAAGAAAGAGTCGTACCAAATACGACCGTCAAATTGGCGATACGCCAAGGTCGTTCCATTGCAGTCGTATCGGCAATGAAAAAAAAAATAAAAAAAAAACGTGACACTTGAAAAAAAGCAATCGAAATCACGGTAATTTTCGCCGCATCATAGTCTTCAACAAAAACTGTTCCAATCTTCAAGAACGATTTGAAATTCATCCATTCATGAATGATGGAATTTGTTTTAATTACCCTGAAACACTTCAACCTTACCTTTTGGCGATCATATATTGAGCTTATATTAAATCAGCCTCAAGTTATGACAACTATCAACTTGATTAGGAAACCGATTATTGATACGTGATTAGATAACGGTATATATTATCTATGGAAAAGCCGCCCGCATTATTAACTTTATTAACAACGCCTGAAGCATGAACAGTAACTTTATGAAAAGCGTGCATAAAAATACGATCCCGTATATTGTTAGGCAACCACATTGACTTCTACAGAGTGTCATCTTCGAGAAAAAAGTGGGTTCAACAGATCTACAGATTCACATTGTCATGTAGTTAGGAATTAAATATCAAAACAGACACCCAGACGATAAAAAGTTCAGTTTGTGGAGCACCTGACACAGTTTCTCCGGAAAATTGCAAGAAAAAAAAAAAAAACAAATGCATGAGAAATTTCTGGCGGCTATTTCTCCCAAATCGCAGAAATTCACGTTGAAATGGATTACTCTGTATTTTGTGGAAAACAAAACAGAAGCAACAACAACTGGGCTAGGAAAGTTATAATTAATGTAACAGCGAATATATATCCGACTAGACAGTGTTAGCGCTAGCTCTTTCCGCTTAACATCCGCAGATGCAAGAAAATTTTCGTCCATGACTCATTTTTTTTTTGCGTCCTTTGGCCATCGGCGGAAACTCTTAACCGGAGGCTTCAGTACCTTGTTTATTGCCGTTTTCCGACACGTGTATGTCAGCGCCTTTGATTATTACATCATGGTGGTTGTTTACTTTTGACTCCACTTCTATTTTTCATACTTTTATCATCCCGACGAATTTTTTTCTCGCAACATTGTGGTCAATGCACGTCTGAGATAGAACCACCGCTGCACAGACTGATCTCTTTGTCCGCCGTGTTCCGTATACATTTGACCAAAAGTATATTTATTGAGTCACAATGGCAGGTTTAACCTGTAAAATATCTAATTGTGAATCACAGGTGGTCAGGTCAGCATGCAGTGCATGCTTATTTACCCCTATCTATCAAGTAGCCTATTAAATTAACACCCTAAGATGTCTCGCCAGCATCTTTGAACAATGAGCAGAATGACTGGCAGCGCATCATAAAAGAACGCAAACACAGCAACTGGGACAGACTGATTAGCTTTCACAGATGCTCTTACTGATCTGAGTCTTCACTGGTGGCACGTTTTATTGTTTTTTGCTGAGCGCTGAATTTCTCGCCTTTTACCAATCGCATGCAGTTGCTACAATTAGTGGAGATTCCCAACCCCAACCCCCCCCCCCCCCCCTTTGAACACGTAGCACATTAGGCCGCTGCAGACACAAAACATGGGTTTGAAAACGTTTGATGACAGTATGATCTGTATGTATATCGTTTATCGTCTTTTACATATGGCCATTGCCACGTCTGAAATTAATATAAGTGCACTTAGCAGCCATCCTGTGAAGACAGATGAAGATACGACCCTAGTAATTTAGGATAACCAATACTCTCAAAGAATCACAGGATACGCCCATAGTCTTTGGTTGAAGGAGTAACAGTACTCCTCGGGCAAAAGCTTATCAATAACACTGGCTTTAGATGTATGTATATACCTATAAGCTTCAGCGCAGCCTGTTCTATAACCTTCTTTTTTGGAATAGTGTTTGGAAGCTTCAGATATAACTCATCACTCATTTCTCCTTTCGTTAGTGTTTAGAGGCCTCAGTGCTATCTTTACAACCTTCAGCTTCTATCTAATCCATCATTAAACCTTCATTGGATATAGTGTTGTAGCCTCGGCAGTAGCTTTACACACTGTAGCTTCTTTTCAATCTCTTCTTTAATCCTCTCTTGGGTATTGTCTTGTATTACAAATGGTACCTTTATACCTATTATCTAAGTTACATCTATTCTATGACCCTCTCTTGGGTTATATGTTGCAGCCTCACATGTACCTTAACATCATGTAGCTTCTATCTTACTATTCTATAACCCTTTCTTGGGTAGTGTTTAGTAACCACAGATGTACATTAAGACATTTAGCTTCTTCAAATCTCTTCTATTACCCTATATTTGGTGGTATTTTTTCACCTAAGATGTACCTTAACACCTTTTTAAGGCTTTTGCGCCTGACAAATCTCTTCTGTAACCCTCTCGTGGGTAGTTGTTTGGAACCTCAGATGTATCTTAACACCCTACAATCTATAACCCTCTTTTGGGTAGTATTTTGTAACCTCAGATGTATCTTAACACCCTACAAAACTATAACCCTCTTTTGGGAAGTATTTTGTAACCTCAGATGTATCTTAACACCCAACAATCTTTAACTCCCTTTTGGATAGTATTTTGTAACCTCAGATGTATCTTAATACCATACAATCTATAACCCTCTTTTGGATAGTATTTTGAAAGGTATACCATGACAAAAATTGCAAACCATACGTCAGCATTTGCAAGAGTAATATTTGATGATGACAGAGACGATGTGGCAGTCTGTGTGCTGATGGAACTTATTTTAACATTGAAATAGGGGCTTGAAGAAATATATGGGCTGCATGATGCTTCCACGCAGAGCTGAATCTGGCCCGCACACTAGTACTGGTAAACTGCTCAGAGGATCTAAGCCTGTCCAGGAACCGTCGTGCGAGGTGGACCGTCCATGCTAATAAACCCTATTGGTTTCATTGGGCGACAGGGCTTGAGATGTCATTTCATCTCAATGCCGGGTAAAAGTCCCACAAAATTGGAAGCAACGTCTCCAAAATGACCTTTACAGTGTTGACGGGGACGTTAAAACTCAAATTAACCAACCAACCAATTAACATTGAAAAAAGGAGCAATTACAGTTTCCAGTGGAAATCCAATTCAGTCCATATGGGAAGACCACTGGTTGTGGCATAAGATGGCTGTAAACTGGTTATAACTTGTCTGATATAGGTCTGTACCTAGTAATTAGTAAAGCCAATGCCCAACTAACTAAACATGTGTTCAAGTCCAGAACAGAAATTTTCAAGATTGGTTTGAGGACGGTGATGTGATACTTATTGATAGGGGCTTTAGAGATGTGTTTGATCTTTTGGCAGAGTGTTGTATCAAGGCTCAACATGCCAGGATTCATATGAAAATCACGAAAAATGATATCAACTGAGGAAGCCAATGAAACATGATTAGTCAACAATGTAATATACCAATGTTTACATAAGCATGCACAACATATGTTTGGGACACTATACATATACATATTGTCATGACGGAGCGAGCAATGACCTTCACCAGACTTTTCTAGGGCTAGCTTGAAACTTCTAACTACCCAACTACCTGAGAACCAAACTCTTGCTCACTTTGTTTTGAGTTGAACTCACATTCAGTTGAGGGTTCAGTTGGACAACCGCGCCCGGCTCTTATGAAATCTACATGACAGGACATCTGTTAAATAAATCTAGTGCATGGTTTTGATGTATTGGTAAGGTGGTTGAATAGTAACTGAGTTTAAAATCTGATTACCCCACCCATTTGCAATTCTGTGTTCACTGAACCATTAAAAGTTGCTCAATTCATCCGGTTCCTCACAGCTACCAGTACGATAACTAGAGCAAAGTTGATTGGGGGCCAATCGCAAATATCCACACTTTTGAACTTGACCTTTGACCCCATAGGTCACAGCCAGCATCCGAAATATTATGTGTAATCTTCACATCCCAGGCAATCATCCTGTCAAATATGAACACCATCCGACGACCAGTGTAGGAGGAGTTCGCGTTACAAGGAAATGTGCACTGACTGACTGACAGACGGGACCGATTACAGTATATCCGACTTTTCTGCGAAAAGTCTGGATATAAAAATGATACTGTTGTTCAAGAATCATCATTGGTTTCCTCCCATATTACCAGAAACTGTAAAAAAAATAATGATTAAGGTTAAAGAAAAGTAAAAATATCTTAGCGTTTGGAAAATGCAGTTTATCTTCCTAAGTTACAATATTGTTTCAAAAAATGTTTCTAAACATCACTTCAGACATCCTTCAGTCTACCTAAGAACAAATTGCAGCGAAAGTGCACACAGTTAATAACCAGAGTTAACTTTCAAAATACACTACAGTGTCCTGCTAAGTTAACCCACCCATTTTTAAAGGTCTGTAGCTTGAAAAAAAAAACAAAAAAAAAAAAAAAACTTTGCTTGCAATATTGTGGTCTGTGATATGAGAATGGGTAAAAAAATAAATGCCTGTGAATGCTAAGGGTCAAGGTCATTCATTGAAGGTCACTTATATTGCACGTCTATTTATGTATTAGAATACTTTTTATCTGACACCACTGGGCCAATTTCATTAAAATTTTATATGCAGCCTTTGGACACTTAGTGAACAAAAAGTTATGGGATGGTCCAGGTCACATGACCAAGATGGCCACCATGCCCAAATGTGGTAAAAAATAATCTTCTTCTCCAGAACTACTGGGCCGATTGTCTTGAAACTTGGTATGTAGCATCTGGTGACTGAGTACTACCAATTTTACAAAAATGATAACCCTAGGTTGACCTTGACCTATTTTACGCCAAGGTAAAATTTGGCTCCTTAGACTTTTCAATGGGAAATAGGTAAAGCAATTCTTTTTTCGAAAAATAATTTGGTTTGTGATATGAGAACAGGTTAAGAATGAATGTTTATGAATGTTTAAGGTCAAGGTCATTTGGTGACCTTGGCCCAAGGTCACTTGTATTGCAGGTCCATTTACATAGTAGAATACATTTTCTCTCTAGCACCACTTGGCTAATTTCATTTGAATTTTAAATGCTTCCTTAGGACACTTAGAGAACAAAAATTATTTGGATGGTCCAGGTCACATAATCAAGATGTTTGCCATGGCAAGATATGGTAAAAACCTTAAAAACCTTCTTCTCCAGAAAAACTGGGCCAAATGACTTGAGACTTGGTATGTAGCATTGGGTGACCTAGTACTACCAAGTTTGCAAAAAAAATGATGACCTTTACCTATTTTACACCAAGGTCAAATTTGGCTCCATAGGCTTTTCAATTGGAAATAGGTAAATCAATCAAAGTATTATGATCTATAATCATATAAGAATAGGTGAAAATTGAATGTCTAAGAATGCTTAAGGTCGAGGTCATTCGGTGACCTTGACCAAAGGTCACTTGTATTGCAGGTCCATTGACATATGAGAATACATTTTCTCTTAAAACACTGG
Organism: Lucinisca nassula; assembly: GCA_963580285.1. Classification (NCBI taxonomy): domain Eukaryota; kingdom Metazoa; phylum Mollusca; class Bivalvia; order Lucinida; family Lucinidae; genus Lucinisca; species Lucinisca nassula. Next base: position 118,978,113 of record OY757014.1, read on the forward strand.
GCCATTTTCATTTAAATTTTACATGTAGCCTAAGGACTGTAAGGGAACAAAAACTGTAAGGGAACAAAAACTTATTCAAATGTTCCGGGTCATGGACCAAGATGGCCCCCATGCCTGAATATGGTAAAAACCTTCTTCTTCACAACTAATGGGACGATTATCCTGAAACTTGGTATTTAGCATTGGGCGACTGAGTACTAACAAATGTGCAACAATGATGACACTAGGTTGACCGTGACCCATTATATATTAAGGTCAAATTGGTTGATAAGACCTTTTAAATGGTAAGAAGGTGGAACAATGCATTTTTTGCTGTCGAGTCCTCGCCGTTGTTTCAGCTCTGTGGTTCTTATGCCACCAACTTTGAAAAAGTTGGGGGGCATATTGCTTCTGGCTTGTCCGTTTGTTTGTTTGTTGTTCCCCGCCTTTTGGAAGAAAAGCGAGGGGACATAGTATTCGGCTTTGCGTGGTGCGTGATGCGTGGTGCGTGGTTCCGAGCTTGTAGTAGGTACCTTGTGAGCGCAACTCCTCCTACAGTTTTAAACCGATCGTTCTGAAATTTTACAGGTGTCTTTATCATGGTTTGAAGTTGTGCATGTGCTTTTTTCAGAATCCTTGAATTAATTTTTTTCATTTTTTTTCTCATTTTTAACTTAGACTTTTTTTGCACGGTTCCGAATTCATAGTAGGTACCTTGTGAGCGCAACTCCTCCTACAGTTTTATACCGATCATTCTGAAATTTTACAGGTGTCTTTATCATGGTTTGAAGTTGTGCATATGCTTTTTTCAGAATTCTTTAATAATTTTTTTTTTTCTCGCTTTTTTCACATTTTTAACTTAGACTTTTTTTGCATGGTTCCGAATTCATAGTAGGTACCTTGTGAGCGCAACTCCTCCTACAGTTTTATACCGATCATTCTGAAATTTTACAGGTGTCTTTATCATGGTTTGAAGTTGTGCATATGCTTTTTCAGAATTCTTTTAAAAAAAATTTTTTCACTTTTTTCACATTTTTAACTTAGACTTTTTTGCATCGTTCCGAATTCATATTAGGTACCTTGTGAGTGCAACTCCTCCTACAGTTTTATACCGATCCTTCTGAAATTTTACAGGTGTCTTTATGATTGTTTGAAGTTGTGCATATGCTTTTTTTCAGAATTCCTAAATTAATTTTTTTCACTTTTTTTTCACATTTTTAACTTAGACTTTTTTCATGCATCAATTCTATGAAAGAGTATAATGTAGTAGGTACCTTGTGAGCGCAACTTCTCCTTCAGTTTTATACCGATCCTTCTGAAATTTTACAGGTGTCTTTATCATGGTTTGAAGTTGTGCATATGCTTTTTTCAGAATTCTTTATTTAATTTTTTTCACTCTTTTACATTTTTAACTTAGACTTTTTTTCATGCATCAATTCTATGAAAGACTATAGTGTAGTAGGTACCTTGTATGCACAACTCCTCCTACAGTTTAATGCCAATCCTTCCAAAACTGAAAAGTTGGTTGAATTATGGTCTGAAGATATGCATTTGCTTTTTACAGAATCTTAAAATATTTCTTTTCACTTTTTTTCACATTTTTAACTTAGAGTTTTATTGCCCATCTATAATATGAAACTGGATATGTAGTAGGTACATTGTGAGTGCAACTCCTCCTACAGTTTAAAACTGATCCTTCAGAATCTTTGCAGGTGTTTTGGATATGGACTGAAAATGTGCATGTGCCTTTCACAGAATCCTTTAATTATTGTTTTTCACTATCCGCATTAAGTGATACCAATGGTTGCCTGGTTAACTTACTTCTTTTTTTATCTCACAAATGAAAATAAGGCGGGGGACATAAATTCTCTTTGGAATTTGCTTGTTTGTTCATTCATTTGTCACGCTTTCTTGTGGATAGCATAACTTAAGAACTATTTATTCAAGTTGACCTGTATTTTTTATGCCCCCTGAGAATCTTTTATTTGGGGGGCATATAGTATTTGCCCAGTCTGTCTGTTTGTTTGTTTGTTTGTTTGTCTGTCTGTCCATCACAATAACTTAAACCTTGATCATAACTTCAAAAGTATTTGACTTAGCCCCATGAAACTTCACACACGTATTCACCATCGCGAGGGCTACATTCTGACCAAGGGCCATAACTCTGTTATCATTTTTGGCTGAATTATCTCCCCTTTAAATTTTATAAAAAAAACTTCCAACATTGATCATAACTTCAAAAGTATTTGACCTAGCCCCATGAAACTTCACACAGTTAATTACCATCAAAAGGGCTACATTTTGACCAAAGTCCATAACTCTGTTGTCATTTTTGGCTGAATTATCTCCCCTTGAAATTTTACAAAAACTTTTACCTTGATCATAACTTCAAAAGTATTTGGAGAAGCCTCCGTGGTGCAGTGGTTACGCTACTCGCCTTGTAAACCAGGGATCGCAGGATCGATCCTGGGCTTCTCCAGACTTTCGGATGAGTCTTTAAACCGAGGTCCCGTCTCCGTATGACCTTAGCTGTTGGTGGGACGTAAAACTAAAACTCACTCACTCACTCACTCAAAAGTATTTGGTGGCCCCCGCCCATAGGGGCTTGAAGAAATATATGGGCTGCATGATGCTTCCACGCAGATCTAAATCCGGCGTGCACACTAGTACTGGTAAACTACTTAGAGGATCTAAGCCCGTCCAGGAACCGTGGTGCAAGGCGGACCGTCCATGCTAATAATCCCTATTGGTTTCATTGGGCGACAGGGCTTGAGATGTCATTTCATCTCAATGCTGGGTAAAAGTCCCACAAAATTGAAAGCAATGTCTCCAAAATGACCTTTACAGTGTTGACGGGGATGTTAAACCGCAAATCAAACAAAATCAAAAGTATTTGACCTAGCCCCATGAAACTTCACACACTTATTCACCATCACAAGGGCTACATTCTGACCAAGAGCCATAACTCTGTTGTCAATTTTGGCTGAATTATCTCCCCTTGAAATTTTGCAAAAATGCAGAAATTGGCTCCCACGGGGGCATTGGTCACCTATAGTGACAGCTCTTGTTTTTCTTATCTAAATTAACTTCCCTTTTCGAGTTATTTCCCTTTCAATAAAATAACATTGAAATCTCGTTAGCAAGATATCTGAAAAAGTATTTGAGCTAGAACATTGATATTTGGTATACTGATTGGAACAGAGAAGGAGATCACCTGATACAAATTTCAGGGGTTTTGAAATTTCATATACGTATTTCTCATGAAAAATTAGTTGTCCGTCGTGCGTCCGTGCATCCGTCCGTGCATCCGTCTGTGCATCCGTGCGTCTGTAAACAATTTCAAATAAGTATATCTCTAATACCCCATGGTCAATCTTGATCAAATTTCATGAGAAGCATCATCAGGTAGGGGGAAAGGCTGCATAAGGTTTTTGGGCTGATCAGATTGGAATTCTGGTTGCCATGGCAACATATAGCTCCCACAGACTTACAATGGGAAAAAATTAAAATATCTTCTTCTCTGAAACCACAGGGCCCGGAGCTTAGATATTTAGCATGTATTAACGGCTAGTTGTCACCTACATAATTCCTGCCATTCATGCCCCTTGGGTCCAAATTGGCCACGCCCCTGGGCCCCTTTGCTCCCATAGACTCATAATGGAACAAAAAGCTTCAAAAATCTTCTTCTCGGAAACCACAGGGCCAAGAGCGAAGTTATTTAGCATGTAGCAATGGCAAGTGGTAACCTACATAATTCCTGCCAATATGCCCCTGTGGTCCAAACGGGCCACGCCCCGGGCCCTTTAGCTCCTATAGACTCATAATGGAAAAAAAGCTTCAAAAATCTTCTTCTCTGAAACCACAGGGCCCAGAGCTAAGATACTTGGCATGTAGCAACAGAAAGTGGTCACCTACATTATTCCTGCCAATCATGCCCCTCCGGTCCAAATTGGCCACAGCCCAGGGCCCCTTAGCTCCCAAAGACTCATAATGAAAAAAAAGCTTCAACAATCTTCTTCTCTGAAACCACAGGGCCCAGAGCTTAGATATTTAGCATGTAGCAACGGCCAGTGGTCACCTACATAATTCCTGCCAATCATGCCCCTGGGTTCCAAATGGGTGACACCCCGGGGCCCCTTCGCTCCCATAGACTCATAATGGAACAAAAAGCTTCAAAAATCTTCTTCTCGGAAACCACAGGGCCCAGAGCTGAGATATTTGGCATGTAGCAACAGCAAGTGGTCACCTACATTATTCCTGCCAATCATGCCCCTGGGTTCCAAATAGGCCACACCCTGTGGCCCCTTAGCTCCCAAAGACTCATAATGAAAAAAAAGCTTCAAAAATCTTCTTCTCTGAAACCACAGGTCCCAGAGCTTAGATATTTAGCATGTAGCAACGGCCAGTGGTCACCTAAATAATTCCTGCCAATCATGCCCCTGGGCTCCAAATGGGTGACGCCCCGGGGCCCCTTCGCTCCCATAGACTCATAATGGAAGAAAAAGCTTCAAAAATCTTCTTCTCGGAAACCACAGGGCCCAGAGCTGAGATATTTAGCAGGTAGCAACGGCAAGTGGTAACCTATATAATTCCTGCCAATCTTGCCCATGGGGTCGAAACGGGCCACGCCCCGGGGCCCTTTAGCTCCTATAGACTCATAATGGAAAAAAGCTTCAAAAATCTTCTTCTCTGAAACCACAGGGCCCAGAGCTGAGGTATTTGGCATGTAGCAACGGCAAATGGTCACCTACATAAATCCTGCCAATAATGCCCCTAGGGTCCAAATGGGCCACGCCCCAGGGCCCCTTTGCTCACATAGACTCATAATGGAAAAAAAAATCTTCTACTCATAAACCACAGGGCCCAGAGCTTAGATATTTAGCATGTAGCAACGGCAAGTGGTCACCTACATTATTCCTGCCAATCATGCCCCTGGGGTCCAGATTGGCCACGCCACGGGGCTCCTTAGCTCCCAAAGACGCATAATGGAAAAAAATCTTCAAAAATCTTCTTCTCTGAAACCACAGGGCCAAGAGCTTAGATATTTAGCATGTAGCAACGGCCAGTGGTCACCTACATAATTCCTGCCAATCATGCCCCTGGGGTTCAAACGGGCCACCCCCTACCCCCATCCCCATCCCCCCACCCCCGGGCCCTTTGGCTCATATAGACTCATAATGCAAAAAAAGCTTCAAAAATCTTCTTCTCTGAAACCACAGGGCCCAGAGTTGAGGTATTTGGCATGTAGCAACGGCAAGTGGTCACCTACATAAATCCTGCCAATCATGCCCCTTGGGTCCAAATGGGCCACGCCCAGGAGCCCCTTTGTTCACATAGACTAATAATTGAAAAAAAAGCTTCATATATCTTCTTCTCTGAAACCATAGGGCCCAGAGTTTAGATATTAAGCATGTACCAACGGCAAGTGGTCACCTACATAATTCCTGCCAATCATGCCCCTGGGGTCCAAATGGGCCACGCGCAGGGGCCCCTTTGCTCCCATAGACTCATATTTAAAAAAAGCTTAAAAATTCTTCTTCTCTGAAACCACAGGGCCCAGAGCTTAGATATTTAGCATGTAGCAACGGCAAGTGGTCACCTACATAATTCCTGCCAGCCATGCCCCTGGGGTCCAAAAGGGCCACGCCAAAGGGCCCCTTAGCTCCTATAGGCTCATAATGGAAAAAAAAAACTTCAAAAATCTTCTTCTCTGAAACCACAGGGCCCAGAGCTGAGATATTTGGCATGTAGCAACGGCAAGTGGTCACCTACATAAATCCTGCCAATCATGCCCATGGGGTCCAAATGGGCCACGCCCCGGGGCCCCTTAGCTCCCATAGACTCATAATGGAAAAAAGCTTCAAAATTCTTCTTCTCTGAAACCACAGGGCTCAGAGCTTAGATATTTACCATGTAGCAATGACAAGTGGTCACCTACATAAATCCTACCAATCATGCCCCTGGGGTCCAAATGGGCCACACCCTGGGACCCCCTTAGCTCCCATAGACTCATAATGGAAGAGATACTTCAAAATTCTTCTTCTCTGAAACCACAGGGCCCAGAGCTTAGATATTTAGCATGTAGCAACGGTCAGTGGTCACCTACATATTTCCTGCTAATCATGCCCCTGGGGTCCAAATGGGCCATGCCCCGGGGCCCCTTAGCTCCCATAGACTCATAATGGAAAAAAGCTTCAAAAATCTTCTTCTCAGAAACTGTGAAGCACAGAACTTAGATATTTAGTATCTAGCAACATGAAATAGCCAACTACATAAATCCTGTTATCCCTGCCCCTGGGGTCAAAATTGGCCACGCCCGAGCTCATCACCTCCAATAGACTTATAATGGAAAAAAAACTTAAAAAATCTTCTTCTATGAAACCATAAGGCCCAGAGCTTAGATTTTTAGTATGTAGCAATGTCAAGTGGCCACCTACATAAATCCTGCCAGTTATGCCCCTGGGATCCAAATTGGCCCCACCCCAGGGTTCTTTAGCTTCCATAGACTTACAATTGGAGAAACTTCAAAAATCTTCTTCTCTGAAACCACAGGGCCCTTATAATGAAAAAAAAAAGAAAGAAAAAAAAAACAACTTAAAATGGGGAAAAAATTCTTCAAAAATCTTCTTCTCTGAAACCATAAGTCCCAGAGCTTAGGTATTTAGCATGTAGCAATGCCGAGTGGTCGCCTACATGAATCCTGCCAATCATGCCCCCGGGGTCCAAATCCTGTGGCCCCTTAACTCCAACAAACTTATAATGGAAAAAGCTTCAAACATCTTCTTTGAAACCATGAAGTACAGACCTTAGATATTTAGTATATAGCAACACAAAATTGGAAGCCTACATACACCTGCCAACTGTGCCCTTTGGCTCATTAGCTTCCATAGACTTATACTGGAAAAAACTTAAAAAATCTTTTTCTCCAAAACCATAAGGCACAGATTTTGTTTGATTTGAGGTTTTACATCCCCGACAACACTGTATAGATCATTTTGGAGATGTCTCTTCTAATTTTGTGGGACTTTTACCAGCATTGAGATGAAATTACATCTCAAGCCCTGTCGCCCAATGAAACCAGTAGGGTTTGTAAGCATGGACACCGCTTTGCCTGAGCTCAGCTATTTAGTATGTAGCAATGTCAAGTGGTCTCCTACACTAATGATTTTCTCGTACACAGGTGAGCGATATAGGGCCATTGGGCCCTCTTGTTTACTTATTTGAATTATCTTTCCTTTTAGAGTGATCTCCCTTTTAATTAAATAATAAAGAACGTTCGTTAGCAAGATAACTCAAAAAGTATTAGAGCTAGAGCCTTGATATTTGGTACACTGATTGGGACTGTAGTGAGATTACCTGATTAAATTTTCAACCAATATAATGAAATTTTGTTAGAGTTATGGCCCTTTGCAGTTTCTGGCCATTTAATTGTGTTGCTTTTTTGTGCATAGTGTAACTTAAGAACTGTGTATGCTAGTGTTTTGAAATTTCATATATGGTTTCCTCATGAAAAAATAGTTAACCTGTATTTTTTTCTTATCCGAAGTAACTCCCGCTTTCGAGTTATCTCCCTTTTATGGCCCCCACCAATTGGGCTTGAAGAAATAGATGGACTGCATGATGCTTCCACTTGATATTTGGTATACTGATTGGGACTGAGTAGGAGATGACCTGATAAAAATTTCAACCAATTTAACAAAAATTTGAAAGAGTTATGGCCCTTTACAATTTCTGGCCATTTAATTGTGTTGCTTTCCTTTGCATAATATTACTTAAGAATTCTGCATGCTAGTGTTTTGAAATTTCATAAATGGTTTCCTCATAAAAAAAAATAGTTGACCCCTATTTTTTCTTATCTGACTTATCTCCTCTTTTCGCGTTATTTTCCTTTTAATTAGGTAGCATAGAAATCTCATAAGCAAGATATCTAAAAAATATTTGAGCTAGAACCTTGATATTTGGTATACTGATTGGGACTGAGGGGGAGATCACCTGATTAAATTTTCAACCATAACTAAAATTTGTTGGGAGTGATGGCCCTTTGCAATTTCAAGTCCTTTAATGGTTTTGCTTTCTTGTGCAATGCATAATGACCTTAGAACTATGTATGGTGGTGTTTTGAAACTTCTTACATGGATTTCTCATCAAAAAAAGTGACCTGTATTTTTTTTCTTATTCGAATTATCTCCTATTTTCAATGAAATAACATTGCAACCTCGTTAGCAAGGTATCTGAATAGGTATTTCAACTGGAGCATGGATATTTGGTATACTCATTAGACCTGAGGATGAGATTACGTGATTAGTTAATGTTCAACCAATATAATGAAATTTTGTTGGAGTTATGGCCCTTTGCAATTTCTGATCATTTAATTGTGTTTCTTTCTTGTAGCATTTATATTTTCTTCAGTAATGGCCTTTTGAGTATTTGGGCATTTAAGGGCAAGCATATGGTTTGGGGGCATATTGTTTTACAAACACTAGTTTGATTTTTGTGTTCATGGAGCTGTGGCACTGATGAGTAGGGGGTCCTTCATGCAAACTTCGTCTAAATCGCGACAGAAGTTAGGGCGAGGCTTGTGGCCACGTAAAATCGATTTAGGCCCCCCAGTGGAATTTGTTTCACTGACTGTTCCAAGGCGGTACTTCTGTCGTGGTTTATTTCTGTTATGGTTTGTCTTTGAGTGTGTGTATAGCTTATATTATTGTTTTGGATAACCAATTGGCCATTTTGTGGGAAAGTAAATGTCCTTTCGGCTTTCTGCTATTAATGTTTCCATTAAGGTCTAGTTGTTTCATGTTTGTGCTTCTTTCCCTTTGGTGGATCTGATGGGAGCTGTGGGTTAATTGTATTGATTCCTGATCATTGCCCTCTCTTCTATTTTTATATCCCCACAGTAGCAACAGCGGGGACATATTGTTTTTGCCCTGTCTGTTTGTTTGTTGGTTTGTTTGTTGGTTTGTACTTTGACAACTTTAATGTTGGTCATAACTTTTGAACCATTGGAGGTAGAGTTTTCATATGTGGCATGAAGGTTCCTTGTGACAAGAGCTTCACATTCATGCAAAAAAATTGACCCGTGACCTTGACCTTTGACCTACTTAAAAGAAACAAATAACATTGGTCATAACTTTTGAACCGCTTGAGATACAGCCTTCATTTTTGGCATGTATGTTCCTTGTGACAAAAGCTTTACATTCATGCAAAAAATTTTATCTGTGACCTTGACCTTTGACCTACTTAAAATAAAAAAACATTTTGGTCATAACTTATGAACCATTGAGACATGCCTTCATATATTGCATGTAGGTTCCTTGGGACAAGAGCATTACATTTACACAAATAATTTTGACCTGTGACCTTTACCTTTGACCTACATAAAAGAAAAAGTTAACATTGGTCATAACTTTTTAACCGTTTGCAATACAGCCTTCATATTTGACATGTAGGTTCCTTGTAACAAGAGCTTTACACTCATGCAAACAATTTTAACCTGTGGCCTTGACCTTTGACATACTTAAAAGAAAAAAAATAACATTTTGACCATAACTTTCAAACCGTTTGAGATAGAGCCTTCATATTTGGCATGTAGGTTCCTTGTGATAAGAGCTTTACATTCATGCAAAAAATTTTGACCATAACCTTGACCTTTGATCTACTAAAAAGAACAAATAAAATTGTTCATAACTTTTGGATCTTTTAAGATAGAGCCTTCACATTTGGCAACGTAGGTTCCTTGTGACAAGAGCTAAACATTCATGCAAAATGTTTGACCTGTGACCTTGACCTATGACCTACTTTAAAGAAAAAAATATTATTGTTCATAACTTTTGAACCGTTCAAGATAGAGCCTTCATATTTGGCATGTAAGTTCCTTGTGCCAAGGGCTTCCCACTAAAACCAAAAAGTCTTGACCTGTGACCTTGACTTTGAACTGTGATCAACTTTGAAAAAATTGACCATGCCCAGGGACATGTTCATGTTTCACAAACACATCTTGTTTATATACGGAAAACATATAAAATCTTCTTTTCTGAAACCAGAAGGTCCAGGCCTTTGATATTTGTTGTTAAGTTTCATTTAGTGGACCTCTACCAAGATTATTAAAATTATCCCTGGGACCCACATGCAAATCTCTTAGATCTTGTGAGCGATAAAGGACCATCATGGTCCTCTTGTTTAAAACATTTTGTGATCTATGACATGAGAGTAGGTACAAAATGAATCTATATGAATGCCAAAGAACAAGGTAATTCAAAGACCTTGGCTCAAGTTCATTTTAGCTGCAGGTCCATCAACATTTCAAAGGACCTTTTATCCTAAACAGCTTGGCAAATTTCGTTTCCTTTCATTTGCCACCCTCAGACAATTGGGGAATTAAATCTTGATTGAATGGTCCAGGTCACATGTCCAGGACGGCCCCCTTACCCAAGTATGGTAAAAACCTGTAAAAAATCTTCTCTGGAAGTGCCCGACCAATTTTCTATAGCATTATGTGACTGAGTACTTCCAGATTTGTTGAAAAAATGACACTAGTTGACCTTGACCAATATTACACTAAGATCAAATTTGGTCCCTTAGGCTTTTGAATGGTGCAATATGAATTTCAAGGTCATTTGATGGCCTTTGCCTAAGGTCACTTGGATTGCAGGTGCATTGACATTTAATATGACATTTTCGCAAAAACTACAGAGCCAATTTCAATTTTATATGCAGCAGCCTGATAATAGCAACTCGAATAGTTCAGGTCGCATGTCAAAGATGGCCGGCATGCCTGAATATGGTAAAATGCCTAAGAATTTTCTTTGCCAGATACTCTATGTTATAATTATCTTGAAATTTTGTTTGTAAAATTTGTTCTATTGATGACCCTAGGTTGACCTTAACTTATCCTTTGACAAGTTCAAATTTGGTCCCTCTGGCTTTTGAATGGGAAAGAGGTTAAAAATGTATTTTTCGAAAACTGTTATTATTATGAAATGAGAAAGGTACTATATGAATGACTGTAAATGCTATTACATGTATATGTTAAGGTCGTTGTCGTACAACGACCTTGGCCCCAGGTGTCCATCAACTTTTCAACTTAAATTTTATACACAGCTGCCGAAAGTTTGTTCAAATGGTCCATGTCACATGATCAAAATAGCTGTCATGGCCATATTTAATAAGTTTTTATCTTCAGAATCTCTTGGCCAATTTCTTGAAACTTCTTGTGCAGATTCAAGTGACTGATTGCTACAATATTTTATAAATGATGACCCGAGGTTACAATGACCTTCACCTGTTTATCAGTACCAAAGATCAGTGAGACTAGTTTAGGGAAAAAGGGACCAAATATTGACAGGGCTCAGGGGAGTGACCTCATGGTCCTCTTGTCTAGAAGCCTGGATTTGCTAGAGGTACTGGCCATTTGCACTAAATGTTAATGTATGGCGGATGGACACTGATGTAATGTTGGATAAGCCTTCCTTCTTTCAGATGACTTCAATGTGGGATGTTATTTTTGGGACAAATTCTCTTTATTTCTCTTTAAAAGCCTATGTTATCAGGACTTGTTGGAATCAAGAAAATCGAATATGTATTCTAGTAAAAAGAAAGGAAGAAAATTATCCCTTGATTATCCCTATCCTAATTTACAAGAAAGAAAAGGGGAGGCATTTTAAGTTGTCTCCCTTCTTTTCAGATACATGCAGCTAATAATATTTCATCTGTATCCATTTCCCTTAAATGTGAATATTATAAAGTAACATGCCTTTTTATATTTACAGAAAATTGTTGGCAGCAGAGCAGATAGATGTGAGCTACTTTGCTGCTGGTATTATAGCACATCTTGCCAGTGATGGTGCTCACACCTGGTCAGTGACAGGGACAGATAGAGAGGATGCCCTTGCAGAGCTGGTATGTGTTTATTAGCATTATTAGCAAAGCGCCAAATAAGCTAATGTCGTGGCTGTTGTCCATCATCTGTTGTCAGTCCGTCGTTAACTTTTCACATTTTCAAATTCACCTCCTGAAACGGAAGTCAGATAAAGCTGATACCTGGTGGGAGGCATCCTGGTGACATGGAGATTCAGCTTTACTAAAATGGTTCTGTCGGATTTCCAAGATGGCCGACATGGGAGCCATCTTGAAATTCTTCCAACTACAGCTCTTCCCCAACCAAAGGTCGAATTGAGCTGAAACTTGATGGGCGGCATCGGGGTCACATTGAAATTTGGATTTTTATTAAGGGTATGAACTGCAACCTTTGGTAGTAAATAGGGCTTTAGTAGATGACCACTTTTGTCGTTCAGCCATCAAGTTTGCTGTATATGTTATAGAAGGCCAAGACAAGCTTCCTACCTTATATTGGTTGTCTAAACTCCATAAAAGACCATACAAAGCATGGTTTATTGCAAATTCAAGCTCTTGTACCACCCCTGAACTTTCCAAATTATTAACTTCATCTTTTACTGCCATTAAAAAACATGTGATTAAATATTGCAACAAAGTCTTTAAAAGATCAGGGAGAAATCTGTTTTGGTCTATAAAAAATTCTAATGAAGTTTTAAATAAATTGAAATCCAAACGTTTTCGTGCTTCAAGTCTGTCTACTTATGATTTTTCCACCCTTTACATCCCCCAGAAATTAGACTTCCTGCCTTGCCGTGGCCCTGGGGGCTCAATTCCCACTGGGCACATTGCCGCTGTGGTCTCTGTGCCCACTGGGAAGAGCTAAAGGAAGTACCACCCGTTTGCCGTGGGTGGCATCCTGTAAGCCGGAAGAAGGGATCCTGGAGGTTGAGGGTTACCTGAGGTGGCAGTGCTTCGGGTACCCAACACGCCTCTTTGGCCTGGCTTTTCGGTGTAGACGGGTGGCCGTGAGGTCCGGCACGGTCAATCGGCTGGTCACGCCGAGCCCTAGAGATACCGCTTTGCTTTCTCTTCAACTCTTTTTGTATCTTTCCTGATACCAACCATATGCCCATTTACCTTACCCTTTTCTGTCTTTTTATCTCTAGAAGGCGGTGGCTAAACGGATCAATCGTGTAGGCATTTTGTTTATACGAGTATATCTCACGTGTATCTCTAACACCTGTGAGTTGGATAACCACTCCATTATGGTGTTCCCTTGTAGGGCTCCGTGGAGGGCGGAGAGCACTTGGGACGAAACTAGGATTTTTTTCTTATGGCTCCTAAAAACAAACATAACCGCAACCACGCACCTAACCGCAACGCACCTAAACGTAAAAAAGACGAGGATTCATCCGAATCGGATGAACGCAGTCAAAAATCCAGTCAGCAGTCAAGTCAACAATCGAGTCAGCAGTCTGCTGAACCAAACTTTGACAATGTTCCGCGTTTCTTGGTCGTCACGTCGCTTGACGATACACGAACTGTGTCAAGCCTTTCCCCCTTTGTGATCGAGAAAAGTATTCTCTCCATTGCCGGACATCCTAAGAGTATAAAACAACTCAAATCGGGTGATCTTCTCTTGGAAGTCGAGAGAAAACAGCAAGTGGTAAGCCTGCTAAACACCAACAAACTCTTTGATCTGAAAGTTAAAGTCTCGTTACATAACACGCTCAATTCATCTAAGGGAGTGATTCGCAGTCCAGAACTGCGTCCTTGTTCAGATGAAGAGATAGTCAATAACTTGAAGGATCAGGGAGTTGTTGGTGTTCGTAACATTCAAGTTCGTAGAAATGGTGTACTAAAACCAACAGCAACTTATGTGTTGACTTTTAATACACCAATTCTACCCAAGAAAATCAAAGTAGCATATCTTTCCATTAACGTAGAGGTATACATCCAAAACCCTCTTAGATGTTACTCTTGTCAGGCTTTTGGCCATCACGAAAGCAGATGTCAGAGGAAAAAACTCTGTCCAAATTGTGGTGAAGAAAAGCATGTTGATAATCGCCTCAACTGCAAAAATGAACCCAAATGCGTAAATTGTGATGGCAAACATGCTGTTTTCTCCCGAGACTGTCCGGCGTGGAAAAAAGAAAAAGAAATACTCACCGTCAAATACCAAAGGGGGATAACATTCCCAGAAGCGCGGAAAATTGTTGAAGAGCGATACATAACACCAACCACCAGTTTCGCCAGCATCACAAAGGGTGCTGGTGTAATATGTACAAGCTCCGCAACACAGACTGCTGAATCATACATAGCTGAACTGAAAAAATCGGGTGCATGGAGTAAACCCACTCCAGCACCACAAAGTGCAATCAATTTATCAAATGGCGCAATCCAGGTTGCTTCGGATTGGTCGACAGCGACCGTACCGAAGCCAGCGCCGAATGTAAAAGAGAAACCCGACTGAAGTCGAACTAATAAGGGATCGGAAGATCCGATCAAAAAACATCAATTGTCTCAAAGACAAACAGACAGACAACGTAAAATGGAAAGAGACAATATAAGATTTCAGAACAGATTCGGATCTTTGAGTGACAGTGATATGGAGTTGACTGAAACTCCATCATCACCAAGTGGCAATAACAGATCGAGGTCAGCCACACCACGAGCTGGTGGTAGCAGATCTATATCACCAATTGCACCTCCATAATAGTTTCTAGTCTTTTTAATATCTCTCCTTAAAATGGATTTAAAACACAAAATAATACAATGGAATTGTCGAGGTCTTAAATCGAATTATAATGAACTCTTATTACTTATTTCGCTACTAACCCCATCGGTGTTTTGTTTGCAAGAAACTTTTTTTAAAAATTAATGACAACATAGATGTCAGGGGTTTCAATACATACAACTATATCTATTCTGATGGTAACAAACCATCTGGTGGCAGTTCAATTTTTGTTAAATCATGTTTACCACAAAGAGAGATCAAATTAAAAACAGACCTACAAGCTGTAGCAGTATCGGTTTCTCTAGATAAAGAAACTACAATTTGCTCTCTATATATCCCACCCTCATTTTCTTTAAAGCCCGAACATCTTGACTCATTGCTGAGTCAACTTCCATCGCCATATCTTTTAGTTGGCGACTTCAATGGTCACAATATTCTATGGGGCTGTAAAGATATCAATAACAGAGGAGCACTTGTTGAAGATTTAATTGCAAAGAACGATCTTTGCTTGATGAATGATAAATCTTATACTTACCTTCACCCTGCGACAGGTCATTTATCTTCTTTAGATCTCTCTTTGTGTCACCCATCTCTCTTCTTAGACTATGACTGGTCTGTTCATGACGATCAGTGCGGAAGTGATCACTTCCCTGTTATAATTGAGAGCGTAAACGAACCAGATGAAGACTGTAACCAGAAGTGGAAAATGAATAAAGCCGACTGGGAATTATTCCATAATATATGTGAAGAAGAGTTAACAGTTGATCACTTAAATGAATCATCCGACATTGTTTCTGATTTCACAGATACACTTATTAATATATCAGAACAATGCATTCCAAAGACTTCCACAAATACTAAGAAAAGCAAGCCTTGGTTTAATAATGACTGTAAAGAAGCTATAAAAAAGCGTAAACAGGCTCTAAATAAGTTCTGCAAAAGTCCCACTTCAGAAAAGCTAAACGACGTAAAAGTTTTTAGAGCTAAAGCTCGGCGAACAATCCGAGCTTCAAAACGAAAGTCATGGAGAGAATATGTCTCCAAATTGAACTACAAAACCCCCATTAAAAAGGTTTGGGATATGGTACGAAAAATTTCAGGAAAAACAAAGTCATCTAGTTTTACACATTTAAATAAATACTGAATTTGACACAATAGCTTCAACAAAAAAAGATATTTCAGATACTCTTGGGAGCACATTCTTGAATATTCATCATCGCGTAATTATTCTGACACTTTTAGAAATTTCAAAAAGGACCACGAGAAAAGAAAACTTAACTTCAAATCCCTTAATCACGAAGAATACAACACACCTTTTAACTTATCCGAACTAGTTGAAGCCATTGAAAAATCACATGATACGGCAACCGGCCCCGATGAAATTCATTATCAGATGCTTAAGCACAACACTTTTAGATATCTTTAATAATATTTGGGAAACGGGGGTCTGTCCTGAGAGCTGGCGTGTAGCTACAGTTGTACCAATTCCGAAACCAGGGAAAGATCATGCAGAACCTACAAATTATCGTCCGATAGCTTTGACAAGTTGTTTGTGTAAAACATTGGAGAGAATGATAAACAAGAGATTAGTCTGGTACTTAGAGTCCAACAACCTCATTTCAGAATATCAATCGGGTTTTCGTTCGGAACGCAGTACCAATGACAATTTAACAAGACTAGAAACATTTATACGAGATGCTTTTATTAACAAAGAACACGTAGTAGCTGTCTTTTTCGACTTGGAGAAAGCATATGATACAACATGGCGTTATGGTATATTGAAAGATCTCCATAACATTGGCTTAAGAGGAAAACTTCCCAGTTTTATTGAAAGCTTTTTAGGGGAGCGCATGTTTCAGGTGTGTGTGGGGTCTACCCTGTCAGATTTCTATGATCAAGATCAGGATGTCCCACAGGGTAGTATTCTTTCAACTACGCTATTTAACATCAAAATAAACAATATTGTACAATGTTTGGACAACAAAACTGATTGTTCCTTGTATGTTGACGATTTCTGTATATGTTACCGTTCAAAAAATATGAAAACAATTGAACGAAAGTTGCAACAAAATTTAAAACGAATAGAAGAATGGACTGATAAAAATGGTTTCAAGTTCTCCAAGTCGAAAACGCAGTGTGTTCATTTTTGTAAACTACGGAAGAAACACGAACATCCTTCCTTGTTTTTATACGGATCACAAATTCCTGTTGTTGAAGAAGCCAAATTTCTTGGGGTCATATTTGATCAAAAATTATCTTTTATTCCCCATATTAAATATCTTAAAGCGAAATGCTTAAAAGCTTTGAATCTTTTGAAAGTTTTAGCCCATACAAGTTGGGGAGCAGATCGGTATACTTTATTTCATCTTTACCTTTTTTAATAAGATCTAAATTAGATTATGGGTCTGTTGTTTATGGTTCTGCCAGAAAGTCCTATTTAAAATCATTGGATACTATCCATCACCAAGGCCTTCGTCTAGCTATGGGAGCCTTTCGTACTTCTCCCGTATTAAGCCTTTATGTAGAAGCAGGTGAAGCATCTTTAACTTCGCGCAGAGAGAAACTTTCTCTTCAGTATGCTATTAGAATTGCTGCTAATCCATCTAACCCGGCATCCAAAATTTCATTTCCACCTCAATTTATAGATAAGTATGAAACTAAACCCACAGCAATCAAACCTTTTGGATTACGAATTTTACCACTGCTAGAAAATTCAGGCATCGACCTTAAAAATATTCAAAAATATGAAACCGCCGAAGTTCCATCTTGGTGTATTAAACAACCTTCTATTCTGTTCGACTTGCATGATGGCAAAAAAATCCGAATCAAATCCGATACTTCTCAAACAAAACTTCCAGGTACTGCAGTCACGTTACAATGAATACCAGCAAGTCTATACTGATGGTTCCAAAGTAGGAGATAAAGTTGGTTGTGCGTTTGTTTCTAAAGATACGCACAAAACCATGCGCCTTCCAGATGGTTCATCTATTTTTACAGCTGAAGCCAAAGCAATAGACCTAGCTTTAGATTTTATCAGTTCTTCAATAATTCAAAAAGCAATTATATTTTCTGATTCACTTTCTGTGCTTAAGGCTTTAGACCATTCATCATCTAAAAATCCTCAAATTCAAAAATTGATCGAAAAACATCATGAAATTTCTAAAACACACCCAATCTTGTTTTGTTGGCTTCCGAGCCATATTGGCATTGTCGGCAATGAATATGCTGACAAGAAAGCAAAGGAATCGCTCAATCTTGATCCATCTGTTTTTAAAATTCCCTTTAATAATTTTAAACCATTTATCAACAGATACATCTTGTCGGAATGGCAAGGCGAATGGGACCGTGCAATAAATAACAAACTCCATGCCATTAAACCTGTCATTAGTACAAAATGCTCTCCTCCACAGTTTTCCAGAAAAGAGGACGTAGTATTAACACGACTGCGCATCGGCCATACTAGAGTTACTCATTCTTATATTTTTAATGGTGATGATCAGCCTTCTTGTGTAGGTTGTGATCAGCCATTCACCGTGAAACATATCTTAATTGACTGTGTTGACTTTTCATCCTCACGTATTTTTATGCCCCCGCATCGTATGATGCCGGGGGCATATAGTTTTTCGGTTTTCCGTACGTGCGTCCGTGGGTACGTGCGTACGGTTTCCGAACGTACGAAAGTGTGTACGTACGTAATCCTGTTAGACTCAGGTTAAGGTTTTTGTACAAGGTAGAACTTGAGCTCATATTTTCCAAACCATACAATAGATTTGGTTTATATTTAGTATGATGATAGATATAGGTCCAAAGTTTTATTCAGCACTACCCCCACCCATACCCTAGACCTCAAGGTCAAGGTCGTGGACTTTGAAATTTTTAACGTTTAAGACCCAGGTTAAGGTATTTGTACCAGGTAGAACTTGAGCTCATATTTTCCAAACCGTGTAATGAATTTGGTTCATATTCGGTATGATGATAGATATAGGACTGAAATTTTATTCAGCAATACCCCCACCCATACCCATGACCTCAAGGTCAAGGTCATGGACTTGAAATTTTTAATGTTTAAGACCCAGGTTAAGGTATTTGTACCAGGTAGAACTTGAGCTCATATTTTCATAACCATACAATGGATTTGGTTTATATTTACTATGATGATACATATAGGTCCAATGGTTTATTCAGCAATACCCCCACCCATACCCATGACCTCAAGGTCAAGGTCATAGAATTAGAAAATTTTTAATGTTTAAGACTTTGGTTAAGGTATTTGTACCACCAATTTCAACAAACTTCACACAAATGTTCCTTATAAAAATATCTCGTGCAGGTTTGACTTTTAAGGTCATGACCTCAAGGTCAAGGTCACAGAGGTTATTTTTAGAAAAACTTTGTCATTGCTCTAGCGCCTACATTTCTTCACTGATTTCAATATAAGTTCACACAAATGTTCCTTATGACAATATCTTGAGCGAGTTCGACTTTCAAGGTCATCACCTCAAGGTCAAGGTCACAGTGGCTATTTTTAGAAAAACATTGTCATTGCTCTAGTGCCTACATTTCTTCACCAATTTCAATATAACTTCATACAAATGTTCCTTATGACAATATCTCAAGCTATTTTGACTTTCAAGTTCAAGGTCACTGTGGCTATTTTTAGAAAAACTTTGTCTTCGCTCTAGCGCTTAAATTTCTTGACTAATTTCAATATAACTTCACACAAATGTTCCTTATGACAATATCTCTAGCGAGTTCCACTTTCAAGGTCAAGGTCACTGTGGCTATTTTTAGAAAAACTTTGTCACCCCTCTGGCGCTTACATTTCTTCACCGATTTCAAAATAACTTCACACAAATGTTCCTTATGACAATATCTCGAGCGATTTCGACTTTTAACGTCAAGGTCACTATTGGTGGAACGCCGAAACTCGCACAGATTGGTATTTGCACCACTTAAAGATTAATGTGCTAAGCGGGGGCATCTGTGTACTTTGGACACATTTCTAGTTTATTTCAAAGCTGACACTTTGCAACAACTGTTTCGAGATGTACCTGTTGATAATATTATTTTATTCTTAAAAGAAATTGGACTTTTTCATAAGATTTAACTCTTTCAGATTTTTATACATCGTCATTCTGACTTTTTAGCTCACCTGTCACGTAGTGACAAGGTGAGCTTTTGGGATCACTTTTTGTCCGTCGTCCGTCGTGCGTCCGTGCGTGCGTGCGTGCGTGCGTGAGTGCGTCCGTAAACTTTTCTTCAAACGACATCTCCTCCTAAACCACTGATCGTATTTTGACCAAACTTCACAGGAATGATCCTTAGGTGGTCCCCTTTCAAAGTTGTTCAAATGGTTCCGGTCCGTTGCACATATAGGTCACAGTAGCCAAAAATAGATTTTTTTCACCGCAAACTTAAAAAATCTTCTTCTCTGAAACCGCAAGGCCCAGGTCTTTGATATTTGGTATGAAGCTTCATCTAGTGGACCCCTACCAAGATTGTTCAAATTATAGTGCTGGAGCTAAAAATGCCCCCGCACGGGGGCCCTTTGGTTTTACATGGGCTTATATAGGGAAAATCTTGAAAAATCTTCTTCTCTGAAACCGCAAGGCCCAGGTCTTTGATATTTGGTATGAAGCTTCATCTAGTGGACCCCTACCAAGATTGTTCAAATTATAGTGCTGGGGCCAAAAATGCCCCCGCATGGGGGCCCTTTGGTTTTACCTGGGCTTATATAGGGAAAATCTTTAAAAATCTTCTTCTCTGAAACCGCAAGGCCCAGGTCTTTGATATTTTGTATGAAGCTTTATCTAAGGGACCCCTACCAAGATTGTTCAAATTATAGTGCTGGATCTAAAAATGCCCCCGCACGGGGGCCCTTTGGTTTTACATCGGCTTATACAGGGAAAATCTTGGAAAATCTTCTTCTCTAAAACCGCAAGGCCCAGGTCTTTGATATTTGGTATGAAGCTTCATCTAGTGGACCCCTACCAAGATTGTTCAAATTATAGTGCTGGGGCCAAAAATGCCTCCGCACCAGGGCCCTTTTGTTTTACATAGGCTTATATAGGGAAAATCTTTAAAAATCTTCTTCTCTGAAACCGCAAGGCCCAGGTCTTCGATATTTGGTATGAAGCTTAATTTTGTGGACCTCTACCAAGATTGTTCAAATTATAGCCCTGGGGCCAAAAATGCCCCCGCTCCGGGGCCCTTTGGTTTTACATAGACGTATATAGGGAAAATCTTGAAAAATCTTCTTCTTTGAAAGCACAAGGCTTAGGTCTTCGATATTTGTTATGAAGCTTCAGCTAGTGGACCTCTATAAGGATTGTTCAAATTATAGCCCTGGGGCCAAAAATGCCCCCGCTCCGGGGCCCTTTGGTTTTACATAGACGTATATAGGGAAAATCTTGAAAAATCTTCTTCTTTGAAACCACAAGGCTTAGGTCTTCGATATTTGTTATGAAGCTTCAGCTAGTGGACCTCTATAAGGATTGTTCAAATTATAGCCCTGAGACCAAAAATGCCTCGGCCATGTGGCCCTTTGGTTTTACATAGACTTATATAGGGAAAATCTTTAAAAATCATCTTCTCTGAAACACAAGGCTTAGGTCTTTGATATTTGTTATGAAGCTTCAGCTAGTGGACCTCTACCAAGATTGTTCAAATTATAGCCCTGGGGCCAAAAATGCCCCTGCTCCGGGGCCCTTTGGTTCAACATAGACTTATATAGGGAAAATCTTGTTTTACATAGACTTCTATATGCAGGGTAAACCTTTAAAATCTTCTTCTCTGAAACCAGAAAGCCCAGGTCTTTCATATTCGATATGAAGCTTCATCTTGTGGACCTCTACCAAGATTGTTCAAATTATAGCCCTGGGGCCAAAATTGACCCTGCCCGGGGCCCACTTGTTATACATTGGATCAGGTGAGCGAACCAGGGCCCTCTGGGCCCTCTTGTTACTTTTAATATCATCATAATTATTCATGCTGTTAACCATTAACCGTTTGACGCTTATGACCCACAAAGAGGGTTGACGCGTCGTTAAACACGAAATCATCATCATCATCATCATCCACCCTTTACATTACATTTCCTCATAATCTTATAAAAGAAAAACAATGATTTAATTGAATGGACATTTCATAGGGAAGACTCCCTCTATCTTGCTTGTAATGTAAGAAATGCCTTTTTAGCTCACCTGTCACGTAGTGATGAGGTGGACTTTTGGGATCACTTTTTGTCTTGTCATGCGTGCGTGTGTGCTTGTGTGCGTGCATGTGTGTGTAAACCTTTCTTCATCCAACATCTCCTCCTTAACCACTGATCCGATTTTGATTAAACTTCACAGGGATGATCCTTAGGCGGTCCACTTTCAAAGTTGTTCAAATTAATGGTTCCAGTCTGTTGCACTTCGAGGTCACAGGAGCTAAAAATATATTTTTTAAATGAAAACTGTAAAAATCTTCTTCTCTGAAACCGCAAGGCCCAGGTCTTTGATATTTGGTATGAAGCTTCATCTAGTGAACCTCTACCAAGATTGTTGAAATTATAGCCCTGGGGCCAAAAATGCCCCTGCGCCGGGCCCCACCAGTTTTACAAAAACTTATATAGGGAAACCCTTTAAAATTATTCTTCTCTGAAACCAGAAGGCCCAGGTGTTTGATATTTGGTGTGAAGCTTCATCTAGTGGACCTCTATCAAGATTGTTCAAATTATATCCCTGTGGCCAAAAATGCATCCGCCCTGGGGCTCTTTGGTGTTACAAAGGCTTATATAGGGAAAATCTTTAAAAATCTTCTTCATTGAAACCGCAAGGCCCAGATCTTTGATATTTGGTATGAAGCTTCATCTAGTAGACCTCTACCAAGATTGTTCAAATTATAGCCCTGGGGCCAAAAATGCCCCCACTCCAGGCCCCATTGGTTTTACATAGACCCCCCAGTGGAATTCGTTTCCGTTGACCATTCCAAGGCGGTTTTTGTCGCAGTTTATTTTTGTTATTGTTTGTCTTTGGGTGTTTGTGTTGCTTATATTATTTTATTTTGGATGGGGATGAATTTCATAAAGTCCCCCGTCCTTCGGATTGGGACGTAAACTAGAGCCCCCCTGTGCAGGGAGAACCATCCCGTGTGCAGGTTAAAGATCCCTACCTTAATTACATGATTACTGTGTAGGCTTTCATCCTGCAAACCTGGAGGGTTTGTAATGTACACCTGCGGTAATGGTCAAATGTGACAGATGCAGTATCAGTAGAAAGAAAGAAAGCCTATTGGCCATTTTGTGGGAAAGCAACTGTCCTTTTGGCTTTCCACTGTTGGTGTTTCTGTTGGGGTCTGTTGTTTTATTAGCTCACCTGTAACGTAGTGACGAGGTGAGCTTTTGGGATCACTTTTCGTCCGTTGTGCATCAGTCCGCTGTGCATCCGTCCGTCTGTGCATATGTGCGTGCGTGCGTACGTAAACTTTTTCTTCAATGACATCTCCGAAACCACTGATCGGATTTCGACCAAATTTCACAAGAATGATCCTTAGGTGGTTCCCTTTTAAAGTTGTTCAAATGGTTCTGGTCCATTGCACATCTAGGTCACAGGAGCATAAAATAGATTTTTTCACTGGAAGCTTAAAAACTCTTCTTCTCTTAAACCACAAGGCCTAGGTCTTTGATATTTGGTATGAAGTTTCATCTAGTGAACCCCTACCAAGATTGTTCAAATTATAGTGCTGGGGCCAAAATGCCCCCGCCCCAGGGCCCTTTGGTTTTTACATGGGCTTATATAGGGAAAATCGTTAAACATCTTCTCTGAAACCGCATGGCCCAGGTCTTTGACATTTGGTATGAAGCTTCATCTAGTGGACCCCCACCAAGATTGTTCAAATAATAGTGCTGGGGCCAAAAATGCCCCCACCCCAGGGCCCTTTGGTTTTTACATGGGCTTATATAGGGAAAATCTTTAAAAATCTTCTTCTCTGAAACCGCAAGGCCCAGGTCTTTGCTATTTGGTTGAAGCTTCATCTAGTGGACTCCTACCAAGATTGTTCAAATTATAGTGCTGGGGCCAAAAATGCCCCCACCCGGGGCCCTTTGGTTTTACATGGGCTTATATAGGGAAAATCTTTAAAAATCTTCTTCTCTGAAACCGCAAGGCCCAGGTCTTTGAAATTTAGTATGACGCTTCATCTAGTGAACCC
This sequence comes from Lucinisca nassula, assembly GCA_963580285.1. Taxonomy (NCBI): domain Eukaryota; kingdom Metazoa; phylum Mollusca; class Bivalvia; order Lucinida; family Lucinidae; genus Lucinisca; species Lucinisca nassula. The sequence goes on from OY757014.1 coordinate 119,001,856, forward strand.
CTACGAAGTTTGTTATTTGGTGTGAAGCTTCATATAGTGGACCTTTTCAAAGATTGTTCAAATTATATCCTGAGACCAAATATGCCCCCGCCTCGGGCCCTTTGGTTTTACATAGACGTATATAGTGAAAATATCTAAAAATCTTCTTCTCTGAAACGGCAAGGCCCAGGTCTTTGAAATTTGGTATGACGCTTCATCTAGTGGACCCCTACCAAGATTGTCCAAATTATAGTGCTGGGGTTTAAAATGCCCCCGCTCAGGGGGCCCTTTGGTTTTACATAGACTTATAAATGGAAATCTTTAAAAATCATCTTCTCTGCCTAGGTCTTTGATATTTGGTGTGAAGCTACATCTAGTGAACCTTTACCAAGATTGTTCAAATTATAGCCCTGAGACCAAATATGTGCCCGCCTCGGGGCCCCCCTGGTTTTTCATAGACTTATATAGGGAAAATCTTTAAAAATCATCTGGTTTCTATTTTAATTGCTGCAGTCTGTTGGGCTGTTTTACAGAAGAAAAATTTCATTTTTGATAACTTGCCCCCATCCAACTTGGGCCCCCAAAGGCAAACTATGTTGTCATCTGACAATTTTTTTCTGAAAGTCTGTTTTTCTCATTCACCCATTCTCTCTTACTGTGACTTAAAAAAATAAAACCATTCCATTTTCTTTCCACATCGAGATCCCGTTCTTACTTATTTATTCATTGATTTTTCTAAAATGTAAATGTCCTCAAATTTTGACTGGTGACCATCGCTAATATGGCTAATATGGCTAATATGGTTCTGCTCCACTGAACAAAATGACAGATAGAGCTAAACATTTGTTTGTTTGATTTGATGTTTAACGTCCCTGTCAACACTGTAAAGGTCATTTTGGAGACGTTGCTTCCAATTTTGTGGGACTTTTACCCGACATTGAGATGAAATGACATCTCAAGCCCTGTCGCCCAATGAAACCAATAGGGTTTATCAGCATGGACGGTCCGCCTCGCACCCCGGTTCCTGGACAGGCTTAGATCCCCTAAGCCGTTTACCAGTACTAGTGTGCGGGCCGGATTCAGCTCTGCATGGAAGCATCATGCAGCCCATATATTTCTCCAAGCCCAGAGCTAAACATAAAGACATCATCAAATTAATGAAGGCAGCATCAAGTTGATGATCTGTTTTGGTAATTCATGTTGACAGAGGTGAGCGATTCAGTCCGTCATGGTCCTCTTGTTTGTATTTCAGTATGAAACTGTCTTGAAATGGAAACAGCCCAAAGGGGAGATGGTTGCTTATAGGTAAGCAAAAGTTGAAGAACTCTTCTAATTTTTAGCTCACTTGAGCATGCAATGCTCAAGGTGAGCTATTGTGATAGCTCTCATTTCGGTCTTGTTTGGCCAACAATTTCCTTAAATGACATCTCCTAAACCAGTGAATGGATTTTGAAACAATTTCATAGGTGGTACCTTGTTTGACCCTCTACCAAAATTGCTACATTAAACGAAATGACCACCGGAGATAAAATTAGAAAAAAACTTTAAGTGACATCTCCTCCTAGCCCACAGGCCTGATTTCAAAATAATTTCACAGAAATGTTCCTTGGGTGACCCTCTACCAAAGTTGCAAAAATGGTTCTGCTCCACTGATCAAAATGACCATCAGAGCTAAAAAAAATAGACCTGTGACCTTGACTTTGACCTTTGACCTACTTAAAATAAAAAATAACATTTTGGTCATTACTTTTGAACCATTTGAGATACAGCCTTCATACTTTGCATGTAGGTTCCTTCTGACAAGAACTTTACATTCACACATATAATTTTGACCTGTGACCTTGCCTTTGACCCACAAAAAAAAATTAACATTGGTCATAACTTTTGAACCGTTTGAGATACAGCCTTCATATTTGGCATGTAGGTTCCTTGTAACAAGAGCTTTACATTAATGCAAAAAAATTTACCTTTGACCTACTTAAAAGAAAAAAAATAACATTTTGGTCATAAATTTAGAACCGTTTGGGATAGAGCCTTCACATTTGGCATGTAGGCTCCTTGTGATAAGAGCTTTACGTTCATGCATTTTTTTTACCATGACCTTGACCTTTGACCTACTTAAAAGAACAAATAAAATTTTTAATAACTTTTGAATCATTTAAGATAGAGCCTTCATATTTGACATGTAGGTTGCTTGTGGCAAGAGCTTTACTTTCATGCGAAGTTTTTTGACCTGTGACCTTGACCTTTGACCTGCTTTAAAGACAAAAATATTATTGTTCATAACTTTCGAACTGTTTAAGCTAGAGCCTTCATATTTGGCATGCAAGTTCCTTGTGCCAAGGGCTTCCCACTAAAACCAAAAAGTCTTGACCTGTGGCCTTGACTTTGAACTGTGACCAACTTTGAAAAAAATGACCATGCCCGGGGACATGTTCGTGTTTCACAAACACATCTTGTTTACCTTGTCATCACCGTAGCTCCTCCAATTTTATTGGATCTTCTTGAAACTTACATGCTAGAGTCGAGGATAAAATGGATGAGTTTGTGAACTGATGAGGCCAGCCTATTTGTAATAGAGTTACATCTCTTGGATTGCAGAAAATGCCTCTTTTTTGACCGTAACTCCTTCAGTTAATTTAAGACAGGTAGTTTGAGCCATTGAGGGTTATGAATAGTGCCAGGTAAGAATATGTGGAGCACATATTGTTCCTTGGTTACATTCCACAAACCCAAACTTGTACATCAGTCAGTATATATATGGGCCATCTTACTATTTACCACGGGGGTATAATACCCCGCTTGCCGAGCTCTTGTTGACCTTGTCATCACCATAGCCTCTTCAATTTATATCGGATCTTCTTGAAAGTTACATAAAAGCAAGTCAGAAATAAAAGCTTGGATGAGTTTGAAAACCAGTGAGGTCAGCCTATTAATCATAGAGTTACATTCTACTTGATTGCAGGAAATGCTTACGGTGTCATCACCTTGCCTTGTTGACTGGGCCGTTAAACTCCAATACAAACAAATATAATTTAAATCAAAGCACTGAGCGTGCTGATGGGGTGATAGCTTGTGATCAATGGATAGGGTTGGCAATTTTAGCGTCTGGTTGGTATTTTTAATACAGAATATACTTTTGAATAAAATTCAGTGAACATAGCTGTTTGAAGCTATTCTGGGCCAGAAGTCCTGTTAACGCAACAAAACCCATGTTGAAATTCTGTTAAGACATGCGTTTTGATCTTTGGATATCAAAAATGGACCTTGCTTTGTTTAAGTTACACGTTAGATGATGTAACGTTGTCCCAGTGAACGTAGCATTTTTAAGTGTTGCACAACAGACGTAATCGTTTACTAGCCGCCATGCCCTTTAAGTTTAACGCAGCGTTTGAAGATGTGATGTGGGGTTGCGGGGCTTTTTCGTCACAATTTGCCGTAGGAAATGCAAGAATGACGACCATGTATGTTTATTTCATTGCAATAATATTTGTCCGGTCCCTCGAAGATATTCAGACAGCTTCTTTGGAATCCTGCAAATGTTATTTGTGAAAAACTATGGATGATCCCTTTAATTGTTCAAATAGGGCTTGAATATAAGGTGGCTTATGACAGGAATGAGAACAGAGAATGTACAAAAGAAAGGAAATTCATTCAAATGGGTGGAAATGCCTATACCACATTCAAAATACATAAGATTTGGCCTTAAAAGAACAAGACTGATATTTTTCTATTCAGTAAATTTCAGCCTGAAAAAAGGAAATTTCTCATCCCTGTTATGAGGCCTACTTTGCCGAAACTAGCTAATCTGGTCTAGAAAATTTGACCACTTGATATTTTAATTCCTCACGGTGTTTCTTGGTGGTGATTAGATCGTATGCATTTATGCAAAAAGTAGTGCCAAAATCACTCTTCAACACTCTGGGGCTATCACCCCCAAAAAATGAAGCTGAAAAAAAGGTGACAAGGCCCAGACTCGAAACAGTGATCCCGTACTTGTAAGAAATGTGCTCTACCAACTGAGCTATTGGACGCAGTAAGAATAAGAAGTTTGATATTGTGACACCTACAACCGCACAGCCAATTACCTGTCAAAATTCTTTTTAGTCATATCTTCCAAGTATGAAAGTAGAACTGTCTTTTTGTTTTTGCATATAAATTCTATGCAAACTTTATAATTTACAAAATGAAAGGCTCTTGTTTAAATGGTTGTTAGCAACAGGTGCGCCACAAATTAGATACATGTATGTCAACTAAGACATCGCAATTTATTCACATTTGACGTAATGCCTCATGTGGGCACAAAATCTCTTGACGGATCACATATATAGGCAAGGCGGCCATTTTGGTCGTGTTACTCAAATACCACAAATTAGTTTTCATTGCCTCATCCCACTGAGGCTTTACATCTAATTTTGTTTCAATCAGTCTGGCAGTTTAGTGGAGAAGATTGTTTGATTCGAAGTTTAATGTCCCGGTCAACACTGTAAAGGTCAATTTGGAGACGTTGCTTCTAATTTTGTGGGATTTTTAGCCGACAGTACTCCAGTACTCCTGTCCGGTCGTTTTCAGCTCTGCGTGGAAGCATCATGCAGTCCATCTATTTCTTCAAGCCCTGATGGGGGGGATGGGGGGGGGGTCGTTCAGCTCTGAGTGGAAGCATCATGCAGCCCATCTATTTCTTCAAGCCCCGATTGGGGGGGGGGGGGGGGCGTTCAGCTCTGAGTGGAAGCCAGATGCAGCCCATCTATATTTTCAAGCCCTGATGGGGGGGGGCGTTCAGCTCTGAGTGGAAGCATCATGCAGCCCATCTATTTCTTCAAGCCCCGATGGGGGGGGGGGGGCGTTCAGCTCTGAGTGGAAGCATCATGCAACCCATCTATTTCCTCAAGCCCCAATGGGGGGGCGTTCAGCTCTGAGTGGCTTGCCCCCGCCCATAGGGGCTTGAAGAAATATATGGGCTGCATGATGCTTCCACGCAGAGCTGAATCCGGCCCGCACACTAGTACTGGTAAACCGCTTAGAGGATCTAAGCCTGTCCAGGAACCGCGGTGCGAGGTGGACCGCCCATACTAATAAACCCTATTGGTTTCATTGGGCAACAGGGCTTGAGATGTCATTTCATCTCAATGTCGGGTAAAAGTCCCACAAAATTGGAAGCAACGTCTCCAAAATGACCTTTACAGTGTTGACGGGGACGTTAAACCTCAAATCAAACAAACAAAATCAGCTCTGAGTGGAAGCATCATGCAGCCCATCTATTTCTTCAAGCCCCGATGGGGGGGGCGTTCAGCTCTGAGTGGAAGCATCATGCAGCCCATCTATTTCTTCAAGCCCCGATTGGGGGGGGGGGGGGCGTTCAGCTCTGAGTGGAAGCATCATGCAGCCCATCTATTTTTTCAAGCCCCGATGGGGGGGGGGGGGGGGGGGGCGTTCAGCTCTGAGTGGAAGCATCATGCAACCCATCTATTTCCTCAAGCCCCAATGGGGGGGGGGGGGGGGCGTTCAGCTCTGAGTGGAAGCATCATGCAGCCCATCTATTTCTTCAAGCCCCGATGGGGGGGGGGGGGCGTTCAGCTCTGAGTGGAAGCATCATACAGCCCATCTATTTCTTCAAGCCCCGATTTGGGGGGGGGGGGGGCGTTCAGCTCTGAGTGGAAGCATCATGCAGCCCATCTATTTCTTCAAGCCCCGATGGGGGGGGCGGGGCGGGAGGCTTTCAGCACTGAGTGGAAGCATCATGCAGCCCATCTATTTCTTCAAGCCCTGATGGGGGGGCGGGGGGGGAGGCGTTCAGCACTGAGTGGAAGCATCATGCAGCCCATCTATTTCTTCAAGCCCCGATGGGGGGGCGGGGGGGGGAGGCGTTCAGCACTGAGTGGAAGCATCATGCAGCCCATCTATTTCTTCAAGCCCCGATGGGGGGGCGGGGGGGGAGGCGTTCAGCACTGAGTGGAAGCATCATGCAGCCCATCTATTTCTTCAAGCCCTGATGGGGGGGCGGGGGGGGAGGCGTTCAGCACTGAGTGGAAGCATCATACAGCCCATCTATTTCTTCAAGCCCCGATGGGGGGGCGGGGGGGGAGGCGTTCAGCACTGAGTGGAAGCATCATGCAGCCCATCTATTTCTTCAAGCCCCGATGGGCGGGGGCTATACTGGAGAAGATAGAAATACTGAATATTAGCCATCCAGGACAAAGTTCAGAAAATGACCTTGACCTTTGGAATTCATAATTTTCCTCTTAGCTGATGCAAATTTCATTTCTCATGCCACAGGGTTTTAATCATATGTGGCCATGATGGCCATCTTGGTCATTTGATCCACTCCCACAAATTAATTTTCATTGCCTCATCCCATAGAGACTCCACATGTAATTTGGCTTCAATTAACCAAGCAGTTTTACTGGTGAAGAAGATAAAAATACTAAATCTAAGCCATCCAGTATAAATGTCAGTAAATGACCTTTGGAATCAATGAACTTCCTTTTAGCTGATTGCATAATATCAATTCTGAGGCCACAGGCTACGATAGAATCAGAAAAATCCTTTTTTCTCATATAAATGCTTAAGTGACCAAATTTGACCTTGATGTAAATTAGGTCAAGCTTACCCAAAGTTCATCAGTTGAACAAACTTTGTAGGGCTCGAGTGCCTGATGCAGACCAAGTTTCAAGGTCAACTGCTTTACGGTTCTTGAGAAGATTTTTAAAGATTTTTACCATATATGGGCATGGTGGCCATCTTGGTTATGTGACCCAGTCCTTATGAACAGACTTTTGTTCCCCCTTCCCATGGAGGCTCCACGTGTAATTTGGTTTCAATTGGCCCAATAGTTTCAGAGGCGATGTTGTTTGAAAATATTGACGAGGACGGCATCATAAGACGACATACGACAGACCACTGCCTATCCTATAAGCTTCCCAGGAGCCTTCCGCTCTGGTGTGATAAAAACGGTCAGTCACCTGTCAGCTCTCAACATCAGAATTTCAACCAGACAGTTTCAAAAATAGTGAATCATGTTTTAAGGTGAATAGATACACTTCCAACTGAGGTTATCCTCATATAAAAAGTGATCTAGCTTCCATCTCAAAAGGCACTTCGATTTAAAGAAAGAATTTGTTCCTGTGGCAGACTTCATTGCAAGACAATACGACATGTGTGACGAGCAAACACTCAGATCAGTCTGAACATCCACCGAGTGTGCTTAAGGGTTTCACTTGCAAGCTGCAACAGGCTCATATGATCAGCGAGGCCTGATCAGACTGCGCAAATGCACAGGCTTATCTGAGTCTCGGTTGGTAGTGCAAGTCTTATTGTAGGTGTCGGTGTGGGGTGGCCTAGTTATAGTGAGAAGATGCACTGAGAATATCTTTTTCACTTTCAGGACTTTTACTGTGAAGATGCACTGAGAATATCTTTTTCACTTTCAGGACTTTTACTATGAAGATGCACTGAGAATATCTTTTTCACTTTCAGGACTTTTACTATGAAGATCCTCTAAGATTATATCCGTTTTCACTTTCAGGACTTTTACCGTGAAGTTACACTAAGAATATCTTTTTCACTTTCAGGACTTTTACTCCATTTTTTCCTCTTCTGAACTCTCAGGACAGTCCAGCAGTACAGTTGTGGGCAGTGTGGGCTATACTACATGTCTGTACCAAAAATAGTAAGTTTGGAAAAATATCAGTTAGAGATTTATATACTACTTGTATAGTTTAGTGGGTTCAAATATGGTATTTCTTATGTGAAGGCTCAAAAAGGCAGGTTAGCAGGCATATCTGAATGTACAGCCAGGTATCATGGGGTTTAAATTGCAGCCCATAGTTATATGTAACTTCTAAAAATATTGACAATGAAATAATTCTTGTTGATTCATGTAAGACAGTTGTTAGAGACTGGGAAAAAAATGCACAATTAGATAATCTTAGCATATCTAGCAAAAGTGTGAAATTCAGAGAGTTATCTCGATTGTTCTATGTTACGGGCCTATAGAAGTGCCATATTGAAACAGGCCATTTTGAACTATGATTTCCTGAGAAAGTAAAGAATAGACAACATGCTTAGGAATGTCCATTGTATCAGTCCTTAAGGGAATCATTATATGATAAATCGTCTGTAGATTTCCCAACTATACTAACTTTCTCAGCTGTGGACCATCTGTCAGTGATCTTTTATTGCAAACATTTGATAGCATTAGATTCAGTGCCAAAATCTGCCATATTATTTTAATGACTTTGTTCTGTTAATAACTTCCGATGTTCTTGTGTAAATGTGAATAAGTTTTGTGAATTTTTGCATTTAGACTTTGACCCATTTATAAGACACCCTGCGAAATGTGTAAATAATGTTTTTTATATAGTCTCACAGCTCTCTAGTATAGCTACTTGTTTATGAAATATTGTTTTATGTGCAAATTATATGTGTACACCTGTAAATGCACTTTCTGATGAAGGGAAATTTGTACAAATAAAAAATGTCGTATAGTACACATAGACCAATTAGACCTGTCCATTATGAGCTCACCTGAGCACAAAGTGCTCATGGTGAGCTATTGTGATTGGTCAATGTCTGTCGTGCGTAGTGTGTCGTGCGGCATCAACAACTTTCTTTAAATGCTAACTCCTCCTTAACCCTTGAGCCAATTTCAATAAAACTTCAAAGGAGTATTGCTGAGGTGACCCTCTACAAAAATAGGTAACATTGTTCCACTCCGCTGAACAAGATGGCCATCAGAGCTAAAAATAGAAAAATCTTTAAACGACAACTTCTCCTGTATCTTAAGGCCAATTTCATTCAGACTTTATTGGAATGTTGTTGAGGTGACCCTCTACCAAAATAGCTAAAACGTTTCCGCTCTGGTGAACAAAATGGCCGCCAGAGCTAAAAATAGAAAATTCTTTAAACGACAACTCCTGTACCCTTGGGCCAAATTAATTCAAACTTCATAGGAGTATTGCTGAGGTGACCCTCTACAAAAATATCTAAAATTGTTCCGCTCCGCTGAACAAGGTGGCCACCAGAGCTAAAAATAGAAAAATCTTTAAACGACAACTTCTGTATCTTAAGGCCAATTTCATTCAAATTTTATAGGAATGTTGCTTAGGTGACCCTCTACCAAAATAGCTAAAACCTTTCTGCTCCAGTGAACAAAATGGCTGCCAGAGCTAAAAATAGAAAATTCTTTAAACAACAACTCCTCCTGTACCCTTGGGCCAAATTAATTCAAACTTCATAGGAATGTTGCTTAGGTGACCCTCTACTAAAAAAGCTAAAACGGTAATGCTCTGACGAGCAAAATGGCCGCCATAGCTAAAAATAGAAAAAAAAAAAACATTGTAAATTTGCTTCAAACACAAACTTCTCAACAACCCTTAGGCCAATTTGATTCAAACTTCACAGAAATGTTGCCCAAATGACTCCCTACCAAAATAGCTAAAATCGTTGTGCTCTGACAAACAAGATGGCCGCCAGTGCTAAAAATAGAAAAAATCTTTAAACAACAACTCCTGTACCCTTGGACCAATTTTATTCAAACTTCATAGGAATGTTGCTTAGGTGACCATCTACCAAAATAGCTGAAAAGAGTCTGCTCTGATGAGCAAAATGGCCACCATAGCTAAAAATAGAAAAACATTGTAAATTTGCTTCAAAAACGAACAACTCTTGGGCGAATTTGATTCAAACTTCACAGGAATGTTATTTGGGTGACTCCCAAAAGAAATAGCTGAAATCATTCCGCTTTGACTAACAAGATGGCTGCCAAAGCTAAAAATAGAAAAATTCTTCAAACGACTACTCCTCCTTTACCCTTGGGCCAATTTCATTCAAACTTCATAGGAATGTTGCTTAGATGACCCACTACCAAATTAGCTAAAACGTTTTCGCTCTGTGGAGCAAAATGGCCGCCATAGCTAAAAACAGACAAACTTTGTAAATTTACGTCAAAACCCTGCGGCCAATTTGATTCAAACTTCACAGGAATGTTAGTTAGGTGACTCCCTGCTAAAATAGCTATAATCGTTCAACGCGGCAAACAAGATGGCCACAAGATCTAAAAATAGAAAAAAATCTTCAAACGACAACTCCTCCTTACCCCTTGGGCCAATTTGATTCAAACTTCACAGGAATATTATGTCTTTGACTCCATACCAAAATAGCTATAATTGTTCCGCTCTGACTAACAAGATGGCCGCCAGAGCTAAAAATAGAAAAATTCTTCAAACGACAATTCTTCCTTACCCCTTAGGCCAATTTGAATCAAACTTCACAGGAATATTATGTCGTTGACCCTCTACCATATTAGCTAAAATGATCCGGCTCTGATGAACAAGATGGCCACCAAGGCTAAAAATAGAGAAAAAAAAATCTTCAAACGACAACTCCTCCTGTACCCTTGGGCCAATTACATTCAAATTTCATAGGAATGTTGCTTAGATGACTCTACCAAAAATAGCTAAAATGGTCTCGCTCTGATGAACAATATGGCCACCAGTGCTTAAAATAGAAAAGCATTGTAAATTTGCTTCTAATGCGAACTCTTCCTAAACCCTTGGGTCAATTTGATTCAAACTTCAAAGGAATGTTGCCTAGGTGACACCCTACCAAAATAGCTAAGATCCTTCCACTCTGATCAACAAGATGGCCACCAGAGCTAAAAATAGAATGTACTAGAGACAGTGACATTCAGGTGAGCGAATCAGGGCCCTCTGGGCCCTCTTGTTTTGCTTCCCCAACCCCTTCGGAGATACTATTTTCATCAGGTTAACAGATCCAAGTAATAAACACCCCTCTAAATTGCACTTTATATAGAGAAAAAAGATATTTACAGGGGTAAACATTTATTTTTCTGCTCAAAGACATAGGCTGTAAAATACTTGTTAGAACTGCCTCAGTGAGGCAGTTTTAACAAACACACACAACCTATGTTTTATGTATAATTAAGCAAAATATCCCCAATTTTCATAAAGAAAAATTAACTTTTTGGGGATACGAAAGAAAGCACTATGTCACACGGATGTGTTATTGTTATGTTCCCTTGGTTGTCTGTCCATCTGTCTGTCTATCAATCCATTCATTGTCACAAAATCGTGTCTGGTTTATATCTTGAAAACCAGTCAAGATATTTTCAGGAAACTTTATAGAAATACAAAACATCACCAAATAGCGTGAAGACCACAAGAACTGTAACTCATTGATATCCTTTTGGAGTTATTAATCCCCCTACGAAGCATAGTGGGGATTATAGGAATGGCCTTCGTCTGTCTTCCATCTGTCAGCTCATCCATCTGTCAGCTCATCCATCTGTCCATCTGTCTGTTTGTAACACCTTCTTGTCCACTACGTATCTCCTGAACCCTTTGATAGATTTTCATTAAACTTTGGTCAAATATTCATTTTCAGTGAGTTGATGTGCAGAACCCATAAATGAACCATGCCAACTCAAGGTCAAGGTCACATTTGAAGGTCAAGAGTTTGAAATTTTGAATTTTGTGTCTGTTCCATATCTCCTTTAACCCTGCAAGGATTCTTATTAATTTTTGGTCAATTATTCCCATCAGTGAGCTGATGTGCAGAACCCATAAACGAACCATGCTGGCTCAAGGTCAAGGTCACATTTGAAGGTCACGTGTTTAAAACTTTGAATTTTGTGTCCATTCCATATCTTCTTACCCCTGGAAGCATTTTCATTTAACTTTGGTCAATTAACCCCCTCAATGAGCTCATGTGCACAGCCCATAAATGAATCATGCTAACTCCAGGTCAAGGTCACATTTGGAGGTCAGGATTTTGAAACTTTGAATTTTGTATACATTCCATATCTACTTTACCCTTCAAAGGATTTTCATTAAACTTTGGTCAAATATCCCCCTCAGTGACCTGATGTGCACAACCCATAAATGAACAATACTGACTCTAGGTCAAGGTCACACCTGAAGGTCATTAGTATGAATTTTGTGTCCGTTCCATATCGCCTTTACCCCTGGAAGGATTTTCATTAAACTTTGGTAAAATATTCCTGTCAGTGAGCTGATGCACAGAATCCATTAATAAACAATGCTGGGTCAAGGTCACATTTGAAGGTCAAGAGTTTGCATCTTCCTGAAAGGATATTCATTAAACTTTGATCAATTAACCCCCTCAGTGAGCCCATGCTGACTCCAGGTCAAGGTCCCATTTTCACTATTTTGAAATTTTGAATTTTGTGTCCATTCCATATCTCCTTTACCCTTCAAAGGATTTTCATTAAACTTTGGTCAAATATCCCCCTCAGTGACCTGATGTGCACAACCCATAAATGAACAATACTGACTCTAGGTCAAGGTCACACCTGAAGGTCATTAGTATGAATTTTGTGTCCATCCCATATCTCCTTCACCCCTGGAAGGATTTTCATTAAACTTTGGTCAAATATCCCCCCTCAGTGAGATGAGGTGCACAACACATAAATGAACCATGCTGACTCAAGGTCAAGGTCACACTTGAAGGCCATGAGATTGAATTTTGTGTCCGTTCCATATCGCCTTTACCCCTGGAAGGATTTTCATTAAACTTTGGTAAAATATTCCTCTCAGTGAGCTGATGCACAGAATCCATTAATAAACAATGCTGGGTCAAGGTCACATTTGAAGGTCAAGAGTTTGCATCTTTGAATTTTGTGTCCATTCCATATCTTCTTTACCCCTGAAAGGATATTCATTAAACTTTGATCAATTAACCCCCTCAGTGAGCCCATGCTGGCTCCAGGTCAAGGTCCCATTTAGAGATCACTATTTTGAAATTTTGAATTTTGTGTCCATTCCATATCTCCTTTAGCCTTCAAAGGCTTTTCAATTACCTATGGTCAAATATACCCTTCAGTGACCTGGTGTGCACAACCATAAATGAACAATACTGACTCAAGGTCAGGGTCACACCTGAAGGTCACGAGTTTGAATTTTGTGTCCATCCCATATCTCCTTTACCCCGGGAAGGATTTTCATTAAACTTGGGTCAAATATCCCCCCACAGTGAGATGAGATGCACAACACATTAATAAACCATGCTGACTCTTGGTCAAGGTCACACTTGAAGGCCACGAGTTTGATTTTTGTGTCTGTTCCATATGGCCTTTACCACTGGAAGGATTTTCATTAAACTTTGGTCAAATATCCCCCTCAGTGAGCTGATGTACAGAACCCATAAGTGCGTGAGTTTTAGTTTTACGTCCCACCAACAGCTAAGGTCATACGGAGACGGGACCTCGGTTTAAAGACTCATCCGAAAGTCTGGAGAAGCCCGGGATCGATCCTGTGATCCCTGGTTTACAAGGCGAGTAGCGTAACCACTGCACCACGGAGGCTTCTACAGAACCCATAAATAAACAATGCTAGGTCAAGGTCACATTTGAAGGTCACAAGTTTGAATCTTTGAATTTTGTGTCCATTCCATATCTTCTTTACCTCTGGAAGGATTTTCATTAAACTTTGGTCAATTAACCCCCTCAGTGAGCTCATGTGCACAGCCCATAAATGAATCATGCTGACTCCAGGACAAGGTCACATTTGGAGATCACAATTTCGAAACTTTGAATTTTGTGTCCATTCCACATCTCCTTTACCCTTCAAAGGATTTTCATTAAACTTTGGTCAAATATCCCCCCTCAGTGAGATGAGGTGCACAACACATAAATGAACCATGCTGACTCAAGGTCAAGGTCACACTTGAAGGCCACGAGTTTGAATTTTGTGTCTGTTCCATATCGCCTTTACCCCTGGAAGGATTTTAAATTAAACTTTGGTCAAATATCCCCCTCAGTGAGCTGATATACAGAACCCATAAATGAACAATGCTGGGTCAAGGTCACATTTGAAGGTCACGAGTTTGAATTTTTGAATTGTGTGTCCTTTCCATATCTCCTTTACCCCTGGAATTGATTTTCATTAAACTTTGGTCAAATATCCCCCTCAGTGAGCTGTTATGCAGAACCCATAAATAAACCATACCCGGTCAAGGTCACAGATGAAGGTCACACATTTGAAACTTTGAATTTTATGTTTGTTCCATATCTCTTTTACCCCTGGAACGATTTTCATTAAACTTTGATCGAATATCCCCCTCAGTGAGCTGAAGTGCAGATACCATAAATAAACCATGCCAACTCAAGGTCAAGGTTACTGGTGACGGTCACAATGTTGAGCCTTGTTTTTAAAGTGCGGCAGGGGATTTGGCTGTCCCTCAGACGGCTTTCTTGTTCCCCGTTGAAATTAGGCAATGGTAATTTCCTGTCCACTCTATAACTTGAAAACTACCTGCCCCGATAGCTCAGTTGGTAGAGTGTCCACTCTGGGAAACGGGAGGTCACGGGTTCGATCCAGGGCCGTGACATACCAAAGTCTTTAAAAATGGTACTAGCTGCTGCTTGCTTGGCACTCAGATTTACGGGGTAGAGCTAGAACTGGTCGACCCAGTGTCAGGATAATGTGACTGGGTGTGGTATCATGTAATGTATCTGGGACATGATACTTCAGTGAGGCAGCACTATAAAAGGGGAAGGTATAATTTGAGGACTTTACCTGGAGGACCAGAGGACTGAGGACTAAGTCCTCTAGAGGACCAGGGGTATAATTTGAGGACCAAATACAGGAGGGCCAGTGCTTTAATCAGCCATATAATGGCTATGATAATTGAAGATAATTACTGTTTATTGAAAATGACACCTACTGGCATGCTATATCACCTCATGGGCATATATACAGAAAAAAAGGAAAAAATAAACAAAATGAATAAAAGCAAAAACATGTTATTATGCTCAGGAAATTTTTCACCATAGAATTTATGAAATATATTTTTGGCATCTTGTTACTCTGATAAAAAATGTTAGAACTGAACACACTTTTTAAAAAGAGTAATACAATGCCTAAAATATATTTCAGTTATTTATATGTGAAGAATATTGCATATTTTCCTTTAATTTATTTATTTATTTCCACTTATCCCGCTGAACAAGACAGTCCCTACATTTGCAAACAGTTTAGCTCCAGATAAGCCATCTGATCAGGATCTTCACTGTTCATCATGCAGTTTGTGAATTTAACAGATAGCTTATATTAAGTACATGTATATTATGCCCAATTATTGCAGGAGATGATTAGTATAAGCAACCTTGCTTGTTTTCAAATCCTTTTGATCTTTCTATATGTTACATTCTTGTTATATATCTGTAATTGAAAAGAAGTAAATAAATATTGTTTTAACTAAACTGAGTACATGTATATTGAAAGAAGAGAAATTCTAATTTTACTTGAACATTTTTAAAAGAGTTATAAAATGCCTTCTGATCAGGATCTTCCCTGTTCATCATACAGTTTGTGAATTTAACAGATAGCTTACATTAACCCTTTTAGTACCAAATGGAATCTTCCTCCTTATATATACCAGGAGTCCGCTTCAAAATTTAGGGTTGGCAGGTTGTGTTTTCATCAAAATTTATTTGGAAAATGACTGAACTTTTAGCAAACAGTGGAGGCCCTGATCAGATGCCGCGTTCTGCGGCATCTGATCTGGACCTGCACTGTTTGCCAGGGTACCCTTTTTCGGGTTTCTGGTACTAAATGGGTTAAGTACATGTATATTGAAAGTAGAGAAATTCTAATTTTAAGTGAACATTTTTAAAAGAGTAACAAGATGTCATCTGATCAGGATCTTCACTGTTCATCATGCATTTTGTGAATTAAAAAAAAATAACAAGTATATAGAAAGTAGAGAAATTCTAATTTCAACTGAACATTTTTTTATCAGAGTAACAAGATGCCAAAATTATATTTCATAAAATTATATGGTGAAAAATTTTCTATATGCCCATGAGGTGATATACCATGCCAGTAGGTATCATTTTCAATAAACAGTAATTATCTTCAATTATCATAGCCATTATATGGCTGATTAAAGCACTGGTCCTCCTGTATTGGTCCTCAAATTATACCCCTGGTCCTCTAGAGGACTTGGTCCTCAGTCCTCTGGTCCACCAGTAAAAGTCCTCAAATTATACCTTCCCCTATAAAAGTGAGCTCCCCTGTCGCAACCAGACACCGTCGTGATATGACTGAAAAATTGTTGAAAGCAACATTAAACCCGAGTTCACACACACACACACACACACACACACACACACACACACACACACACACACACATAACTTGAAAACAGTTCCAAGATATTTTCAGGAAACTTCATAGAAATATAAAACATCGTCAGACCACATGTAGATCACAAGAACCATCACTTTTGTCTATACATATTCTGGAGTTATTACCCTTTGAAATTTGACAGTGGTAATTTTGTCCCAACTCTGTAGCTTGAAAACCGTTTAAGGTATTTTTACGGAACTTTAATAGATATATAAAGCATCATTAGAGGACATGCAGACCACAAGGACCATAACTCTTGTCTGTACATTTTTGGTTCAGGGGAGCTAATAAACTGCGACAGAAGAACCGCCTTGGAGTGATCAGTGACACGAATTCCACGAGGTGGGGGGGGGGGGGGTTAAATCAATTTTATGTGGCCGCAGTCCTCGCCCTTACTTCTGTTGC
The DNA here is from genome assembly GCA_963580285.1 of Lucinisca nassula. Lineage (NCBI taxonomy): Eukaryota > Metazoa > Mollusca > Bivalvia > Lucinida > Lucinidae > Lucinisca > Lucinisca nassula. Next base: position 119,018,409 of record OY757014.1, read on the forward strand.
AATTTAGACAAATAATTTGTTCAGTCCGCATGAAGGCCTCTTAACTCATCAGTTCAACAACTCCAAGAACACAAAAGTCAAACAACCACAGAGATGAAATAACGGTTGTGGACTCGACAGCAAGAAACCACTGATATGCTACAGCAAAAGAAAACCAACAGACTCCAATGGGCCCAACAATACATATAATTAAATCCTCTCTAATTCTCAATACTTTTACACTGGACTGAAAGTGGGTGCCTGAAATAAGGAAAACCTGTGAAAATCTTCTTGTCTGAAACCAGAAGGCTCCGGTCTTTGATACTTGGTTGGAGCTTTACCTTTTTGACCACTACCAAGATTATTCAAATTATAGCCCGGGGCTAATAATGGCTCTTTCAGGGGCCCACTTGTTACCCTATGGATCAGGTGAGCGTTCCAGGGCCATTATGGCCCTCTTGTTTGTCATTGCAAGCAGACAAGTGGAATTTTCAAGCCCTGCATGAACTTGAAATAAGTTTGCTTTCAAATAGCTAGGTAGTTTGGTATATTAAGCAGTCTCAATTTGCACCATCTATGTAAATATATATTTCCAAGTATTTTCCGGGAATTCCCTGTATTTCCCAGGAATTCCCTGTATTTCCCGCCGTTCAGGGAAATATGAGTATTTTTCTGCTTTTTTGCCAACCCTGGTGAGGACTCGACACCAAGAAACCACTGACATGCTGGAGCAAAAGAAAACCAACAGTTAGACACCGATGGGCCCGACCAGAGACAGAGCATCAGGCACCTACCAACATTACATAGAATTAGATTCCCTCTAATTCTCAGTTAACCTTTACGCTGGAACCATCATAGAATCTGAGGCCTGACCCACCGGCGTGCAATTAAAGAGGGCAGCAAAGTTGTCAACCGTGATTGGGTTAACTGCCATGCCTGCAGTCTGTCGTATAACATTTTTGTTGTACCAAATCTTTTTATATTGAAGAATGATTTTAAGAAATTGGGTGCTGAAGTCATTGCAGTTATATTTTTGCTATGCCATGGGAAACCCACACTTCTGTTTAGTTTATACTCATTTATTTTAGTTCGATTGCGATGGAAGCTTCAAGCTTATTGAATCGCTCTTGAACACTCATTCCGGATGTTTTCACGCATGAGAGAGAGAGAGGCAGTGGCTTTTACACCACTGCTACCCATTTACACTTGGGTGGAGTGAGCAGTGTCATTACGTGTCTTGCCCAAGGATGCACCTCGATACACACTTCTGTTTGTCCCTATCAGGAGCTGGTTCCTTCAAGTTTTAATTTATTTCATTATTCTTCCTTGGTTTCTTATCATAGGTGAGAGATATTGTACTATGCTGAAAGAAGAAGGAGGGAGAGAAAGGCTGTTGATGTTGATAGAATCCACCTGTATAGACTCGTATGTCAGGGACATAATATTGAAAATATTAGTTTTACTAGAGAACACAAAGAGCTAACATCCTCCTACATAGACAGAGAATAACAGAATGTCCAGGATATTTCAGTGATTAGTTATTGCAGAACTCTATGAGTTATAATTATTGCCAGACACTGTGAGCTATTGTCCTACTACATCATTTCACTTTTCAAGAATATATCACTGAAAATATCAGTTACAGCAGAATACTAAGAGCTAAGGGTAGATGAATATAGCTGAAAGTATTTCAGTTTGCAGATCACTAAGAGCTTACATCCACTGCAGAGACACATGTCAGGAATATATAGCTGAAAATATGGTTTGATTGCATGAGGTAAAGTTGTCCTGTATCTCTAAGCACTAGGGCGTTTAATTGCTATTGACTTGTTGACCAATGCCTGTGGTATTTATAGCAGATATGACACATTGTTAGTCACCTGAGCCAAAAGCTCAAAGCTATCAAATCCAAAGGCTTAAAGCTATCAATATTCCAATGCCCCATTGTCCGTCCACAAATTCAAATATGTATATCTTTAAAGGCATTTATTCTTGCAGCAGTAGCTCACGCATTGTGTTTGCCCATTGTGATATACTTCCTTTAGCAGATCAAAGGCGGTTCTTAATAGGGTGATTAGTAGGTCTTGTTTAATCCCCTGACAGAGGCACTTAAGGGGAAAATCAATAATTTACTTGTAAAAAGTTGATTCAAAATTTACACCACTAAATGAACTATTTATGTTTTGACTAAGGAATACATGTATATTTAATAAGAAAAATTAAAATATTTACATGTTTATAATTTATTTCATTATTCACCATATTTGCATTATATGCTGGCTCCCAGCTTGCACATTTTTCAGTGTTGGAAAAACAGGTAACCAGACCCCCCTTACCTTGAAAGGTCAGGGGGGTCTGGTTACCTGTTTTTCCAATACTGATAACCTTCAGACTAGGAACCAGCAGGTAATGAAAATAAGGTGAATAAACATGGTATATGTATGGTATGTAACAGTATTGACAGTGCATGGCTATTTTGAGGACAAGTGTAAATATTTTTTTAATAATGATAATAACAGTAATTATTATTATTATCATTATAAATATTTATAAACATGACTATTGACCTACTGAGCCTATGCATTTCCCCCTCTCCTTATTCTTCTTTTTAATTACAATATGATAATACTCCCATTTCACATAGTACATCCTTTCATTTCTCCAAAACGGTTAATTTTTCTGATGAAAATTTGTAATGTTTGTCATTTTTAGGCGGGCGTAAGCCCGTCTATAGTCATCGTATGGCATCAAAATTTGTGCACCTCTTTAGACACTCCTACTTGTAGTTCCCCGTTCAAGAAAAAAGATTTGATATAAAAAACAACAACAAAAAAAAAAAAACAGTATACTCAATGAAACCAATCAAGTTCTGCTTGACTGTTTGAAAAATGACAAAAAAGTTTGAAATAAAAGACCTGCTTGTTAAACAGATTTTACAAATAAGCTGAGTGAAAAAAAATCGGCACTATTTTCCTACGCTGTTGCGCATTCCCAGCTACTGAACAGAACCCTTCTAGCTTTGATATTTGGTGTCATACTTATAGAAATGCGTTTTGTCCAAGTCATTGACAGCTGACAAACAGTGTAGATTCTGATGAGACTGCTCGTCACACGCCATCTGATCCGGATCCATAAGGTTTGTATCAGTATCTGTACCTGTATCGGTACCAGAAGCGATGTACAGGGTTGAAAGGGTTGACACGCTTCTCTGTGATTATAAAGACATCAAACATAAAACATAGTATTCCAACCGCTTTGGAGAGGTCTAATTATAATTACAAAATAGAAATTTTATCCGCTGTGAGTTTTACGTAAAGTTCCGTTCTTAACGCAGATGATGAACTTATTGATCGGACGTCGCATTCTGTGGCCTCTAATCAGGGTCTTTGGTGTTCTCAAATACCCCAGTAAATGGACCCTTGGCATCTATGGGCAAATAAGCTGCAGAATCTGTGAACGCAATAATACGCCCTTGGTGAGATGGATCAGTCAAAGTTGAAGTTCATAAAACAAGGCATCTGATCAGGGCCTACTGTATTAATTTAAACTGCAGATATTAAAGAGTCAGACAACTGATAAAGAACATTAAGCACTTTTGCGTCTTTTCATGTCCCCATTCCGAAGGGACTGAAGTGGCATATCCTTTTAACAGATTGGGAACAGAACAGAACTTTATTTAACTAACTGCTTCACAGGTCACTCACAGGTGGCGCAAAGATGAGCTATTATCTCCAATCTACGGTATCAGCATGAAAAAATAAAAATGCTCGTTTTTGTTTATTTAATAAATAATGTTTTTTATTTATTTATTTTTTAATGTTTCCTTTCCTCCGTCGGATTAAGTATGTCTCCCTTTTCGACTAAGCTATTTTAACCCTCAGGGACCTGGAGAACTGCTTCACACTGTGGTATAAATAGGTCTAATGAACCAGTGCTTCAGCTGAAGTGCACGACCCGCCGGATGCTTTTAGCTTTATGAGTGTTACCATATATGGGTATGGCGGCCATTTTGGTCATGTGACCTGGACCTAAAACTGTTCCCCGAATAAATGCGCCTTATTATAAGGAGCAAAAATATATCTTATACTTTAGTACTGTATTCTGAATCGTTTGCAGGATAAAATGCATTCTCACTTTTCCAATACAAAAGCATATGTGTCAAAGTTTGACCTAGGCACAAAGAAGGTCAAGGTCAACCCAGGGTCACCATTTTAGCAATTTATGATGGGCCTATGTCCCAGATGCTATTTATCAAGTTTCGTGGAAATCTGCCCAGTGGTTCTGGAGAAGACTATTTTTGAAAGGTTTTAACCATAAATGGCTTGGTGGCCATTTTGGTCATGTGACCTGGACCCCATGAGCAAATTTTGTTTTCCCCCATCCCATAGAGGCTCCATATGAAATTTGACTTCAATCTGCCCAACGGTTTCCGAGAAGCAGTTTGAAAATTTTCACATTTTTCGCCTCAGCGAGGCTATACTAAATGGAATGTAATATTTCGCAAGTTCATTGGTTAGATCTCATTGATATCTATCAGTATGCCAAAAATTGTTTAAATATTCCAAGCCGTTAAGTGACTATTACCAATTTTCACAAACGGGTTACAGACAGACTGACAGACTGACACGGTGATTTTAGGGCACTCTTAGAAAATCAACCGACTTCAGTCGGTCGCTTTTTCTGCAATCAATTTCCCTCAATATTTTGATTCGGAAACATAAGGTTGTGTTGAAGACAGCAGTTCTTTCATGAGTGTGTTTGTTTGATTTAAGAGTGAACGTCCCCGCCAACACTGTAAAGGTCATTTTGGAGACGTTGCTTCCAATTTTGTGGGACTTTTTCCCGACATTGAGATGAAATCACACCATAAGCCCTGCCGCCCAATGAAATAAATAGGGTTTATGTGCATGGATGCACATTGCTCGCATCGCTTAGCCTGGGCAGGCTTAGATCGGGTCTGCCTTAAAACAGTAATGATGCGTAATGTAGCGTAATGATGTGTAATGTAGCGTAATGATGAGTAATGTAGCGTAATGATGCGTAATGTAGCATAAAGATGAAAAATTTATGCCTGAAAATGGCCATCTATCTTTGTTATGAGAGATGCCAAGCTCTGCAACGGAAGGACGTGTTTTTTTCTCCAGGCACTCCGGCTTTCGCCCTCCTCTGATTAACCATCGACTCGATATAAGTGAAATATAATCATGAAAGGGCCGTCAAACAAATAACAAAATAAAAACAAATATATTTGGTAATCCTCTTAGAAGATATAACCCACAGAATAAGGAAATTTTTCCGATCAGGATAAGGGGTAGGTGTAATCCTTGGACTAAATCAGTTGGATTATTGGATATTGGAAAAATCCAACTGAATCCAAGTTGGAAAAAAAGGGGTGTATTTCTTGGACTGTTCACCTGTTGGACAATATTTTGAAGATAAATTTAATTAATTTTATCATGTAATAATATGCATCAAGTTTTTCAATTTTGGAAATTAATAATTTTCAAAATTACTCTGTTTTCAGATAAAATGCATATTTCTGAAAAGTCTCTTTTTTTCAGTTTTTTTTTTTTTGTTTGTTTGTTTTGCTTTTGTTTTGAAACTGATAGCCATAGCCTGAAAGCTTATTGTAAATGAATGTTGTAAATGCACCCAAAATGAGAGACAAAAAAGGAATGATTGGAATGTTAAAGGACTTTATAGTAAAGAAATATGAAAATACACATCCTCAAAATGAAAGGAAGGAGAATAATGACTGAACCATACAAAATTTAAACCACAACAATGCTTGATTGCTTAACTCAATTGATTTAAGCCAGATATCAGCCCGGGATATCAGTTTCTACTTATCAATTGATAACATTTGCATCAAAGAGATCTTTTTCAGGCAAATTTCATTTAATCAAGGACCACTCAAAAAGATAATACTGAATTAATCCAGTGAAATCAAATTTGAATAAAGGTGGGCCATTCCTTGGACTATTTACATGTTGGACAATAAATATATTTTGGGGGTAAAAATCATAAAAAATGTGACAGCATTAAATGCATGAACATTACGGTAACACACCCATGCAAAATAGGGAAATTTTTCATGGCTCTAAAAATGGCATTTTTCCTATGAAAAATTGCAATATTTTCCTTATTTCTGCTCTAAAATTAGATTGTGGGTATTCGTTAGAACCACATTATTGAGGCTTTTCTAATGAGTATCCATTATCTATGTTTTGAAGCAGGAATAAGAAATAATGTATACCCTTGTAAACCCTACTTTTCTCTATATAAAGTCGGGTTTACCAGAGTATTGATTTCATGGACTTGTTAACATAATGACAAATAGTTAAGACCTGATCAGACTGCTCTGATCAAGGTCTACACTATTTTCCCTTCTGTCCAAGTCTTTTGAACGGTTTACTAGCTGGTAAATTCAACTTGTTCATTTTTTAGGATAATTACAGCACATGCTCAAGGTGTCCCAATTTTTAGGATTATTACGGTAACTGAATTCAGATGCCATATAAATTATAGTTTAGGCTTAGGCTATAGAATATTTTATTTTTTGGTTCTCACGTCAGCCACCCTAAACTTTTCAAAAATAAGAATGAAAGTGACTGAAGGAAATTTTAGTTTTATTATTTCCTCCAACTGCTCAATTTTTGCAGCATTTGAAATAAAAATGACCTCTCTTCTGTCATTGAAAATGGACAAAATCAAGAAAATTTATAGATAAAAGGGTATTTGACAAATTGAGGCATTGCCTTTTATCCTTTTATCTAAAAATTTTCTTCAAATTACTTTATTTCTAATGTTTTTATAAATAGATGAATATTTTGAAAAAAAAAAAAATTGGTTGTTAAAAGGTTCATTGTATCTTTTCAAACAATTTTTGAGGTGTTATATTTATTTCCTCTTCCTACCCTGATCTTTGTCAAAAATTTCCTGTGAACCAGAAAATAAAAAAAAAAAAACAGGCCTCACATTCGGATAACATACTATGCAATACAATGCTATTTTTCATGACTCTAAGAACGCCATTTATGAGATGACAATTTCGTATATATTTCTTATGTTTGCTCCTCAATGAGACAGTAACAATCTATGCTTCTGAGCAGAAATAAGGAAAATTAGAAATGTCAGTGAGCATGGCTTACTTGATACCAACCGCAACAGCATGTCAGTAGTTTGCCTTTTTTTATTCATACATAGGGTTACAATCCCTATGAAAATCAGTCAAACATGACTGTGGTGCAATATGACCATCTTCAAATGATATCCATCAAACTTGGAAGTTTCGTGATAATAACTTCAAAAGTCAGTTACTAACTATACATAGCTAATCTCACATTGTTTGTATGTCGGACTTTAAATAAAATTTGTATTTGTAAACTGTAGGAGGTGTTGCGGATACATGATATTTTTGCATGGACAGAAGGACAGACAGACAGATGGACAATGTGCAAACAACATACCCCACACAAACATAGTTTGCGGGGGAGGGGGGCGTGTAATAATGTATACTCCCAGCACTATATAAATTGGGGTTCGCTGGGATATTCGTTACATGGATTTGTTGTTGAGTCATGAAAAAAAAACCAGCACAAAATATATTCTACAATGACGTTTATTTAGGTAACTTTAAAACTCACATATAATTATTAACAAGACAAAAAGTCAATAAAAAATACATGTCTCATTATGATAACATGCCTATGTTATATTGTGCACATACCGTATTCATCCTATTAAGCGCCCTGGGCTAAATAGTGGGCGCTTATACGGGCTCAAGCATTTCTAATTTTAAGATACAAATGTAGTATTATTTGTCCAGGGAAAATATGGTAACAGTATGCCAATGTCGGATCTTGATCATTATTACTATCAACCTTCTCCCCTTTTACTGACATTATATTTGGAAACATGAAAATGCTTATTACCGTATTTACCCTAAGTATTTGGATATCTTAATGTCCGAAAACATAAGCCTGAGCAAACACTGTAGACCCAGATCTGAAGGAGCAGTCTGATCAGGGTCTGCACTGTTTGCAATTTAGTCAAAGTCTTTCCCAACGAAAAGCCTTATAAACAAACTGGGAAAAAATCATGCTTATTAAAAAGTGTCCGAAAGTGTCTGAATATTTAGGATAAATACGGTAATCACTTTACGTTAACATCCATGAAATGTTTACCCTAACAAGAGGCTCAATGAGCCTAAACGCTCACCTGAGGAACTTAAGTTTTAACAATTCACAGACTTGACTACTAAATCTGCTAATAGAATCCAGCCCATTGACCCTTACAGGATATAAGTCATGATTATTGCATTGCATTCCAAGTTTGAGACTTCTAGCTTCTATAGTTCCTGAGAAATCTTTGACGAAAATTTAACATTGGTCAAAATGGAGAGAAAGAAGAATGAAAGAACAGATGAACAAATAAGCTGAGAAAGCCCAATGTCAATTACACAAAATAAGTCATCATTATTCTATTGAATACCAAATTTGATGCTTCTAGCTTTTATAGTTCCTGAGAAATCTTTGATTAAAAATTTAACATTGGTCTATTATCTCTATATGGAGAGAAAGAAGAATGAAGGAACAAATGAACCAGACTAGCTCCAAAACCTAATGCAGCCTTTCCCCTTGCCCAATGGTGCTACACATAAAATTTAAACAAGATTGGTCGACTGCCTTCTGAGATATGCTTCATTGAAAGTGTGGACGACAGATGGACGGACGACAGACGACGGACTCCGGAGCCTTGGTATACAATCGGCTCACTGGAGCCTTTGGCTCAGGTGAGCTAAAAATTCAAGTCGCTATTTCTGTCACAACATTTTACCTATGTTAAGTCTATGGGCAAATTTTTTTGTCTCTCAAGGTCACGTAACTCCGAGGTCAATATTCCGATTCGGCCCAAAATCGAACTTAACCGAGATTTTATGCCTGTCCTCGTTACCTGCAAGTTTGAAGCTGATATGAATAAAAATAAAGTTGCTATCGTGGTCACAACGTATTTTTTTATGCTCAAGGGCAGGTAACTCCAAGGCAAATGTTCGGATTCGGCCCAAAATCGAACTTAACCGAGATTTTATGTCTGTCCTCGTTACCTGCAAGTTTGAAGCTGATCTGAAAAAAATTCAAGTCGCTATCGTAGTCGCAACATTTTCCCTAATTAAGTCTATGGGCAAGTTTTTTGTCGCTCAAGGTCACGTAACTCCGAGGTCAATACATGTATTCCGATTCGGCCCAAAATTGAACTTAACCGAGATTTTATGCCTGTCCTCGTTACCTGCAAGTTTGAAGCTGATATGAATAAAAATAAAGTTGCTATCGTGGTCACAACATATTTTTTTATGCTCAAGGACAGGTAACTCCAAGGCAAATAATCCGATTCGGCCCAAAATCGAACTTAACCGAGATTTTATGTCTGTCCTCGTTACCTGCAAGTTTGAAGCTGATCTGAAAAAAATTCAAGTCGCTATCGTAGTCACAACATTTTCCCTATGTAAAGTCTATGGGCAAATTTTTTGTCGCTCAAGGTCATGTAACTCCGAGGTCAATATTCTGATTCGAACTTAACTGAGATTTTATGCCTGTCCACGTTACCTGCAAGTTTGAAGCTGATCTGAATAAAAATAAAGTTGCTATCGTGGTCACAACGTATTTTTTTATGCTGAAGGGCAGGTAACTCCAAGGCAAATAATCCGATTCGGCCCAAAATCTAACTTAACCGAGATTGTATGTCTGTCCTTGTTACCTGCAAGTTTGAAGCTGATCTGAAAAAAATTCAAGTCGCTATCGTAGTCACAACATTTTCCCTATGTTAAGTCTATGGGCAAATTTTTTGTCGCTCAAGGTCACGTAACTCCAAGGTCAATATTCTGATTCGGCCCAAAATCGAACTTAACCGGGATTTTATGCCTGTCCTCGTTACCTGCAAGTTTGAAGCTGATCTGAAAAAAATTCAAGTCGCTATCGTAGTCACAACATTTTCCCTATGTTAAGTCTATGGGCAAATTTTTTGTCGCTCAAGGTCACGTAACTCCGAGGTCAATATTCCGATTCTGCCCAAAATCGAACTTAACCGAGATTTTATGCCTGTCCTCGTTACTAGCTACAGTGATGACAACATTTTCCCCATGTTAAGTCGATAGGCAATTTTTCGGGCGCTCAAGGGGACGTAACTCGTGAGTGAATTATCTGATTCGGCCCAAAATCGAACTTGACCGAGATTTTATGCCTGTACTGGTTATCTGCAAGAATGAAGTCGATCAGAAAAAAATTGACGGAGCTAGAGTGATGACAAGCTTTTTCCTATGTGAAGTCTATGCGAGCTAGATGTTGCCATGGCAACCAGAGTTCCACTCAGATCTGCCTGAAAACCTAATGAAGCCTTTCCACTTGCCCAATAATGCGACACATGAAATTTGATCAAAGTTGGCCAAGTAGTCTTTAAGATATACATTTTTGAAATTCCCATTAACCCTAATGCAAAAACACACAAGGGCAGGTAACTCCTAAGTGAATGATCCGATTCTGCCAGTTATCGAACTTGACCGAGATTTCATGGCTGTGCTGGTTATCTGCAAGAATAAAGCCAATCTGAAAATAATTGGAGCAGCTACGGTGATTACAACTTTCTCCCCATGTTAAGTCAATGGGCAATTTTTTCAACGCTCAAGGGCACGTAACTCCTGAGTGAATAATCCGATTCAGCCCAAAATCGAACTTGATCGAGATTTCATGCCTGTCCTCGTTATCTGCAAGAATGAAGTCGATCAGAAAAAAATTGACGGAGCTAGAGTCATGACAAGCTTTTTCCTAACGCTCAAGGGCACGTAACTCCTGAGTGAATAATCCGATTCAGCCCAAAATCGAATTTGATCGAGATTTCATGCCTGTCCTGGTTATCTGCAAGAATGAAGTCGATCAGAAAAAAATTGACGGAGCTAGAGTGATGACAAGCTTTTTCCTATGTTAAGCCTATGGGAGCTCTTTGTTGCTGTGGCAACCAGAGTTCTCATCCGATCTGCACGAAAACCTAATACAGCCTTTCCCCCTACCTGATGATGGTTCATATGAAATTTGATCAAGGCCGGCCCACTGGTTCCAGAGATATACTTCGTTGAAAGTGTGGACGACGGACGACGGCTCGTGGTATACTAATACCTCACATGAGCCTTCGGCTCAGGTGAGCTAATAAAGCCCACTTTATGCAGAGAAAAGGGTATTCATTATTTTCTTATTTCTTCTCCAAAACACAGATCGAGGCGGTTCTAAGGAGCACCCACAATCTATGCATTACGTTAACAACTCTGTGAAATATATACCCTGGTAAACCCCACTTTTTATAGAGAAAAGTGGAGTTTACCAGGTTGTACATTATTTTTCTTATTTCTGCTCCAAACAGAAATAAGAGGCCCGAAATAAGAGACATATCACAAATTATCATCTGAAAAATGCCATTTCTAGATCCATTTGATATTGCAGTATAATACATAGGCATGTTATCGTAATGTTTGGAGCAGAAATAAGAAAAATATGGCAATTTATCATATGAAAAATGCCAAATCCAAAGTCATGAAAAATTGTCCTTTTTTGCATGGCTATGTTAACGCAATGGATAATCTTGGTCCTTATGACAAACACCACAGTCCCTGATCGGGATCCACACAGGTTCCTCAGGTATTTTTACCTGAGGGTAAATGTTGAGGGTAAATCGACTGAGATATAAATGTAAGAATATTCTTTATAGTCCTGGGATAACATAGACAGTATTGTTTTTCCTAGAAAGGAACCTTTGTGAAAAAGGGAGCCTACTCATAAAGGAATAAATTGGCGCCCTTTGGAAGCAAATTCTTTTCTATAAGAGTACTCCTCAAGTAGCCCTCAAAACTCCTTACTTAAGAGCCTTGGAAGTGTAGCAAGTCACCTTAATATGGAACCCAGGGCATTACGTTAACATGTCCATGAAATGCTTACCCTTGTAAACCCCACTTTATATAGAAAAGTGGGGTTTTCAAGGAAAATATTTTTTTTCCTATTTCGACACCAAAACATAGATTGTGGGTACTCGTTAGAACAGCCTCAATAGGCGATTCTAACGAGCACCCACAATCTATGTTTGGAGCAGAAGTAAGAAAATTATCGCTAATTTTTACAGTAATGAAAAATTGCATTTTTTGGCATGGGTGTGTTAACGTAACATCCAGAAACCTGATATCATGTTTTTTCCGGGCAAATATTACAGAGGATTCATTTATTAAATTAATTTCTTTTCTTGTATTGATGCAGAAGAAATATCATTAATTGCTCTATTTTTTTTATCTACACTACTCAAAATTTGCTGAGCATCACTTTTAAAAAATTATAAAACAGGGTTAGAATTTTTGCTAAGTAAAAAAAAAAAAAAATGGTATCTATATTTGCCAGAAAAAAAAAAAAAAAAATACAAGAATGAAAATTTTGTTTCAGCCATTCCATTCCAATGGTGGCATGAAATCTGAGGAAGTGACACTGAGTGCAAACTTTGAGCAGTGTATAAACTATGCTAACTATATAATTACAGAAGCACTTGGTATGACTTTATCTATCTCGACTTTCCTGGTGAGATCTTAACCATACAGCCCGAGTAGCTGAAAACATTTATATTGTCTGCGAGACCAATATAGTTTTTTAAAATATTTGGTCTTGCTATGTCCTATGACAAGAGCCATTGTTCAGAATTTTTAATCATTACTAACTGACCAAATCATTCAATTATACATGTAGTTTTTTTAGCTCACCTGGGCCGAAGGCTCCAGGGGAGCTTATAGTATGGTTGGTCCTCCGTCGTCCGTCCACACTTTTGAGCAGCTATATCTCTGTATCCTGCAGGCTGATCTCAATCATTTCTCATCGGTAGCATGCCTCTGATGGGGCATTGATGACATAAACTTTTTTTCGAAATCGCTCTAAAACTTTGGTTCCTATGGTATCCACAAGGTCCCATAGACTTACTATGGGAAAATGCTTGTCATCACCGTAGCCCCTTCAGTTTTGATCGGATCTTTCTGAAACTTATATGTAAGGTGACTGGGGATAAAAACTCGGATGAGTTCAAAAACCGGCCAAGTCGGCCCAATTATCATAGAGTTACGTCCCTTTGATTGCTGAAAATACCAATTTTCGACCTTGTCATCACCGTAGCCCCTTCAGTTTTGATCAGATCTTTTTGAAACTTATATGTAATGTGGCTGGGGATAAAACCTCGGATGAGTTCGAAAACCGGCCAAGTCCGCCGATTTATCATAGAGTTACGTCCCTTTGATTGCTGAAAATGCCGATTTTCGACCTTGTCATCACCGTAGCCCCTTCAGTTTTGATCTAATCTTTCTGAAACTTATATGTAAGGTGGCTAGGGATAAAATCTCGGATGAGTTCGAAAACTGACCAAGTTGGCCCATTTATCGTAGAGTAATGTCCCTTAGATTGCTGAAAATGCTGATTTTTAGCTCACCTGTCACGTAGTGACGAGGTGAGCTTTTGGGATCACTTTTTGTCCGTCGTGCGTCCGTCCGTCCGTCCGTCCGTCCGTAAACAATTTCAAATAAGTATATCTCCAATACCCCATGGCCAGTCTTGATCAAATTTCATGTGAATCATCATCAGGTAGGGGGAAAGGCTGCATAATGTTTTTGGGCTGATCAGATTGGAATTCTGGTTGCCATGGCAACATATAGTTCCCATAGACTTATAATGGGAAAACATTTAAAAATCTTCTTCTCTGAAACCACAGGGCCCAGAGCTTAGATATTAAGCATGTAGCAAGGGCAAGTGGTCAACTACATAATTCCTGCCAATCATGCCCCTCGGTGCCAAATGGGCCACGCCCTAGGGCCCCTTCGCTCCCATAGACTAATAATGAAAAAAAAAAGCTTCAAAAATCTTCTTCTCTGAAACCACAGGGCCCAGAGCTTAGATATTTAGCATGTAGCAATGGCAAGTGGTCACCTACATAATTCCTGCCAATCATGCCCCTGGGTTCAAAAATGGCCACGCCCCGGGGCCCCTTTGCTCCCATAGACTCATAATGGAAAAAAAGCTTCAAAAATCTTCTTCTCTGAAACGACAGGGCCCAGAGCTTATATATTTAGCATGTAGCAATGGCAGGTGGTCACCTACATAATTCCTGCCAATCATGCCCCTGGGTTCCAAATGGGCCACGCCCCGTGGCCCCTTTGCTCCCATAGACTCATAATGGAAAAAAAGCTTCAAAAATCTTCTTCTCTGAAACCACAGGGCCCAGAGCTTATATATTTAGCATGTAGCAATGGCAGGTGGTCACCTACATAATTCCTGCCAATCATGCCCCTGGGTTCCAAATGGGCCACGCCCCGGGGCCCCTTCGCTCCCATAGACTCATAATGGAAAAAAAGCTTCAAAAATCTTCTTCTCTGAAACCACAGGGCCCAGAGCTTATATATTTAGCATGTAGTAACAGTAAGTGGTCACCTACATAATTCCTGCCAATCATGCCCCTAGTGTCCAAACGGAACACGCCCCGGGGCCCATTAGCTCCTATAGACTATTAATGAAAAAAAAAAGCTTCAAAAATCTTCTTCTCTGAAACCACAGGGCCCAGAGCTTAGATATTTAGCATGTAGCAATGGCAAGTGGTCACCTACATAATTCCTGCCAATCATGCCCTGGGTTCAAAAATGGCCACGCCCCGGGGCCCCTTTGCTCCCATAGACTCATAATGGAAAAAAAGCTTCAAAAATCTTCTTCTCTGAAACGACAGGGCCCAGAGCTTATATATTTAGCATGTAGCAATGGCAGGTGGTCACCTACATAATTCCTGCCAATCATGCCCCTGGTGTCCAAACGGACCACGCCCCCGGGCCCATTAGCTCCTATAGACTCAGAATGGAAAAAAGCTTCAAAAATCTTCTTCTCTGAAACCACAGGGCCCAAAGCTTAGATATTTAGCATGTAGGAAGGGCAAGTGGTCACCTACATAATTCCTGCCAATCATGCCCCTGGGTTCCAAATGGGCCATGCCCGGACGCCCCTTAGCTCCCATAGACTCATAATGGGAAAAAGCTTCAAAAATCTTCTTCTCTGAAACCACAGGGCCCAGAGCTTAGATATTTAGCATGTAGCAAGGGCAAGTGGTCACCTACATAAATCCTGCTGATCATGCCCCTGGGATCCAAATGGGCCACGCCCCGGGGCCCCTTTGCTCCCATAGACTCATAATGGAAAAAATCTTCAAAAATCTTCTTCTCTGAAACCACAGGGCCCAGAGCTTAGATATTTAGCATGTAGAAAAGGCATGTCGAGACCTATATAATTCCTGCCAATCATGCCCCTTGGGTCCAAATTGTCCACAGCCCAGGACCCCTTAGCTCGTATAAACTCATAATGGAAAAAAAAAGTTAAAAAATCTTCTTCTCTTAAACCACAGGGCCCAGAGCTTAGATATTTAGCATGTAGCAACCGCAAGTGGTTACCTACATAATTCCTGCCAATCATTCCCCTAGGTTCCAAATGGGCCACGCCCAGGGGCACCTTCGCTCCCATAGACTCATAATGGAAAAAGCTTCAAAAACCTTCTTCTCTGAAACCACAGGGCCCAGAGCTTATATATTTAGCATGAAGTAACGGCAAGTGGTCACCTACATAATTCCTGCCAATCATGCCCCTGGGTTCTCAATGGGCCACACCCCTGGGCCCCTTCGCTCCCATAGACTCATAATGGTAAAAAGCCTTAAAAATTGCTCAACCCGTTGTGCTTGGATGAACAAGATGGCTAAAATTATAAAAACCTTGTGTCAACCAAAATTGCTCAAACCCTCTACTCTACCATATATTATCTTCAATTCCATTTGTACAATATGGATCAGGTGAGCGATCTAGGGCCATCATGGCCCTCTTGTTGACCTTGTCATCACTGTAGCCCTTTCAGTTTTGATCGAATCTTTCTGAAACTTATATGTAAAGTGGCTGAGGATAAAATCTCGGATGAGTTCGAAAACCAGCAAAGTTGGTCTATTTATCACAGAGTAACGTCCCTTTGATTGCTGAAATGCCAATTTTTGACCTTGTCATCACTGTAGCTCTTTCAGTTTTGATCGAATCTTTCTGAAACTTATATGTAAGGTGGCTGGGGATAAAACCTCGGATGAGTTCGAAAACCGGCCAAGTTGCCCCATTTACTATATAGTTTTGTCCCTTTGATGGCTGAAAATGTCGATTTTTTACCTTGTCATCACCGTAGCCCCTGCAGTTTTGATCTAATCTTTCTGAAACCTATATGTAAGGTGAATGGAGATAAAACCTAGGATGAGTTGGAATACCGGCCATGTTGGCCCATTTATCATAGAGTTACGTCCCTTTGATTGCTGAAAATGCCGATTTTTGACCTTGTCATAACGGTAGCCCCTTCAGTTTTGATCGGATCTTTCTGAAACTTATATGTAAGGTGGCTGGTGATAAAATCTTGGATGAGTTAGAAAACAGGCCAAGTCAGCCCATTTGTTGAAGAGTTATGTCCCTTTGATGGCTGAAAATGTTGATTTTTGACCTTGTCATTACCGTAGCCCCTTCAGTTTTGATCAGATTTTTCTGAAACTTATATGTAAGGTGGCTGGGGATGAAACCTTGGATGAGTTCGAAAACTGGCCAGGTCGGCTCATTTATTTTAAAGTAACATCCCTTTGATTGCTAAAAATGCCAAATTTTGACCTTGTCATCACCGTAGCCCCTTCAGTTTTGATTGGATTTTTCTGAAACTTATATGTGAGGTGGCTGGGAATAAAATCTTGGATGAGTTTCAATACTGGCCAAGTCTGATCGGATCCTTCTGAAACTTACATGTAAGGTGGCTGGGAATAAAACCTCAGGTGAGTTTGAATACCGGCCAAGTCGGCACATTTATCATAGAGTGACGTGCCTTTGATTGCTGAAAATGCCTATTTTCGACATTGTCATCACTACTGCCCCTTTAGTTTTGAACGGATCTTGATGAAACTTACAAACAAGGAAGTCAGGCAGAAAGCTTGGAGGAGTTTGAAAACTTGTTTTTGAACTTGTCATCACCATAGCCACTTCAGTTTAGATCGGATCTTCTTAGCAAGTCAGGAATAAAAGCTTGAATGAGTTTGAAAACTGGTGAGGTCAGCCTGTTTATCATAGAGTTACATTCTACTTGATTTTCAGAAAATGCTTACCCTGTCATCACCATGTCCTCCTATAAAGCCTTCAGTAAAGGTTGGCACTTCCTTAAACTTTGAATCTGTTTGCTCAGGTGAGCGATACAGGACCAAGCTAGCTTGGTCCTCTTGTCTTTTATTTTCTATGCATTTATTTATTTTCTTAACCTAACCCAAAATGTTTCAGCTTCATTGTGTGCCCTTCTGAAAACTTGTATGTACTAAATAGGACCAACAAAACAGCTTCATCTTTCTGCATTTACAATATTCCATTGATAGTGCTCAAGCACAAATGCAAAACAAGTTTTCGTTAAGCGCTGGTCCGTCAGCGGGCTTCGGCTGATTGAGACACTTAAGTTGCCAATCACAACAGTTTTCATCTGCTTTGGAGTCTCCTGGAACGTTTCAAGTCATTGTTGCACAGAATGTGGACCCAGATCGAACAGCTCCTCTAGGAGCAATATGATCAGCATCCACACTGTTCATCTAAATGCAAAAATAGGTTTAGAACGTTTGAAACGACATAAACAGTCACATCTTAAGGGTAGTAGTGACAGCACTGATTTGTCGACAGTCCTGAACTGCGACTTATACTGTTTCGTTTAACCCTGAAATATCAGTATTTTAAGAAAATACTGTAGACTGGTCAAATGCCGTGTTCTGTGGCGTCTATACGGTCGACTCTGTTTGTCAAACCTAACACATGATTCCTGTCCAGATCCTGACTTATCTGGGCATGCACTGATTGTCTAGACTGGGACCGAGACCTGCATGTCCAAACACATTATTTGTTCGGTAGCTGCTGAAATAACCCATTTTGTTCGGGCCTCTGTGACCTAGTGGGTAAGAGCGCTGACTCTTCATCATTAGGTCTCACATAGTTGTGGCCACATGTGAGCAGGCCAAGTTCTGCAATGGAAGGTCAGATGTTTTTTCTTCTCCGGGTGCTCTGTTTTTATGCATTTAGTTGTCCATACGTATACTTATACTGTTTCGTTTAACTGCACGACACACATCCCAGTACTGTTCTTGTCTCCGCAAATCCTCCTACAGTATTTGATGTAAGGCATTGAAGCTTGCAACACAGTTCAGACATGCATTTGACGACTTTTTGTTGTTGTTGTTGTTGTTTTTCCATTTTGATTAACGATTAACCCACATATGCCTAGCAGCCTTTTCCTGGATCATTAGCAGTGCAGACCCAGATCAGATGCCACAGAACGCGGTGTCTGATCTTGGTCAACACTGTTTGCTTAAAGAACATTCATTTTTGTAAAATTTGCCAAAACAAAAACAAACCTGATACCCCATTAATTGGAAATGGACCACTTCAAACTCACCATATGGAAGATTCCATTGGTATATATGGGTATATGAAGTTTGAAATAATTTGTAAGGAACGTAAAACAAATAAAACATTTTGTACCGGAGACCACGGAACGGGATACTTGCAAACAGTGTAGATCCAGACTGGACATCGCAGAATGAGGCCTCTGAACAGTCTACACTATTTTGCAAAAATGGTTCTCTTTGTGGTCTTGTCTCGCCTATCAGATAATGCATCGTACACGGTGATTGCTCAAAAGTCAATGCTGAAGGATGCTAAAAATAAAAAGTGTAGTATTGGATTTCATATATATAGCGCTATTGATAAACCCACTGACCTAACATGGATTAAAATAGTACAGGACTACTAATAACCGTGATCTTGGTCACGTGGACAACAGCACAAATGTCAGTTGTGTCCTTTATACCTTTGGCTTGACTGGAAACCAGTCAACCCAAAAACACCTTTAAATGACTTCTCCTCCTTAACCAGTGGAAGGATTTTGAAATATTTCACAGGAATATTCCTCACATGACCCTCTACAAAATTGCTTAAACGGTTCTGCTCTGATAACCAAAACGACTGCCAGAGTGAAAACTAGAAAAACCTTTAAATGTCTTCTTCTCCTTAACCAGTGCATGGATTTTGAAATGAAAGTCATCATTGCAAACAGTGTGGACCCAGATTTGCTTTAAGTGTAAACCACTTTTTCAGTGGGACAGGGCTTATAGAAAAGTGAACAGGAAGTCCCAAAAGTTGTCTCCCCTTAAGCATTAAAAAGTCTTCTTTTAACATCATCACAGTAGCATGTCTAGTGATGTTTATCAAATGATAATTATATTGTTATTACCATGGGTATCTTGTGTGTCTGTATATTTGGCCATCTCTCTCTCCATCTGTCAGATAGTAGGGCTTGAGATGTCATTTCAGCTCTGTGTCTGGTAAAAGTCCCACAAAATTGGAAGCACCATCTCCAAAATGACCTAAATAGTATTGACGTGGACGTTAAACCCCAATTCAAACAAATCAAATCTATAAGTTGAAAACCGTTCATGAAATTTTCATGGAACTTCATATGCATATATTTAGAAGCCTCCGTGGTGTAGTGGTTAAACTAGGGGTTGCAGGATCGATCCCGGGCTTCTCCAGACTTTGGGATAACTCTTTAAACCCAGGTCCCGTCTCATTATGACCGTAGCTGTTGGTGAGACATAAAACTCGAACACTCACTCATATGAATATTAACTAACACTGATGAGCCATAACTATTAGCTATATAGTTTTGGAGTTATGCCCCTTTGAACTTCGTCAATACAGTCAGCCTCTTAATACCGACATTCGATATAACGATAAAACTCTTTTTAAAAACATTTCTTTTTGAAGGAATCATTAGCTCCAGATGGAATGGACTAACCAAGATATTCAATAATATAATATTCATTACTGAAAAAAACCAACAAACAAACGAATTTCATGGATATTTGTTAGAATCTCCTCTGTGAGGCAATTCTAACAAATGTCCACATTTATTTTTTGGCATAATTGAAGGAAATCATTTGTTTCTTGGTGTAATTAAGAGAACACATTCGGCCCACTCCCATTGGGGCTTGAAGAACTAGATGGGCTGCATGATGCTTCCATGCAGAACTCAAACAGACCCGCACATGAGTACTGGTAACCCGCTTAGAGGATCTAAGCCTGCCCAGGCAAAGCAGTGCGAGTCAGACCTTTCATGCTTATAAACCCTATTGGTTTCATTGGGCAGCAGGGCTTGAGATGTCATTTCATCTCAATGTCGGGTAGAAGTCCCACAAAATTGGAAGCAACATCTCCAAAATGACCTTTACGGGGACGTTAAACCTCAAATCAAACAAACAAAAGAGAACACATTCTCCTTATTAACTGTTAAACGGATTCTTTACAGAGGCAAATTCTTTATAACGGCAAAATATATTAGTGAGTAAATACTGCCATTATAACAAGGGTCCTCTGTATTGGATTTTGTGATAAAACAATACTCTCTGACTGTAACTTGAAAGCTAGGAGGAGTAAAATTTGTGCAGAATAGTCTAGTCAAGTGCCTCACCTGGAGATTGAATTTAAGGCCCTTTGAGAGAGAGTGACACAATCACTAGGCTGAAAGATACAAATCATATGCATGTTTGTATTTTTGTATTGGAGTTTAACAGCCCAGTCAACACTATTTTGGAGCTGGTCAGTTTACCTATACACACTTTTCCTGGGCAGGTTTATACGTAAGCGGTTAACCAGTACAGTGCACATTTTTTCGCCAGAAACTGACAACAGCCCTTCTTGAATCAGCGGAAGGGAGAGAATGACCGTAGAAAAGATTTCATTATCAATCTCCACGAAAGAATGTTGCCGACCCGGCAGGTATCGAACCCGCGTCCACCTGATCAACAGTCAGAAGCGCATCCGGCTGAGGTACTGAGGTCGGCATATGCATGTTAACTGGTCAGTTTTTATCCTATGTACCTATAATAATAATAATAATAGTAATAATATAATAGGAATTTTCAAGAATTCTTTGCTTGCATTTAAACTAGTGAAACCTCCGCTTATGATCACCAACTCTCTTCCGCAACCACAACAGTTTCCTTCAAAGCATTTCACTATATATTTAACCTCTAGCTAGAACCATTTAACTAAGCCTAAAACAGCCAGAGCCAATTCAATAGCGAAAAATATGATGTAAAAATAAATATTTCTTCCTGGTGTGTTTATATGCATGTATCTCAAAATTTCCATAAATGCATTGTATTAGGTGAGTAAATGAAAAGAAAACAAGAGGGCCCAATGGCCCTATATCGCTCACCTGTTTGGACCCCAGGGGCATGATTGGCCGGAATTATGTAGGTGACCACTTGCCGTCGCTACATGCTAAATATCTAAGCTCTTGGCCCTGTGGTTTTAGAGAAGAAGATTTTTGAAGCTTTTCCATAAGGAGTCTATTGGAGCAAAGGGGCCCCATGATGTGGCCCATTTGAAACCCAGGGGCATGATTGGCAGGAATTATGTAGGTGACCACTTGCTGTTGCTACATGCTAAATATCTAAGCTCTGGGCCCTGTGGTTTCAGAGAAGAAGATTTTTGAAACTTTTTTCCATTATGAGTCTATGGGAGCTACGGGGCCCCCGGGGTGTGGCCCATTTGGATCCCAGGGGCATGATTGGCATGAATTATGTAGGTGACCACTTGCCCTTGCTACATGCTAAATATGTAAGCTCTGGGCCCTGTGGTTTCAGAGAAGAAGATTTTTGAAGCTTTTTTCCATTATGAGTCTATGGGAGCTAAGGGGCCCCGGAGCTTGGCCCATTTGGACTCCAGGGCCATGATTGGCAGGATTTATGTAGGTGACCACTTGTCGTTGCTACATGCTAAATATCTAAGCTCTGGGCCCTGTGGTATCAGAGAAGAAGATTTTTTAAGCTTTTTTTCCATAATGAGTCTAAAGGAGCTAAGGGGCCCCGGGGCTTGGCCCGTTTGGACCCCAGGGGCATGATTGGCAGGAATTATGTAGGTGACCACTTGCCGTTCCTACGTGATAAATATCTTAGCTCTGGGCCCTGTGGTTTTAGAGAAGAAGATTTTTGAAGCGTTTTTTCCATTATGAGTCTATTTTATTTTATTTTATTTATACAATATTTTAAGAGGGTAACGCTTTTAGCTAGAATAGCTAGTCTACCTGGCGGCCCTCTATAATGATATATACATATATACAACATTACAAGAAAAGCAACATAAAACACATATATTCAATAAAACTCCATATGGTGTATCAATCACAGCTACATTTGGCATCGACTTTGCATACGTGATAAAAAAACAGGATCCTGACCTGCAGGATGGATAGTGATTTTCTATTTAAAATATCTATGAGCGCTTAAAATCAATATGCGTTCCCCATAAAATCTTATTGAATAATTACAACTGAGTATTAAAGACCCAAGTATTTGATATCTCTAAAGTTAAAGACTAATAAATATGATCAAGGAAGCTAGTTCTAAAGTTTAAGACTAATAACTATGCTCTAGGAAGCTAGATGCTTCCTCACGGAAGCTAGGTGTTTCCATGTACAAGAGCATGAGGTAAATGCTATTTTATTAAAAAAGTAAAAAAAAAAAAAAAAAATAAATAAAAAAGTAAAATATAAAAAAAATACAATAAAGTATTAAGCTCTGTTATGTTTGTGAAAAAAGATTTTTTACCGAACGCTTAAAACTGTCAAGTGACGATGATGTTCTCACTTCGCTTGGAAGTGAATTCCATAACTTTGGTGCAGAGCTTGAGAAGGATCCGTCAAACAGAGCTGTTCTCGATCTAGGAACTGACAGGGAGCTAAGGGGCTCTGGGGTGTGGCCCATATGGACTCCAGGGGCAGGATTTATGTAGGTGACAACTTGCCCTTGCTACATGCTAAATATCTCAGCTCTGGGCCCTGTGGTTTCAGAGTAGAAGCTTTTTGAAGCTTTTACCCATTATGAGTCTATAGGAGCTAAGGGGCCCCGGGGCGTGGCTAGTTTGGAACCCAGGGGCATGATTGGCAGGAATTCTGTAGGTGACCACTTGCCATTGCTACATGCTAAATATCTAAACTCTGGGCCCTGTGGTTTCAGAGAAGAAGATTTTTGAAGTTTTTTAGCTCACCTGTCACGTAGTGACGAGGTGAGCTTTTGTGATCACATTTTGTCCGTCGTCCGTCGTGCGTCCGTAAACATTTTCAAATAAGTATATCTCTAATACCCCATGGTCAATCTTGATCAAATTTCATAAGCAGCATCATCAGGTAGGGGGAAAGGCTGCATAAGGTTTTTGGGCTGATCAGATTGGAATTCTGGTTGCTATGGCAACATATAGCTCCCATAGACTTACAATGGGAAAATATTTAAATATCTTCTTCTCTGAAACCACAGGGCCGAAAGCTTAGATATTTAGCATGTAGCAACGGCCAGTGGTCACCTACATAATTCCTGCCAATCATGCCCCTTGGGTCCAAATTGACCACGCCCCGGGGCCCCTTCGCTCCCATAGACTCATAATGGAACAAAAAGCTTAAAAAATCTTCTTCTCTGAAACCACAGGGCCCAGAGCTGAGATATTTGGTATGTAGCAACGGCAAGTGGTAACCTACATAATTCCTGCCAATCATGCCCCTGGGGTCAAAATTGGCCACACCCCGGGGCCCCTTAGCTCCCATAGACTCATAATGGAAAAAAAAGCTTCAAAAATCTTTTTTTCTGAAACCACAGGGCCCAGAGCTTAGATATTTAGCATGTAGCAAAGGCCAGTGGTCACATACATAATTCCTGCCAATCGTGCCCCTGGGGTCCAAATGGGCGACGCTCCGGGGCCCCTTCACTCCCATAGACTCATAATGGAACAAAAAGCTTCAAAAATCTTCTTCTCTGAAACCACAGGGCCCAGAGCTTAGATATTTAGCATGTAGCAATGGCAAGTGGTCACCTACATAATTCCTGCCAATCATTGCCCTGGGGTCCAAATGGGCCACGCCCCGGGGCCCTTTAGCTCCTATAGACTCATAATGGAAAAAAAGCCTCAAAAATCTTCTTCTCTGAAACCACAGGGCCCAGAGCTGAGATATTTGGTATGTAGCAACGGCAAGTGGTAACCTACATAAATCCTGCCAATCATGCCCCTGGGGTCCAAACGAGCCACGCCCCGGGGCCTCTTAGCTCCCATAGACTCATAATGGAAAAAAGCTTCAAAAATCTTCTTCTCTTAAACCACAGGGCCCAGAGCTTAGATATTTAGCATGTAGCAAAGGCCAGTGGTCACCTACATAATTCCTGCCAGTCATGCCCCTGGGTTCCAAATGGGCGACGCTCCGGGCCCCTTCGCTCCCATAGACTCATAATGGAACAAAAAGCTTCAAAAATCTTCTCGGAAACCACAGGGCCCAGAGCTTAGATATTTAGCCTGTAGCAATGGCAAGTGGTCACCTACATAATTCCTGCCAATCATGCCCCTGGGGTCCAAATGGGCAATGCCCCGGGGCCCTTTAGCTCCTATAGACTCATAATGGAAAAAAAAAGCTTCAAAAACCTTCTTCTCTGAAACCACAGGGCCCAGAGCTGAGATATTTGGCATGTAGCAACGGAAAGTGGTCACCTACATAATTCCTGCCAATCATGCCCCTGGGGTCAAAATTGGCCACATCCCGGGGCCCATTAGCTCCTATAGACTTATAATGGAAAAAAAGCTTCAAAAATCTTCTTCTCTGAAACCACAGGGCCCAGAGCTAAGATATTTAGCATGTAGCAACGGCAAGTGGTCACCTACATAATTCCTGTTAATCATGCCCCTGGGTACCAAACGGGCCATGCCCCGGGGCCCTTTAGCTTCTATAGACTCATAATGGAAAAAAGCTTCAAAAATCTTCTTCTCTGAAACCACTGGGCCCAGAGCTTAGATATTTAGCATGTAGCAACGGCAAGTGGTCACCTACATAATTCCTGCCAATCATGCCCCTAGGGTCCAAACGGGCCACGCCCCGGGGCCCTTTAGCTCCTATAGACTCATAATGGAAAAAAAGCTACAAAAATCTTCTCCTCTGAAACCACAGGGCCCAGAGCTGAGATATTTGGTATGTAGCAACGGCAAGTGGTCACCTACATAATTCCTGCCAATCATGCCCCTGGGGTCAAAATTGGCCACATCCCGGGGCCCATTAGCTCCTATAGACTTATAATGGAAAAAAAGCTTCAAAAATCTTCTTCTCTGAAACCACAGGGCCCAGAGCTAAGATATTTAGCATGTAGCAACGGCAAGTGGTCACCTACATAATTCCTGTTAATCATGCCCCTGGGTACCAAACGGGCCATGCCCCGGGGCCCTTTAGCTTCTATAGACTCATAATGGAAAAAAGCTTCAAAAATCTTCTTCTCTGAAACCACTGGGCCCAGAGCTTAGATATTTAGCATGTAGCAACGGCAAGTGGTCACCTACATAATTCCTGCCAATCATGCCCCTAGGGTCCAAACGGGCCACGCCCCGGGGCCCTTTAGCTCCTATAGACTCATAATGGAAAAAAAGCTACAAAAATCTTCTCCTCTGAAACCACAGGGCCCAGAGCTGAGATATTTGGTATGTAGCAACGGCAAGTGGTAACCTACATAATTTCTGCCAATCATGCCCCTGGGGTCAAAATTGGCCACACCATGGGGCCCCTTAGCTCCCATAGACTCATAATGGAAAAAAAGCTTCAAAAATCTTCTCTGAAACCACAGGGCCCAGAGCTTAGATATTTAGCATGTAGCAAAGGCCAGTGGTCACCTACATAATTCCTGCCAATCATGCCCCTGGGTTCCAAATGGGCGACGCTCCGGGGCCCTTGGCTCCCATAGACTCATAATGGAACAAAAAGCTTCAAAAATCTTCTCCTCGGAAACCACAGGGCCCAGAGCTTAGATATTTAGCATGTAGCAACGGCAAGTGGTCACCTACATAATTCCTGCCAATCATGCCCCTTGGGTCCAAATTGGCCACAACCCGGGGCCCCTTAGTTCCCATAGACATTTAATGGAAAAAAAAGCTTCAAAAATCTTCTTCTCTGAAACCACAGGGCCCAGAGCTTAGATATTTAGCATGTAGCAACAGCCAGTGGTCACCTACATAATTCCTGCCAATCATGCCCCTGGGTTCCAAATGGGCGACGCCGGGGCCCCTTCACTCCCATAGACTCATAATGGAACAAAAAGCTTCAAAAATCTTCTTTTCGGAAACCACAGGGACCAGAGCTTAGATATTTAGCATGTAGCAACGACAAGTGGTCAACTACTTAATTCCTGCCAATCATGCCCCTGGGTACCAAACGGGCCATGCCCCGGGGCCCTTTAGCTTCTATAGACTCATAATGGAAAAAAGCTTAAAAAATCTTCTCTAAAACCACTGGGCCCAGAGCTGAGATATTTGGCATGTAGCAACGACAAGTGGTCACCTACATAAATCCTGCCAATCATGCCCCTATGGTCCAAATGGGCCACATCCTGGGGTCCCTTTGCTCCCATAGACTCAAAATGGAAAAAAAGCTTCAAAAATCTTCTTCTCTGAAACCACAGGACCCAGAGTTTAGATATTTAGCATGTAGCAACGGCAATTGGTCACCTACATAATTCCTGCCAATCATGCCCCTGGGTTCCAAATGGGCCACACGCCGGGGCCCCTTTGCTCCCATAGATTCATAATGGAAAAAAGCTTAAAAAATCTTCTCTGAATCCACAGTGCCCAGAGCTTAGATATTTAGCACATAGCAACGGCAAGTGGTCACCTACATAATTCCTGCCAATCATGCCCCTGGGGTCCAAAAGGGCCACACCCCGGGGCCCCTTAGCTCCTATAGACTCATAATGGAAAAAAAGCTTCAAAAATCTTCTTCTCTGAAACACAGGGCCCAGAGCTTAGATATTTAGCATGTAGCAATGGCAAAAGGTCACCAACATAAATCCTGCCAATCATGCCCGTGGGGTCCAAATGGGCCACGCCCCATGCCCCGGGGCCCCTTAGTTCCCATAGACACATAATGGAAAAAATCTTCAAAAATCTTCTTCTCTGAAACCACATGGCCCAGTGCTTAGATATTTAGCATGTAGCAATGACAAGTTGTCACCTACATAAATCCTGCCAATCATGCCCCTGGGGTCCAAATGGGCCACACCCTGGGACCCCCTAAGCTCCCATAGACTCATAATGGAAAAAAACTTCAAAAATCTTCTTCTCTGAAACCACAGGGCCCAGAGCTTAGATATTTAGCATGTAGTAACAGCAAGTGGTCACCTACATATTTCCTGCTAATCATGCCCCTGGGGTTCCAAATGGGCCACACCCTGGGGCCCCTTAGCTCCCATAGACTCATAATGGAAAAAGCTTAAAAAATCTTCTTCACAGAAACTGTGAAGCACAGAACATAGTCATTAGTGTATAGCAACATAAAATAGGCAGCTACATAAATCCTGCTAACCCTGCCCCTGGGGTCAAAATTGGCCATGCCAGAGCTCATCACCTCCAATAAACTTATAATGGAAAAAACTTAAAAAATCTTCTTCTATGAAACCATAAGGCCCAGAGCTTAGATTTTTAGTATGTAGCAATGTCAAGTGGCCACCTACATAAATCCTGCCAGTTATGCCCCTGGGATCCAAATTGGCCACACCCCAGGGCTCTTTAGCTTCCATAGACTTACAATTGGAGAAACTTCAAAAATCTTCTTCTCTGAAACCACAGGGCCCTTATAATGAAAAAAAAACAAAAAAAACTTAAAATGGGGAAAAAAATCTTCAAAAATCTTCTACTCTGAAACCATAAGTCCCAGAGCTTAGGTATTTAGCATGTAGCAATGTCGAGTGGTTGCCTACATAAATCCTGCCAATCATGCCCCTGCGGTCCAAATCCTGTGGCCCCTTAACTCCAACAAACTTATAATGGAAAAAAGCTTCAAACATCTTCTTTGAAACCATGAAGTACAGACCTTAGTTATTTAGTATATAGCAACACAAAATGGTCGCCTACATAAAGCTTGCCAACCGTGCCCTTTGGGTCAAAATTGGCCAAGCCCCAGGGCTCATTAGCTCCTATAGACTTATACTGGAAAAAACTTAAAAAAATCTTTTTCTCCAAAACCATAAGGCACAGATATTGTTTGATTTGAGGTTTTACATCCCCGTCAACACTGTATAGGTCATTTTGGAGATGTCTCTTCCAATTTTGTGGGACTTTTACCCGACATTGGGATGAAATTACATCTCAAGCCCTGTCGCCCAATGAAACCAGTAGGGTTTATAAGCATGGACACCACTTTGCCTGAGAAGCCTCCGTGGTCGAGTGGTTACGCTACTCGCCTTGTAAACCAGGGGTCGCAGGTTCGATCCCGGGCTTCTCCAGACTTTCGGATGGGTCTTTAAACCGAGGTCCCGTCTCCGTATGACCTTAGCTGTTGGTGGGACGTAAAACTGAAACACTCACTCACTCACTCACCACTTTGCCTGAGCTAAGATATTTAGTATGTAGCAATGTCAAGTGGTCTGCTACACTAATGATTTTCTGGTAAACAGGTGAGCGATATAGGGCCATTGGGCCCTCTTGTTTTAGCTCACCAGAGCCGAAGGCTCCGGGGGAGCTTATAGGATAGGCAGTTGTCCGGCGGCGTCTGCGTCAACACTTTCAAACGACATCTCCTCTAAAGCCACTGGGCCGATTGGGCCCAAATTTTATTTGTAGCATTCTTGGGCTGGGGGATTGATAGTTTGTGTTTTTTATGAAAATCAGCTCATTAGTTTGGTTGCTATGGCAACTTAGAGTTTCCATAGACTTATAATGGGGAAAATTGAAAAATGGCATTTACTGCCAAGCCTCTGCAGATATTTTGACAAAACTTTCATAGAAAAGTTCCTTAGGCAATCTACTACCTGTCATATGATTTTAGGCCTACTGCTCATTTCTATTGGTTGCCATGGAAACCAAAATAAAAAAAATAGAAAAAAAATACTTCAAAAATCATCTCCTCAGAAACCCAATGCTCTATTAGGCTGAGAGTTTTTGGAAATATTCACCATATTTTCCTTTATAGGTTTTGTGTTTTTTTTATAAAATTTGGCTCCGTAGTTTGGTTGCTATGGCAACTTAGATTTTCCATAGACTTATAATGGGGAAAATTGAAAAATGGCATTTGCTGCCAAGTTATTGCAGATATTTTGACAAAACTTTTATAGAAATGTTCCTTGAGTAAATGTCTCTCAGCCACCTCTAACCATATATATTGTTGTTCCTTATGATAAGACACATTCATTGATGTCAACCTGGAGGTCTCCCGGGTCAAGCCGGGCCTTGCCCCACCCCACCACTTCACAAAAGGCTATATATCTCAGAAACTGTTCAGAGCCTCACCCCTAAACCATATATAATTATCTTCTTTGTGATAAGACACATTCAAATAACACTAGCTTGAGAGTCATCCGGACTGCCTGGGTCATGCCCCACTGCTTTACTTCATTAAAAGCCATATCTCTCAGAAATCATTCCGATCCCCACCCATAAACTATAATATTCTTGTTTCTTATGATAAGACTTATTCAGTCACACCAACCTGGGGGTCACTTTGTGCTAGGGCAATGCGCCCCACCCCTCCACTTTAAAAGGCCATATATTTCAGAAACCATTCAAATCCCCACCCCATAATCATATATGTTCTTGTTCCTTATCAATAGCACACCCACTTGGGGGTCGCAGGGGCCATTCCTCTCCTCTCCATGTCTTAGAAAGGCCTCATATATCAGAAACCATTCACATTCCCACCCATAAACCATATATATATATTCTTGGTCCTTATAGGGACAACAATCTTTCGCTTTCCTGGGATCAACAGGACATGCCCCAACCCCTCCACTGCTTAAGAGGCCTTATAACTCCGGTATACAGATCACCACTGCTACACCATATATATTCTTATTCCTTATGATAAGATGCATTTAGTGATACCAACCAGGGCTCCATTGGGTCCATGCACCACGCCCTCTACTTAATAAAAGGCCGAATGTTTCAGATAATGAGTCCAGATGGATGCTCATTTGGATATAGGGGTTCACTTGGGAGACTTTATAATTGGTAGATTAAAATGATAGCATGTTAAAATACATGGCTGTCACTGGGCAGTCCCACCTGAGCTCTGGTGAGCATAGTGGCCCATGGGCCTCTTGTTTCACTAATAGTTTCACAAATTCTGCAAAAACAGAAGCATGAACATGTTGAAGGGGGAAAAAACCACTGCAAATTAGAAAGCACCTTGTTCACAGTTTTGTTTTTACACTTTTTTTTAGAATTCCATTTCTGATTTGAATTGTCAGTATTGTCACAGTAGAACATTAAGTACTAAATGTCATTTACTGACTGACGGTTGTTTTTAAGGTAACCGGGCGCCATGGGTACATAGGGGCTACCCCCAGTTCGCCATCTGGGATTAGTTGTAGGTACTGCTCTTTTCCCTAGGCTGCCAATATGCTGACTCCAGTCTGCTTGACAATTATCAGCTAGCCGATTGGGAGTAAGGTGACTTCTTTAGCGGAGGATGTGAGAAGTAGGTCAATCCCACCTCCCCCATTCCCCGCTCAAGATGTCATGTAGGCATACAACGCACCCAATGTTAAGCGTTTGTCCTGTAAAATGGGCAGTCCTCTGGCGGGTTTCGAATTTTGAATGCAAATGCAGACCAATGGTCAGGCTCTAGAATGTGGTGACACTTTGCCAATTCCGGCTGCAAAATGTGTCAGTACACAGCCCTTTGTCTGACCGAGGAAAAAAGCTTCTCATGCATTATCGGTTTTGGCTTCCATTAGTCTCTACCCCCACCTCTGCCATGGTAGAGAAAACGCCTATGGACACGGTGCTTGTTAAAGGGTGATAATGCATGTAATTTTGAATTTTGAACGGCGGCCAAAAGTGAGCCAGGAAGGGTTACTATTAGACCAGCCAATTTCGGCTATTGCAAAATGTCCTAGTACCCGTGCTCTGCCACCCTGAAGACACTCCTATGCTTTGTGTCTACCCCCCAGGTCTCTACCAGGGTAATCTTGGTAGTATCATGTACTACTGGCCCCTAACTGCGTTGTGTTGGGGTGTCATGTTTTGGTGTTTTGGTTGTTGCTTTTCTCTTAGTTTGTGGTTAATCCAGCCAATCAGTGTGCAGTGAGTGACCTCTATTGCGGAGGATGCGAAAAGAGGTCAATCCTATTTTGGTTCTTAGCTTTTGTAGTTTATGAAAAAGTGATGCTTTCGTCGACGTAGGATGTCAAGCTCTTATAAAATCTTAAGTGGGTCAATTGGGACCGGACCGCCATGTTTGCATATCATTATCTCATCCTACGTGAAGGAAGATATCATAGTAGGAGTATATGGGTTGTAATGCAGTATCGATTAATTCTGATTGTGTGTGTTAATGTTGTATCCCTCTTTTGTTCAGGATCAATGTAGTTAGGCTTATAATGTTTACGCATAGGTGTGTCTTCTTAGTGGTGAAAAGTTGTGTAGTTTGGCAAAGGCAAGTATGCGGCTAACCAGCCATTGTGCAATTTCGCTTTTATTTCATTTTGAACGGTCGGTCTAAAAGGCTTTTTTAAGGGTCTTCCTGTGTCCAAATCCCTATCAAATTTGGTCTTTACCATTGCCCGGCCTATTAAATTGTTCTGTATTTGACCTATTCCAGAAATGTATGTTCCGTTCTGACAGCCTTGCTGTCTTCGCTTCGCACATTTCCGGGTTTCATCAGGAGGGTGTCCCCAAGGGGGCCTTATCGAGGCAGCCTTCTGGGCACCCAGCTGATGACTTCTCGGTAGCAGTCCTACACGAGGTATGGTGGGATTCCCTGTCAAGGATCCCCGTGTACCTGCAAGAGAAATTATGATTATTGTATATTGGAGTTAGGGTTAGGGTTAGGGCTAGGGTTAGGGTTACATAAGCCTAAGTTTAGACTTGTCTATCACCGATGTGTTGTGTCGGCGGAGCACTCATAAGTGCAAAGCAAATGAGCTGCAACCACAGCGCCCCGCTTCGGCTCAACCGGCTCTAGTCCAAGTCATGTAGGGTAGGGTCTGTAAGGGGTAGAAGCAGTGCTCATGTAACCACTGTATAAGAATGTGTGGGTTTTGTGTTCCCCCCCCCGCACCCATGCAACCGGGGACCCCGGGCCACTGTCCCGGAAACGGCCAGTCCGCCCAAGGTGGGGGAATCATGTCCCTAGGGGCACCAGCCCGAAGCCCCCAGGTGCACGGAGAGGCAGAAATATGAGAATGGGGCCTGTATGTATGGGTTGGGTAGCATACGCAGCACTGTTAAATTCTTAGTAAAAATGATTCACCTGTTCGCGACGGCGCAGGCCAGAAGCATAATGCGGTCACGGTCTGATTGGGAAAGTGCCCCCACCTAGGTTGCAACCAGCCCATGCCCCAGCAAGCACGCGATCACGACCAGGCGCAATTTTTGATTTAAATAATTTATTTAGAAAGAGACTTATATGTATCCGTACCCGACGCGCACCGCGACACGCCGGGAGCCAGGAGCTCCTGTAGACTCATAATGGAAAAAAGCTTCAAAACTCTTCTTCTCTGAAACCACAGGGCCCAGAGCTGAGATATTTGGCATGTAGCAACGGCAAGTGGTCACCTACATAATTCCTGCCAATCATGCCCCTGGGGTCCAAATTGGCCACACCTTGGGGGCCCTTAGCTCCCATAGACTCATATTGGAAAAAAAAGCTTCAAAAATCTTCTTCTCTGAAACCACAAGGCCCAGAGCTTAGATATTTAGCATGCAGCAACGGCCAGTGGTCACCTACATAATTCCTGCCAATCATGCCCCTGGGTTCCAAATGAGCCACGCCCGGGGCCCCTTCGCTCCCATAGACTCATAATGGAAAAAAGTTTCAAAAATCTTCTTCTCTGAAACCACAGGGCCCAGAGCCTAGGTATTTTGCATGTAGCAACGGCAAGTGGTTACTTACATAATTCCTGCCAATCATGCCCCTGGGGTCCAAATTGGCCACACCCCGGGAGCCCTTAGCTCCCATTGACTCATAATGGAAAAAAAAAGCTTCAAAAACCTTCTTCTCTGAAACCACATGGCCCAGAGCTTAGATATTAAGCATGTAGAAACGGCAAGTGGTCACCTACGTAATTCCTTCCAATCATGCCCCTGGGGTCCAAACGAGCCACGCCCCGGGGCCTCTTAGCTCCTATAGACTCATAATGGGAAAAAGCTTCAAAAAGCTTCTTCTCTGAAACCACAGGGCCCAGAGCTGAGATATTTAGCATGTAGCAACGGCAAGTGGTCACCTACATAATTCCTGCCAATCATGCCCCTGGGGTTCAAAAGGGCCCAAGCCAGGGCCCCTTAGCTCCCATAGACTCATAATGGAAAAAAGCTTCAAAAATCTTCTTCTCTGAAACACAGGGCTCAGAGTTTAGATATTTAGCATGTAGCAACGGCAATTGGTCACCTACATAATTCATGCAATTCCTGCCAATCATGCCCCTGGGTTCCAAATGGGCCATATGTAGGGGCCCCTTTGCTCCCAAAGACTCATTATGGAAAAAAGCTTCAAAAATCTTCTTCTCTGAAACCGAAGGGCCAAGAGCTTAGATATTTAGTACGTAGCAACGGCAAGTGGTCACCTTTATAATTTCTGCCAGTCATGCCCCTTGGGTCCAAAAGGGCCACGCCCCGGGGCCCCTTAGCTCCTTTAGACTCATAATGGAAAAAAAAAGCTTCAAAAATCTTCTTCTCTGAAACCACGGGGCCCAGAGCTTAGATATTTAGCATGTAGCAATGGCAACCTACATAAATCCTGCCAATCATGCCCGTGGGGTCCAAATGGACCACACCCTGGGGCCCCTTAGCTCCCTTAGCCTCATAATGGAAAAAAGATTCAAAAATCTTCTTCTCTGAAACCACAGGGTCCAGAGCTTAGATATTTAGCATGTAGCAACGGCAAGTGGTCACCTACATAATTCCTGCCAATTATGCCCATGGGTTCCAAACGGGCCACACCCCGGGGCCCTTTGGCTCCTATAGACTCATAATGGATAAAAGCTTAAAAAAATCACAGCGCCCAGAGCTTAGATATTTAGTACGTAGCAAAGTAAGTGGTCACCTATATAATTCCTGCCAATCATGCCCCTGGGGTCCAAAAGGGCTACGCCCTGGGGCCCCTTAGCTCCTATAGACTCATAATGGAAAAAAATCTTCTTCTCTGAAACCACAGGTCCCAGAGCTTAGATATTTAGCATGTAGCAATGGCAAGTGGTCACCTACATAAATCCTGCCAATCGTGCCCATGGGATCCAAATGGGCCACGCCCTGGGGCCCCTTAGCTCCCATAGACTCATAATGGAAAAAAGATTCAAAAATCTTGTCTGAAACCACAGGGCCCAGAGCTTAGATATTTAGCATGTAGCGACGGCAAGTGGTCACCTACATAATTCCTGCCAATCATGCCCCTGGGGTCCAAACAGGTGAGCGATATAGGGCCATTGGGCCCTCTTGTTTATGTTGAATTGTCATGGTAAAAACATACCTTATTTGTGAATGACCAAATGTTTTTATTGATTTGTTTTTCTGTGAAGTTGTATCTTTTCATTAAACTTAATTTGGCTATCACCATAAAACATTTATGAAACAAATATTCAGTAGAGGCAGATATAATGGGAAATCTTACCAGGCCCTTTGTACTCAGTTCGTCGTGTATGTATGTCCATGTATTGGTAACTGAATTTTTATGCCGGCCTCGGTAGCTCAGTCGGATGCGCGTCTGACTGGTGATCAGGAGGAAGCGGGTTCGATACCTGCCGGGGTCGGCAATATTCTTTCGTGGAGATTGATCATGAAATCTTTTCTATGGCCATTCTCTACCTTCCGCTGATTCAAGAAGGGCAGTTGTCAATTTCTGACGAACGAATGTGCACTGTACTTGCTAACCGCTTACGTATACGCTTGTCCAGGAAACATGTGGATAGGTAAGCTGACCGATTAAAAAATGAGCAGGTCAGTTTACCTAAACGTAAGCAGTTAACCAGAATGGTGCACATTCTTGATCAATCTCCACGAAAGAATGTTGCCAATCCCAGTAGGTATCGAACCCACGTCCAGTTAGACGTGCACCCTACTGAGCTACCGAGGCCGGCCTAGAGAAACGGGAGACAAAAAATAAAACCAGAGGACCAGTGGTCCTGTAAACGCTCACCTGACACCTGGTCCTGGTGTACATTTTAATGTTTTTATATATGTATATAGCCTCAGAGCAGGGGTACACAACTTGTGGGGACAAAATTTTGATGTCTAACAGTGTCCTATTCAAAAGCGTAAGTCAGCAAATTTGACATTACTGTAAAATAGGTCAAGATCAACCCAGGGTCACCATTTGAACAAATTATGATAGGCCCGAGTACCATATGCTACATGCCAAGTTTCAAGGCCATTGGCCTTACGGTTCTTGAGAAGAAGAATTTCAAAGTTTCTTTACCATATATGGGCATGGTGGCCATCTTGGTCATGTGATCTAGACCATGTTGGCAGCTTTTCATTTGTTCAACTCCCAAAGGCTTCATATTGAATTTCACTTCAATTGGCTCAGTAGTTTCTGAGAAAAAATGTTTGAAATATGGAACCTGCGTGACCTTGGTCTAAGGTCAATTAATGACCTTGACCTTTCTTACACATAGATCTTCATGTATTCAGCTACTTTACCTTATCTACTAATTTTGGTGACACTGTCTTCAATGGTTTCCTAAAAATCCATTATTTTCACTTTTTCCCATGCAAAAGCCTAAGTCGGCAAATTTGACATTGCTGTAAAATAGGTCAAGGTCAACTCGGGGTCACCATTTGTACAAACTATGATGGGCCTGAGTACCATATGCTACATGCCAAGTTTCAAGGCCATTGGCCTTACGGTTCTGGAGAAGAAGAATTTTTAAGGCTTTTTACCATATATATAGGCGTGACGGCCATCTTGGTCATGTGATCTAGACCGTATTGGCATTTTTTCATTTGTTCAACTCACAAAGGCTCCATATTAAATTTCACTTAAATTGGCTCAGCAGTTTTGGAGAAAAAAATGTTTGAAATATGGATCCTGAATGACGTTGGTCTAAGGCCAGTGAATGACCTTGACCTTTCTGACCCATAGATCTTCATGTATTCAGTTACTTTACCTGATCTACAAATTTTGGTGACACTGTCTTCAATGGTTTTCCTATAAATCCATTATTTTCACTTTGCCCCATGCAAAAGCCTACTTCGGCAAATTTGACATTGCTGTAAAATAGGTCAAGGTCAACCCGGGGTCACCATTTGTACAAACCATGATGGGCCCGAGTACCATATGCTACATGCCAAGTTTCAAGGCCACTGGCCTTATGGTTCTGGAGAAGAAGATTTTTGAAGGCTTTTTACCATATATTGGCATGGCGGCCATCTTGGTCATGTGATCCAGACCCCGCGAACAAACTTTCGTTCCCCCATCCCATTGAGGCTCCATATGAAATTTGGCTTTGATTGGCCCTGCAGTATATGAGAAGATCTTTGAAAATGGTGGACAGACGGACGACGGACCATGGCTATACTATAAGCTCACCTATGAGCCTAAAGGCTCAGGTGAGCTAATAAAACAGAAAATACTCAGATACCTTCAATTTATTTAATAACTGTGTCTAAAACTTGTGTGTACAGAGTGATCTTGATCCACACTGTTTGCAAACATTACTCAAACACTGTTGCCTCATCCGAGTCGATTATAACGTGCAGCCACAACATATACTACTGACAAGAAATAAGGAAGTTTATCCCAAATTATCTGTGGAACACATCCTAACAAAATCCTAAAAATATGTTGTAGGTCCATGTTAAGAGTTAATGAAAAATATCACAATGTATACACAAACGAAAATAAACAAGAACAATTTAAGTGTGAAAAAGGTAATTAAGAAAGCAAGGAAACATGACCAGTCAACAGTACTGATGGATCTACTGTCAACGAGGCGGTTATAACGAGCACCCACAGCCTATGTTTGCATTATGAAAAAGAAAACTATCAGAAAAATAGCCAATTTGGAGATGAGAGAGAGAGAGAGAGAGGAAGTGGCGGAAAACACTCGGTAGCGCAGAAACTAGAAAAGATCACCTAGAAGGGAGAGAAATAATAAGATTACCTCCCAGTATATGCAGTCCGTTTTATATTTCCCAGAACACACATAACACACGTAAGTTTTCACCATTGTGA
Source organism: Lucinisca nassula (assembly GCA_963580285.1). NCBI lineage: Eukaryota > Metazoa > Mollusca > Bivalvia > Lucinida > Lucinidae > Lucinisca > Lucinisca nassula. The sequence goes on from OY757014.1 coordinate 119,055,708, forward strand.
AAAATGACTAAATGTAAAGTACTGACTGACTGTTGTTTTTAAGGTAACGGGGCGCCAAGGGCACATAGGGGCTACCCCCAGTTCGCCGACTGGGATTGGTTGTAGGTGCTGCTCTTTTCCCTAGGCTGCCAATATGCTGACTCCTGTCTGCTTGACAATTATCAGCTAGCCGATTGGGAGTTAGGTGACTTCTTTCGTGGAGGATGTAAGAAGTAGGTCAATCCTACCTCTCCCATTTCCCGCTCAAGATGCCATGTAGACACAGAGGGCACCCAATGTTAAGCGTTTGTCCTGTGAAATGAGCAGTCCTCTGGCGGGGTTCGAATTTTGAATGCAAATGCAGACCAATGGTCGGGCTCTAGAATGTGGTGACACGTTGCCAATTCCGGCTGCAAAATGTGTCAGTACACAGCCCTTTGTCTGACCTAGGAAAAAAGCTTCTCATGCATTATCGGTTTTGGCTTCCATTAGACTCTACCCCCACCCCTGTCATGGTAGAGAAAACGCCTGTAGGCACGGTGCTTGTTAAAGGGTGAAAATGCATGTAATTTTGAACTTTGAACGGCGGCCAAAAGTGAGCCAGGAAGGTTTACTATTAGACCAGCCAATTTCGGCTATTGCGAAATGTCCTAGTACCCATGCTCTACCATCCTGAAAACACGCCTATATTTTGTCTCCACCTCCCAGATCTCTACGACGGGCCTCCAGGGACGGCCACTCTAGCTCATTAAGCATGTCACCGACGCTACTTCTATTTCGCCATCGCCTACAGGTCCATCGAGCAGCTGTCCTCTCCACCTGCTGAGTTTTAACATAGGGATGCCAAATGGGTGATGCATATTCAAGTTTGGGGCGAACCAATGTTTTATATGCAACATCCTTTTTCTGCCTAGGTGCAAAAGGCCAAAAGCCAAGTTCCGTCTAAGAAATCCTAAAGTCCCAGTTGCTTTAGATGTAATCTCAGAGATATGTTGACCCCAATCAAGATCGTCAGTGATGGTGATACCAAAATATTTGGCGGATTGAACATGCTCCAAAATTTGCTGGTGAAGAGTATAGTCAAACCAATTTGCTTGTCCGGAGGGTGTCGTGACACCCTCATTGAGTGAGATTTGGCCACATTGAACTTCATTTGCCAATTGGCCTCCCACTGTGCAAGTTGATCCAGGTCATCTTGTAAAATAAGACAGTCAGAAGGAGAATATATACAGGACACAATCATCAGCAAACAAACGGACCGATGCCCTGATAAATCATCAGCAAACAAACGGACCGATGACCTGATATTATCGGGGAGATCATTAATGAAAACCAAGAAAAGGACCGGTCCAAGGACCGAACCTTGGGGGACTCCAGATAAAACAGGGACTGGATCAGATGCTTGGTCATCAAGTACAACTTGTTGTGAGTGCCCAGAGAGCCATGAGCTAATCCACGTATGTGTGGATCCTCTTATCCCATAGTACTTCAGTTTATGTAATAGCCTTCTGTGAGGTACCTTGACTGATTTGAAGAAGAAATTTAAACATAAACCTTTTTTATGTTTATTGCAAAAAAAAAAAAATAGTCTAAATATTAAATGGTATGGATCTATTTTAATTTAAGCAGTGACGATAAAATATCCATGTTATTTTATTAACAAACATCCTCATTACCACTGAAATGCTATTCAACTAATTCAAAAACTGAAGAAAAAAGAACAAAATACAATGTAATTGCAATAAATTTCCTTGCACTAAAATAGCTTCTACTGATATTTTTCAGATGAAACGGTTTGATATTTTTCTTATTTCTAGTCCAAATATAGATTGTGCTTGTGATTGTTAGAACTGCCTCAATAAGGAAGTTCTAACGAGTACCCACAATCCAAATATATATGAGTGCTTGTTAGAACTGCCTCAAAGAGGTGGTTCTTACTAGTATCCACAATTTACGTTTTTGAGCAAAAATAAGGAAAGCTAGAAATTGTGTATGTAAAACGCTATGCCCCCAATCATATGCTTGCCCCTAAATGCCAAAATTTTCAAAGGGTCATAACTGAAGAAAAATTTTCATTTTTTTTTTTAATATTAAAAGGGTCATCTACTCCCCATTCCCTGTCAGTCCGTTAAGGATCAAGGCAACAGCTTGAACAGTTTTTTTTTAAATATCTTGCTTACAAGAAAGCAACACCATTAAATGGCCAGAAATTGCAAAGGACCATAACTCCAAACAAAATTCAATTTAATTGCTGGTTGAAACTTTAATTGGTTGATCTACTCCTCAGTCCCAGTCAGTATACCAAATATCAAGGCTCTAGCTCAGATACTTTTTCAATAATCTTGCTAACAAGATTTCAATATTATTTCATTAATAGAAAAATAACTCGAAAATGGGAGATAATTTGGATAATAAAAAATATGGGTCATTTATATCTTCATGTGAATTCCATATGTGAAATTGAAAGCACTAGCATACATGGTTCCACGGTCATGCTATGCAAAAGAAAGCAAGATAATTTAATGACCAGAAATTGCAAAGGGCCATAAATCCAACAAAATTTTATCAAATTGGTTGAAAATTTAATCAGGCGATCTCCTCCGCAGTCCCAAACAGTATACCAAATATCAAGGTTCTAGCTCAAAAACTTTTCCAGATATCTTGCTAACGACATTTCAGTGTTATTTTATTAACCCATTTTGTACCGGAAACGCCAAAACGGATACCCTGGTAAACAGCACAGGCCCAGATCAGATGCCACAGAATGCGGCGTGTGATCAGGGACTACAATGTTTGCAAAAAGTTCAGCCATTTTCCAAATCAGTTTTAATGATAACACAACCTGTCAACCCCAGATTCTGAAATGGACTCTTGCTATATATAAGGAGCAAGATCCCATTGGGTACAAAAAAAAAAGGCTAAAAGAAAAATAACTTAAAAATGGGAGATAACTTGGATGAGAAAAAAGTATACAGGTCCACTATTTTTCCATGAGGAATCCATATATGATATTTCAAAACAATGGCATGCATGATTCTAAAGTTATGCTTTGCACAAGAAAGTCACACAATTAAATTGCCAGAAATTGCAAAGGGTCATAATTCCAACAAAATTTCATTAAATTAGTTCAGTAAAAATTTTACCAGATGATCTCCTCCTGCTATTTTATTTAAAAGGTAAATAACTCGAACAGGGGAGATAATTCGGATAAGAAAAAATGCGGGTCGGCTATTTTTTTCATGAGGGAACCATCATAATGAATTTCAAAACACTAGCATACAAGTTATGCTATGCTCAAAAAAGCAACACTATTAAATGGCACAAAATTTCACTAAATTAGTTGAAATTTAATCAGGTGATTTCCTCAGTCCCAGTTAGTAAACCAAATATCAAGGCTCTAGCTCAAATACTTTTTTCAGATATGTTGCTAACGAGATTTCTATGCCATTTAATTAAAAGGGAAATAACTCGAAAAGGGTAAATAATTCCGATAAGAAAAAAATATGAATCAACTTCCATGAGGAATCCATATGTAAATTTCAAAACACTAGCATACGCAGTTTTTAAGTTATTATATGCACAAGAAAGCATGTTGCAATGTTGGTGGCATAATAATGAATACCACCTACCAACTTTAGAACCGCCCCCACCCATAGGGGGTTGAAGAAATATATGGGCTGCAAGATGCTTCCACGCAGAGCTGAATCCGGCCCGCACACTAGTACTGGTAAACCGCTTAGAAGATCTAAGCCTGTCCAGGAACCGCGGTACGAGGCGGACCGTCCATGCTAATAAACCCTATTGGTTTCATTGGGCGACAGGGCTTGAGATGTCATTTCATCTCAATGTCGGGTAAAAGTCCCACAAAATTGGAAGAAATGTCTCCAAAATGACCTTTACAGTGTTGAAGGGGACGTTAAACCTCATATCAAAAAAAAAAAAAAAAAAAAAAAAAACAGCTTAGAAACTGTGGTTTAGAGCAGTCTTGATATAATGCTTCCTTACATTGGTCAAACATCGCATTATTTTATGGAGATTTTATATATTTTTTCTTATTTCTGCTTGTGGTGCTCTTTTGAAGTACCAACAATTTTTAAGCAATACTACAAATAATGAAAATTTTACAATAATAAGCCCTACTTTTCTCAAAAGCAAATGAGGGTAAGTAAGGTTTTTAATTATATTGATTGTAAAGATGATATTTTTTCCCTTCACCCATCGGGGCTTTGAGAAATAAATTGGGCTGCAAGGTGCTTCGACGCAAAGCTGAAACTGACCACACATGAGTACTGGTAAACCGCTTAGAAGGACTAAGCCTAACCAGGCAAAGTGGTGTGAGTCCGACTGTCCAGTGCAAAAAGCCTTTGGTTTCATTGGGCGGCAGGGCTTGAGATTTCATTTCATCTCAATGTTGTGTAAAAGTCCCACAAAATTGGAAGCAAGTCCCCAAAATGACCTAAATAGTGTTGACGGGGACCTTAAACCTCAATTCAAACAAACAAACGAATAATGATAATTTTACTGGTTGTCAAAAAAGAGAAAGGGTGAGTTATAGTGCATTCAAGTACACATCTTCATTTTTTTTTCTGCTGAAATCTTATATATTCCAAACTTGGGTAATGGATGCACATTAGAACCACCTCATTGTTGCAGTTTTTTTTTCAGTTTGGACCCAAATCTGATCAGGGTCCACACTGCATGCATGCAAAAATATGTTTGAAAAGTTTGCAAGAAGATATAGCTGCTGACATATATATAATCCTTTACTGTGAGTTAACAGTGTAAACCAGCAGCACCAGATCTGGGTCTACACTGTTTGCAAAACCAGACACATGATTCCGGTCAAGATTCTATAGATAACCCTTCGATGTAACATTCTGATCTAGACAGCTGGGCAATAGCTCACCGTAAAGGTAAAATGGTAAAAAGAAAAATCGCGAAAAAAATATTCTAATCCAGGCTGTTTCGTTTAATCCTTCAACTCCTCTACTGTGAGCAGACTGTGTAGACCCTGATCAGACTCTGTAGCACTCTGTTGCATCTTATAGGAGTCTACGCTGTTTACAAACCCAACACATGTTTCCAGTCCGGATTCTTTAGATAACCCTCTTACGTAACATTCACAGCTATAAGAAAAGCATAGCTATTTTCTATAAATAATTGTTACATGGATAGAAAAAGTCATGTGGATATCAACATCGAAAAGCTTCTGTGCTTAGAAACTTTGGGAGGATTGAAAACAAATGACCAAATAAAAAAGCAACTGAATATATATATAGAATGTAATTTTGGCTTTCCCCAATTGTTGTTTCCATTAGGGTCTTCCCCAATTGTTGTTTCCATTAGGGTCTAATTATTTCATGTTTGGGTTTCTTTCCCTTTGGTGTCTCTGATAACTGTATCGATACCTGACCATTGCTTTCACTTCTATTTTGACCATGAATCAACGCTTTAAAAAGTCCATGGGACCAACGATTGGCTGACGTCGATATGCCATTCTTGCCTCGAGTAGTATTTACGATGTAGGTTCTGGCACACAATGATGATGGTCGGACGTTGGCCGATATTGACTGGATATTGTCCTACGTCATATCCAGTCAATATCGGTTCTACTTCCGCTTAGCAACGCCTTACTCGGAGAAGGCTCGTCCATAGCGACCATATAAAGCAAAGTGTAACTGACCGTGAAAGCTCTTTTGCATGTCTGTAATTTGTGTCAACATGTCGTACTAGTATTATGACTGTTTGCCCGATGAAGTAAAAGTCTGTTATGATGGTAAATTGGAGGCAATTTACATGAATGAATGTCCAAACAAGCTACCTGCTGGCGCATGGGTTAACAATCCGACGCCCGATTTTGAATGGGGTGATTTGTATACGCACCTTATTGATTCACCAGCAAAGTGAAATTAATTAATTGACCAAATGGTTAATAGTTTACAAATTTAGTTAATTTAAGAAAGAAGATGCCTTGTTCAGAATTCTGTAGCGAACCCCCGCCAGATATAAGTTTAAAATACAACAACAACAACAAAAATCGATATTTCTGACATTGTGAATTTAATAAAGACAATATACATGTTATTTATTTATTTATTTATAGATCTGCACTAAAGTACTTTATCTTTTTGCACATGCCTATTCAAATATGTTGAATTTTTTATCAACTGAAAACTTGAAAAAAAAAATGTTTGGTTCTTACGAGTGCCCACATTGTAGGTTTGGAGCAGAATGTATTCTTCTCTATGCCCCATTTATTTCCCTCTATAAAATTGTGGGGTTTAAGGGGGTAAAATTTATAAAGGCATATTTTATGATGTAATAAAATATGTGGGGGAATACAAAATTTCTTTATCTCTGTCCCAAGACATAGATTGTGGGTACTCGTTAGAACCGCCTCAATTAGTACCCACAACCTATGTCAGGCTTGCACGCACAAATGATTACACCTACTGCAGTTTTGTTAACTCCTTTCAGTTTTTCGACGAAACTTTGAACACCAAATTGTGACTAAATGTCAATTTGATGATTTTTTCGACGAAAATTCTACCATAAACTGGTTCGATGAACAGTATCATTTGATGGAAAGATACATTAAACCAAGCGGTCTTAAGGCCCCCGCCCATCCAGGCTTGAAGAAATAGATGGGTTGGATGATGCTTCCGTGCAGACCTGAAACCGACCTGCACACGGGTACTGGTAAACCTCTTAGAACTAAGCTTGCCTAGGCAAAGTGGTGGGAGTCGGACCACCCATGTTTATAAACCCTATTGGTTTGATCGGGCGATATTGCTTGAGATGGCACGTCATCAAAATGTATGGTAAAAGTCCCACAAAATAGGAAGCAACGTCTCCAAAATGACATTTACTGTGTTGACGGGGACGTTAAACCTCAAATCAAACAAAACAAACCAAGTGGTCTTCAACCAAATGTCACGAAAGTCTTCCAAGCAGAGCTGCACGAGTACTGGTAAGCTACTCAGTAGGTTTAAGTCTGCCACTGGACGATAGGGCTGGAGATGTCATTCATTTCAGTGACCAGATAAAAGCCCCACAAAATTGGAAGCAGCGCCTCGGAATGACGTGCTGTTGACAGGGATTTTAAACCTCAACCATTTTTTGCACTTCGTCCTACAAAAACTTTTAGCCTGCCGGACAACCATCTTAGTAAAGAAAAGTCTTAGTAAAAGAAATTAATATTCTGACCAAAATATGCATTCAGTCCTACAGATACTGATACAATCCTACAAAAGATTTAGGGAAGATGATCTAAAACCCTTGTTGAAAACAAAAAAACATTCCTTTGCAAACAGTGAAGGCCCAGATCAGATGGCTTCTTATAAAGACATTCTGATCAGGATCTAGGCATTCAGTTTGTTGTTGCTGTATATCCATAATACATTTTATCGCTATTTATAACCACTAGTAATATCTTGTGCACAGATATTCAATTTGCGAAGCTGGCCTCAGTAGCTCAGTCTGATGTTTGTTTTTGTTTTGAGGTTTAACGTCCCCGGTAACATTGTAAAGGTCATTTTGGAGACGTTGCTTCCAATTCTGTGGGACTTTTACCGACATTGAGATGAAATGACATCTCAAGCCCTGTCGCCCATGGAAACCAATCAGATTTATAAGCATGGACGGACTGACTCGCACCGCATTGCCTTGGCAGGCTTAGATCCTCTAAGCGGTTTACCAGTACTAGTGTGCGGTCGGTTGCAGCTCTGCGTGGAAGCATCATGAAGCCCATCTATTTCTTCAAGCCCCGATAAGAAGGGATGGCTGGTGATCGGGATGTGGTTTCCATACCTATTAGTTTCTGGCTAATGTGCACTGTAGTGGTTAACCACTTACGTATAAGCCTGATCAGGAAGTGTGGATAGTTAAACTTACCAGATCAAATGACCTAAATAATGTTGACTTGGCTGTAAAACCCAAAGCAAACAAAATAAAACAGTTTGTGAAATGAAGTTGTTGAAATGAATAAATACCCAAGATCTATCGAGTAATGCATTGTTTACAGTTACATATGAGTGTCGCAAAATGATTTATTCAGGACCAAAAAAAAAATATCAGGCGAAAAAGACAGATTATTTACATGACAAACTGTGTGCAGAACACAGTACAGTGTGTTTGTCAGGTTCAAATTTTGTGCCGTCTTGGTTGACTCTCTTGCAGGCATTTACTCAATTATCAAATTGCACCGGATCAGCTGGAAACAGGTGAAATACCACTTTCAGTGGATTCATCATGTTGTTATTCGTACATCCAACCGAACAACAACTTTAAGGTATCTTTTCTTAAAACGTTTTCTTTGTGAAACCAACAAAACAAGCGTGTTAACACACTGCAATTTGTGTGCAACAAAGCGTACCAAGGTCAGTGGACTGCTTTTGTTGCCACCGTAATGGTTGGTTGCTATGCGCGATGAACATCCGAAGTAATCCGAATGAGCAAAGTGCCCGGATAACGAAAATTACGAATAACATGATGGCTGGGCTATAGCTCACCATAAAATCACCGTAAAATGGTTTTAAGATAAAGGTTCCTTTTAAAAGGAAAGGCTTGCCTGGTTTTAAGGGTACTGTTCCTGGTGTAATTGTAGCCATATTGCCGCCACATGGATGTACGAGTTGATGTAGATGAAAGTACTGGTGAGGAAGCAAGTTACACTGTTCTTGTTAATGGGACATAGACTTTTGATGCAGTGTACTCATCTACACATTGGAATGGACAAACCCATGAGGTGTCAATTTTCTATGTGACACTACCCTGACATTTATTAGAAGAAATATTTCAATGTTAAGGTAACTGAGGCATTGACATGTGACCCAATGATCACATTCTCACTTTTGACCAACTATGATAGTAAGGGATCATTGTGATGACCCTGTTCTATTGAAATTTGCTCTGTAGTATCTGAATAGTAGGTGGAAGAAGACATTGTTAACAGACAGACAGGAGGAATAATAGACTTATGGAGCACGGACGATATGCGATTTGGCAAGTAGAAATGGACAAACAAAACAAAATAAATGTCCCTAACAGATTTATGAGAGACAATAATGTGGTAGAACACATCATACATACTGTTTGTTTTGCTAGGCTTTACGCCCGTTCAACAATCTTTCAGTCATATACAGGCGGGTAGTTTCCTAACCATCGTTCCTGGAAAGTACCAGTACTAGACTCCGATCCTCCGACACAAACTACCAAATATTCTCACATAAACGATCATGGCCGGTAGCGGGGCTCGAACCCATGACCCTCCAGTGATTACAAGTCAGCGGCCTTAATCACTGGACCACGGAGGCGGTCTTCCATACATACTGAGTATACATTCATGTCATGTGGCCAGTAAACATGTAATTGTTAGGTGACGACACGATACATACAAGGGCGTATAAGACGAAGGAGGAAGAGACATTAAATGTTAACATCTTTTATTAGCAAAGTATAAAAATATTATAAACACGACACAACCAAAGTAAACAATGTTACCAATGTTAACAGTTTTTATCTGAAAGTCTAAAAAGAAATAAACAGTATAAAGCTATTTAAGGTTAATCTTAATCTTGATAAAAACTGGACCAATTGACTGTCAGTACGCCGTAAACTTTGTTCATTTATTGGTGGCAGTACCTTCAATATAAGTAGAGCTGTCAGTGAAACTGACTAGCGCCCCGGCAGCGCTATCAGAGGAGCAGGAAAATGTTGATGTTAAAAAACTATAAAGAACAAGGAAATGAAAGAACATAGCTCAAAGAATCATTTTGAACATGATAACTCGGTTTTAGAAACCAACCTGGGTTTTGCGCACAACACATCCTCTCATGATGATTAACTTTACTGTCAAGTTATTCTAAAATCAATCCAGGAATAAGAAACATATAGATCGGACACGATAAAAAAGACGCAGCAGTTCAGTTGACCTACTCTAGTTAACACTTCTGACGTCAGGAATCTACCCTATAAAATTTCAACACTAGAAAAAGTGTCCATAGGACACAGATGCCCCCGCCAAATGCCATTCATAAAAAATATTACAAATGTACTTCAAATCAATCATAAAATATATGCATCAAGGGCAGATAATTCAAACACCAAAAATGCAAGAGTTGTCTTCCTTGTTCATGACACATCGTCTCAGTGTGATGAATGCACCTGTGAAGTTTCATGAATATATTCCATACGGTCTAGGAGTTATGGCCCGGACACGGTTTACTATATGGTTCTAAGTCAAGGGCAGATAATCCAAAAACCAAAAATGCAAGAGTTGTCTGCCTTGTTCATGACACATCGTCTCAGTGTGATGAATGAACCTGTGAAGTTTCATGAATATATCCCGACCGGTTTAGGAGTTATGGCCCGGACACGGTTTACTATATGGTACTAAGTCAAGGGCAGATAATCCAAAAACCAAACATGCAAGAGTTGTCTTCCTTGTTCATGACACATCGTCTCAGTGTGATGAATGCACCTGTGAAGTTTCATGAATATATTCCATACGGTTTAGGAGTTATGGCCCGGACACGGTTTACTATATGGTACTAAGTCAAGGGCAGATAATCCAAAAACCAAAAAATGCAAGAGTTGTCTTCCTTGTTCATGATACATCGTCTCAGTGTGATGAATGCACCTGTGAAGTTTCATGAATATATTCCATACGGTTTAGAAGTTATGGCCCGGACACGGTTTAATATATGGTACTAAGTCAAGGGCAGGTAATCCAAAAACCAATAATGCAAGAGTTGTCTGCCTTTCCATGACACATCGCCTCAGTGTGATGAATGCACCTGTGAAGTTTCATGAATATATTCCATACGGTTTAGGAGTTATGGCCCGGACACGGTTTACTATATGGTACTAAGTCAAGGGCAGATAATCCAAAAACCAAAAATGCAAAGGTTGTCTTCCTTGTTCATGACACATTGTCTCAGTGTGATGAATGCACCTGTGAAGTTTCATGAATATATTCCATACGGTCTAGGAGTTATGGTCCGGACACGGTTTACTATATGGTACTAAGTCAAGGGCAGATAATCCAAAAACCAAAAATGCAAGAGTTGTCTTCCCTATTCATGACACATCGTCCCAGTGTGATGAATGAACCTGTGAAGTTTCATGAATATATCCCGACCGGTTTAGGAGTTATGGCCCGGACACGGTTTACTATATGGTACTAAGTCAAGGGCAGATAATCCAAAAACCAAACATGCAAGAGTTGTCTTTCTTATTCATGACACATCGTCTCAGTGTGATGAATGCACCTGTGAAGTTTCATGAATATATTCCATACGGTTTAGGAGTTATGGCCCGGACACGGTTTACTATATGGTACTAAGTCAAGGGCAGATAATCCAAAAACCAAAAAATGCAAGAGTTGTCTTCCTTGTTCATGATACATCGTCTCAGTGTGATGAATGCACCTGTGAAGTTTCATGAATATATTCCATACGGTTTAGAAGTTATGGCCCGGACACGGTTTAATATATGGTACTAAGTCAAGGGCAGGTAATCCAAAAACCAATAATGCAAGAGTTGTCTGCCTTTCCATGACACATCGCCTCAGTGTGATGAATGCACCTGTGAAGTTTCATGAATATATTCCATACGGTTTAGGAGTTATGGCCCGGACACGGTTTACTATATGGTACTAAGTCAAGGGCAGATAATCCAAAAACCAAAAATGCAAAGGTTGTCTTCCTTGTTCATGACACATTGTCTCAGTGTGATGAATGCACCTGTGAAGTTTCATGAATATATTCCATACGGTCTAAGAGTTATGGCCCGGACACGGTTTACTATATGGTACTAAGTCAAGGGCAGATAATCCAAAAACCAAAAATGCAAGAGTTGTCTTCCCTATTCATGGCACATCGTCTAAGTGTGATGAATGCACCTGTGAAGTTTCATGAATATATTCCATACGGTTTAGGAGTTATGGCCCGGACACGGTTTACTATACGGTACTAAGTCAAGGGCAGATAATCCAAAAACCAAAAAATGCAAGAGTTGTCTTCCTTGTTCATGATACATCGTCTCAGTGTGATGAATGCACCTGTGAAGTTTCATGAATATATTCCATACGGTTTAGGAGTTATGGCCCGGACACGGTTTACTATATGGTACTAAGTCAAGGGCAGGTAATCCAAAAACCAAAAATGCAAGAGTTGTCTGCCTTTCCATGACACATCGTCTCAGTGTGATGAATGCACCTGTGAAGTTTCATGAATATATTCCATACGGTTTAGGAGTTATGGCCCGGACACGGTTTACTATATGGTACTAAGTCAAGGGCAGATAATCCAAAAACCAAAAATGCAAAAAGGCTGTCTTCCTTGTTCATGACACATCGTCTCAGTGTGATGATTACACCTGTGAAGTTTCATGAATATATTCCATACGGTTTAGGAGTTATGGCCCGGACACGGTCGACTATATGGTACTAAGCTAAGGGCAGATTATCCAAAAACCAAAAATGCAAGAGTTGTCTTCCCTATTCATGACACAACGTCTCAGTGTGATGAATGCACCTGTGAAGTTTCATGAATATATTCCATACGGTTTAGGAGTTATGGCCCGGACACGGTTTACTATATGGTACTAAGTCAAGGGCAGATAATCCAAAAACCAAAAATGCAAGAGATGTCTTCCTTGTTCATGACACATCGTCTCAGTGTGATAAATGCACCTGTGAAGTTTCATGAATATATTCCATACGGTTAAGGAGTTATGGTCCGGACACGGTTTACTATATGGTACTAAGTCGAGGGCAGATAATCCAAAAAACCAAAAATGCAAGAGCTGTCTTCCTTGTTCATGACACATCGTCTCAGTGTGATGAATGCACCTGTGAAGTTTCATGAATATATTCCGTACGGTTTAGGAGTTATGGCCCGGATACGGTTTACTATATGGTACTAAGTCAGGGGCAGATAATCCAAAAACCAAAAATGCAAGAGTTGTCTTCCTTATTCATGACACATCGTCTCAGTGTGATGAATGCACCTGTGAAGTTTCATGAATATATTCCATACTGTTAAGGAGTTATGGCCCGGACACGATGTCGGGACGGACAGACAAACAAACGGACGGACAGGGGTAAAACTTAATGCCCTTCCGCTATTCTCCGAATAGGCGGGGGCATAAAACCCATCGAGTTTTGACCTTCGAGTGAATTGTAGACTGCTACACAGATGATTTATGAATGTGGTCAGGTAAACTGTATTGATGGCAGTGCTGAGTAGAGCGTGGCCTGGTGGATAAATTCGCTTCGGTATTTAGTTAAACTTTCGCACAGAAACGATAGCTCTGTCACTAGACCATCTCTCACTAAACTGGTACCCTGTATTCTATTAAAATATGCGAAAGCTATTGAGCTATAGGGTGAGGGAACCAGAACACCGGAAAAAGATGACTGTATCTCTGATTTTTGTTTTTAAAAAAACACCCGAGGATCCAAAATAACATAGAAAGAGAAGTCTAAAACCGGAACCACTTTTCCAATCTAAATGGCTTGCAGCCGTCGCTGCAAGCCAAAAAACTCACGAAAAGAAGAAGAAACAAGAGGGCCCAATGGCCCTATATCGCTCACCTGTGTACTAGAAAATCATTAGTGTAGGAGACCACTTGACATTGCTATATACTAAATATCTAAGCTCAGGCAAAGCGGTGTCCATGCTTATAAACCCTACTGGTTTCATTGGGCAACAGGGCTTGTGATGTAATTTCATCTCAATGTCGGGTAAAAGTCCCACAAAATTGGAAGAGACATCTCCAAAATGACCTATACAGTGTTGACGGAATGTAAAACCTTAAATCAAACAAAATCTGTGCCTTATGGTTTTGGAGAAAAAGATTTTTTTAAAGATTTTTCCAGTATAAGTCTATAGGAGCTAATGAGCCCTGGGCTTGGCCAATTTTGACCCAAAGGGCACGGTTGGCAGGATTTATGTAGGCAACCATTTTGTGTTGCTATATACTAAATATCTAAGGTCTGTACTTCATGGTTTCAAAGAATTTTGAAGCTTTTTTTCCATTATAAGTTTGTCGGAGTTAAAGGGCCACAGGATTTGGACCCCAGGGGCATGATTGGCAGGATTCATGTAGGCGACCACTTGACATTGCTACATGCTAAATACCTAAGCTCTGGGACTTATGGTTTCAGAGAAGATTTTTGTAGATTTTTTCCCCCATTTTTTTTTTTTTTTTTTTTTCATTATAAGGGCCCTGTGGTTTCAGAGGAGAAGATTTTTGAAGTTTCTCCAATTTTAAGTCTATGGAAGCTAAAGACCCCTGGGGTGTGGTCAATTTGGACCCCAGGGGCATAACTGGCAGGATTTATGTAGGTGGCCACTTGACGTTGCTACATACTAAAAATCTAAGCTCTGGGACTTATGGTTTTATGGAAAAAGATTTTTTAAGTTTTTTCCATAATAAGTCTATTGGAGGTGATGAGCTCGGGCGTGGCCCATTTTGACCCCAGGGGCAGGGTAAGCAGGATTTATGTAGCTGGCCATTTTATGTTGCTAGACACTAAATATCTAAGTTCTGTGCTTCACAGTTTCTGAGAAGAAGAGTTTTGAAGCTTTTTTCCATTATGAGTCTATGGGAGCTAAGAGGCCCCTGGGCATGGCCCATTTGGATCACAGGGGCACGATTAGCAGGAAATATGTAGGAGACCACTTGCAGTTGCTACATGCTAAATATCTAAGCTCTGGGCTCTGTGTTTTCAGAGAAGAAGATTTTTTAAGTTTTTTTCCATTATAAGTCTATTGGAGGTGATGGGCTCGGGCGTGGCCAATTTTGACCCCAGGGGCAGGGTAAGCAGGATTTATGTAGCTGGCTATTTTATTTTGCTAGACACTAAATATCTAAGTTCTGTGCTTCACAGTTTCTGAGAAGAAGATTTTTGAAGCTTTTTTTCCATTATGAGTCTATGGGAGCTAAGAGGCCCCTGGGCATGGCCCATTTGGACCCCAGGGGCATGATTAGCGGGAAATATGTAGGAGACCACTTGCAGTTAATACATGCTAAATATCTAAGCTCTGGGCTCTGTGTTTTCATAGAAGAAGATTTTTGGAGTATTTTTTTCATTATGCGTCTATGGGAGCTATGGGGGTCCCAGGGCGTGGCCCATTTGGACCCCAGGGGCATGATTGGCAGGATTTAAGTAGGTGACCACTTGTCATAGCTACATGCTAAATATCTAAGCTCTGGGCCCTGTGGTTTCAGAGAAGAAGATTTTTGAAGCTTTTTTCCATTATGAGTCTATAGGATCTAAAGGGCCCCGGGGCTTGGCCTTTTTGGACCCCAGGGGCATGATTGGCAGGAATTATGTAGGTGACCAATTGGCGTTCCTACATGCTAAATATCTAAACTCTGGGCCCTGTAGTTTCAGAGAAGAAGATTTTTGAAGCTTTTTTTACCACTATGAGTCTATGGGAGCTAAGGGGCCCCGGGGCGTGGCCCATTTGGAATCTAGGGGCATGATTGGCAGGATTTATGTAGGTGAGCACTTGCCCTTGCTACATGCCAAATATCTCAGCTCTGGGCCCTGTGGTTTCAGAGAAGAAGATTTTTGAAGCTTTTTTCCATTATGAGTCTATAGGAGCTAAAGGGCCCCGGGGCATGGCCCGTTTGGACCCCAGGGGCATGATTGGCAGGAATTATGTATGTGACCACTTGCCGTTGCTACATGCTAAATATCTAAGCTCTGGGCCCTGTGGTTTCCGAGAAGAAGATTTTTGAAGCTTTTTGTTCCATTATGAGTCTATGGGAGCGAAGGGGCCCTGGGGCATGGCCAATGTGGACCCCAGGGGCATGATTGGCAGGAATTATGTAGGTGACCACTGGCCGTTGCTACATGCTAAATATCTAAGCTCTGGGCCCTGTGGTTTCAGAGAAGAAGATTTTTGAAGCTTTTTGTTCCATTATGAGTCTATAGGAGCGAAGGGGCCCCAGGGCCTGGCCCGAATGGAACCAAGGGGCATGATTGGCAGGAATTATGTAGGTGGCCACTGGCCGTTGCCACATGCTAAATATCTAAGCTCTGGGCCCTGTGGTTTCAGAGAAGAAGATTTTTGAAGCTTTTTTTCCATAATGAGTCTATGGGAGCTAAGGGGCCCCAGGGTGTGGCCAATTTGGACCCCAGGGGCGTGATTGGCAGGAATTATGTAGGTGACCACTTTCCGTTGCTACATGCCAAATATCGCAGCTCTGGGCCCTGTGGTTTCAGAGAAGAAGATTTTTGAAGCTTTTTTCCATTATGAGTCTATAGGAGCTAAAGGGCCCCGGGGCGTGGCCCGTTTAGAACCCAGGGGCATGATTGGCAGGAATTATGTAGGTGACCACTTGCCCTTCCTTTATGCTAAATATCTAAGCTCTGGGTCCTGTGGTTTCCGAGAAGAAGATTTTTGAAGCTTTTTGTTCCATTGTGAGTCTATGGGAGCGAAGGGGCCCTGGGGCGTGGCCAATGTGGACCCCTGGGGCATGATTGGCAGGAATTATGTAGGTGACCACTGGCCGTTGCTACATGCTAAATATCTTAGCTCTGGGCCCTGTGGTTTCAGAGAAGAAGATATTTTAATTTTTTCCCATTGTAAGTCTATGGGAACTGTATGTTGCCATAGCAACCAGAATTCCAATCTGATCAGCCCAAAAACCTTATGACGCCTTTCCCCCTACCTGATGATGCTTCTCATGAAATTTGATCAAGATTGACCATGGGGTATTAGAGATATACTTATTTGAAATTGTTTACGGACGCACGCACACACGGACGCACGGAGGACGACGGACAAAAAGTGATCCCAAAAGCTCACCTTGTCACTACGTGACAGGTGAGCTAAAAACATGATTCCAGTCCAGATGTTGTTTCGTCTAACCCTTAATTTCCTGTACTATTGGCAGACATTGTAGACCCTGATCAGATGCCACAGTGTTTGCTGGACCGAACACTTGATTCCAGTCTAGATTCGATAGATAACCCTCTTATGCAGCACTCACACCTCACAGCGAAAGAATACTGTGGCTTTTTACTATAAATAACCATTACCTTGATTTTCTACAAGCCAGTGATGGTCACATTGACTTCAGTAGTGAAAAGTTACTGCGCTTCATAACTATGGACATTTCTGCCACATGATTTAAAAATTAATCAAGGAGGACTGGACAGACAGACACACAAAAAAAAATAAACCATTATTATTTTTACCTTTGACATCAGTGTGACCTTGACTTTGGAGCTACAACAACATATAATCTTATGATGGTTATCATTTCTGCCTGTTTTTTTTTTAATTATTATTATTATTTGTTTAATCCACTAAGAAATGATTTTAATCCTTCAAGGAATGACAAAATTATGGACCAGACACAAAAATAGGCCATATTTTCAATGTTTGACCATGACCTTGAAGCGCACCCTCCCATGATTTGCATAACATTTCTACCAAGCAATTTAAAAATTTATCAAGGGTTATCAAAGTTGTGGATTGGACACGATCCGTTTATGCATCCATTTATCCAAATTGGCCCCCGCCCATCGAGGTTTGGAGAAACAGATTGCGCACAGAGCTGAAACCGACCCAGATCAGTACTGGTAACACGCTTAGAAAGTCTTAGAGCCTGCCCAAGCAAAGTGTTGCAAGTCTGACCGTCCCTACTGGTTTGTTTCAGGGCGGTAGGGCTTGAGACGTCATTTCATCGCATGTTGGGTGAAAGTCTCGAAAAATGATTGCGGGGACATAAAAAGAACAACTAGGTCAAAAAATAAAAACAATGAAATATTTGTTTGATTTGATGTTTAAAATCCCCGTCAACACTATATAGGTCATTTGGAGACTCTGCTTCCAATTTTGTGGGACTTTCACCCGACATTCAGATGAAATGACATCTCAAGCCCTGTCACCCAATGAAACCAATAGGGTTTATAAGCATGGACCGTCCGACTTGCACCGCATTGGCTGGGCAGGCTTCGATCCTCTAAGCAGTTTACCAGTACTCGTGTGCGTCCGGATTCAGCTCTGCGTTGAAGCATCATGCAGCCCATTTATTTTTTCAAGCCCCGATGGGCGGGGGCCCATAGAATGGAAAAAAATCATGTATTGTGATAAGAAAAAACACTAAGACTACTGAAGTAGTATAACAAGTTTGAGGCTTCATTTACACTCCATATTTTCCAGTTCTATGGTGTGTTCCTTGCTTCCAAAGGATAACACTTTCTAGAACTGTTATTCAGGATTTTAAAGTTTCGAGATCTTTGACATTTTTAATATGTATTTATTGTGTACAAAGACAGACATTGTATTTGAAGAAGGAGAAGAAGAAGAAAGGTGAAAGGTTTTGTTTAATTGATTTGACACTATTCAGGTCATTTTGGAGACGTAGGTGAAAGTTTACTACAATATAAATATATATAAAGGAATCCATTCGTTCACATATTTAGTAGGGTATTTATTTATTTATTCTTCTTCCTCTTAGAAGAAGAAGAAGAGGTTTTCTATAATCTGAAAATACTAGAATAAGAAGACGTTTTCTATATTCTCAAAATATAAATTCTATCAGAACTAAACATGCTATTCATTTTACTTTGATGAAAAGCCTGTATTTTGTTTCCTTGTAAATTAGAATGAATAATGACTGTACTGTTTTTCTTGGTTGTTTATTCAAACCATTGCTATTTTGCATAACTGAGAAAGCAGGCATGCTTAACAGATAAGACCTGTCAATCATTTTTAGGCGGGCATTAGCCCGTCTATAGTCACCGTACACCTCTTACATCAGATTTTTGTGCACCTCCTTAGACATTCCTTCTTGTAATCCTCCGCTCAAAAAAGAAAAACTAACATATCTAAATATGAAAAAAGCAATACACGCAATAAATTCGATGAAGTTCGGTAGGACTGTTTGAAAAATCACAAAAGTTTGTAAAAATAGACCTGCTTGTTGGATTTTACAATTACATTTGCGCTGAAGACTGATTAAAAAAATCTGGCACTATTTTCCTACGCCGTTGCTGTTTATGCTTGAAATCATTCCCTTTCATCCCTCTGTTTCTGAACAGAACCCTTCTGGGTTTGATATTCAGTGAACCATTTCTTATAGAAAGATGTTTTGTTCAAGTCACTGACAGCTTGCAGTGTAGATTCTGATTGAGACTGCTCGTCACATGCCGTCTGATCTGGATCTATAAGGTTTGTATCGGTATCTGTACCTGAATCGGCATCTGCAGCGATGTACAGGGTTGAAAGGGTTGACACGTAGTATTCCGACCGCTTTGGAGCGGTCTTATTACAACGCTGTGAATTTATATAATGTTCCATACCTCAAGCCATTAATGATGACTCTTACCAGTCGCCGCAATATGTGGCCTTTCATCAGGGTCTAGTGTTTTCGAATGTCCAAGTAAAGGGACACTCGGCATTTATGGGCAAATAAGCTGCAGGATCTGTGAACGCGTATATACGCCCTTAGTAAGACGAATCAGTTAAAGTTGAAGTTAATATAATGCAGCATCTGATCAGGGCATGCACTATTAATTTCAAATGCAGAAATTAAAGGGTCAAACGACTGACAATGAAAATTTAGCTTAACTTTTCCCCCACTTCCGAAGGAAATGGGGGGGGGGGGGGGGGGGGGGGGGCGTGTCCATTTTACAGAGAGGGGGAGGGAGGTGTGTGTGTGGGGGGGGGGGGGGTTGCAGAACCAAACTTTATTTGTGGCGTAAGTTGAGCTATTATCTCAAATTTACGATTATAACATGAAAAAAGAAAAATGAACAGGCTCGTTTATTTATTTATTTATTTAGTGTTGCCTTTCCTCCGTCGGATTTGGTATGTCTCCATTTTCGACTAAGATAGTTTAACTCACGAGTGCGATGCACGAGTGAAATTTCTGATGATTTCAATACTCAGAATGATAATTTGTAGGTGCATGGTCCTCATCATGAAAACGCCTATATACTTCTGATTCCCCTTGGACCCCATTTCATGTAGTAAAACTGGGGTTTACAGGGTAAACATTATTTTCCTTATTTCTGTTCCAAGACATATGTTGTGGGTACTTGTTAGAACCGCCTCCATAGGGGCTTGAAGAAATAAATGGGCTGCATGATGCTTCCAGGCAGAGCTGAAACCGACCGCACACAAGTACTGGTAAACCGCTTAGAGGATCTAAGCCTGCCCAGGCAAAGCCATGCTTATAAACCCTATAGGTTTCATTTTGGCATCAGAGCTTGAGATGTCATTTCATCTCAATGTTGGGTAAAAGTCCCACAAAATTGGAAGCGACGTCTCCAAAATTACCTATACAATGTTGACGGGGACCTTAAACCTCAAATCAAACAAACAAAATAAGGAAAATATTACAATTGTTCATGTAATTGTATAGGCGTGTTTTCGTAATGTCTATAGATATGTGATCGTCAGCAAAGTCGGAGGAAATTAATTCAGATAAAAGAAGGTAAATGTAAATAAATAAATAAATATATATATAAATAAATAAATAACAGTTTCTTCCAGCTAGAAAAACAGTCAACGTGTTGGAGAAATGCATCCTGTATGTGGTATTTTATTAAAATTGCCCGTTTGAAGGTAAAACACTCAATAATATATACATTGAAGAGCTGTTATATGTGATTAGAGCGTAAAAGACTGTATTTTTTCAGTTTCAAACGTTCGCTTCTTTTCAAGAGCGTTGTACAGAAATGCCATTACTCGCCCGCCTCAGTACTTTCAGTACTTTGATTGAAATTTCTGTCAATCACTGTGATATCACAATACCCCTCAGCCAATTACAGCCAATCAAATCAAATAGAATTGATGTTAATCCTTCAGAGTCAGATAAAGAATACAACATTAATTTTTTGCCCCTCCTGGTAAATGCAAATTTGTAGAAATTGGTCATTATGGCAGATCTAATTGTTTCATTTGTTTTAATTTACAAGGAACCAAATACAAGCTTAGTGCAGTTTATATTTTACTTTTGGTCCTTTGAGATCAGCGTTAATATTCTGAGAAATCAGAAATAAATTATTGGTTTAGACTCATATTCTAGACAGTTTTTAATTATTTGGACCCCATTTTGTTTTATATCAGTCTTTGAATCGACTGCCTATTCGAAATTCGCAAAATTGCAGTATGTTTCCTCTGGCTTTCTTTGCCAGATCATTACAGGGTCACTGATGAGGCTTATTTAGCCGAAACTACGTAGTATGACCCATCTTCTTTCTTATGAATGTTTTCATTGCTCTTGACAGAACTCATTTTTGATTTTTATTTCATAGCATATTTAGTTCTGATATAACAAACAAATGAATAAAAAATCTTCAGACCTTATTTTGAGAAAATAGAAAATGTCTTCTTCTTCTAAGAGGAAGTCAAACTCATTCACGCTTTTATTCCTGACTTGCTAAGAAGATCCGATCTAAACTGAAGTGGCTATGGTGATGACAAGTTCAAAAATAAGCAATTAACTGGTGATATCAAAGGGATGTTACTCTGTGATAAATAGGCAAACCTCACGAGTTTTCAAACTCCTCCGAGCTTTTTCTGTCTGACTTATTTGTTTGTAAGTTTCGTGAAGATCCAATCAAAACAGAAGGGGCAGCAATGATGACGAGGTCCAAAATAGGCATTTTCAGCAATCAAAGGCATGTAACTCTATGATAAATGTCCCGACTTGGCTGGTATTCCACCTCATCCGAGGTTTTATACCCAGCCACCTTACATAGAAGTTTCAGGAAGATCTGATCAAAACTGAAGGGGCTATGGTGATGAAAAGGTCAAAATTTGGCATTTTCAGCAATCAAAGGGATGTTGCTCTAAGATAAATGGGCCCACTTGGCCAGTTTTCGAACTCATCTGAGGTTTCATCCCCAGCCACCTTACATATAAGTTTAAGAAAAATCCAATCAAAAAGGGGCTAAGATGATGACAAGGACAAAAATCGGCATTTTCAGCCATCAAAGGGACGTTACTCTATGAAAAATGGTCTGACCTGGCTGGTTTTGGAACTCATTTAAGATTTCATCCACAGCAACCTTACATATAAGTTTCAGAAAGATCCGATCAAAACTAAAGGGGCTACCATGATAATAAGGTCAAAAATCAGCATTTTCAGCAATCAAAGGGAAGTAACACTCTGATAAATGGGCGGACTTGGCCGGTTTTCGAACTCATCCGGGTTTTTATCCCTAGCCACCTTACATATAAAGTTCAGAAAGATATGATCAAAACTGAAGGGGCTACCGTGATGACAAGGTCAAAAATCGGCATTTTCAGCAATCAAAGGGACATAACTCTATGATAAATGGGCAGACTTGGCCGGTATTCGAACTCATCCGCGTTTTTATCCCCAGCCACCTTACATATAAGTTTCAGATAGATCCGATCAAAACTGAAGGGGCTATGGTGATGACAAGGTCGAAAATGGGCATTTTCAGCAATCAAAGGGACGTTACTCTATGATAAATGGGCAGACTTGGCGGGTTTTCGAACTCATCCGAGGTTTTATCCCCAGCCACCTTACATATAAGTTTCAGAAAGATCCGATCAAAACTGAAGGGGCTACGGTGATGACAAGGTCGAAAATGGGCAGTTTCATCAATCAAAGGGATGTTACTCTATGATAAATGGGCAGACTTGGCCGGTATTCGAACGCATACGAGTTTTTATCCCCAGCCACCTTACATATAAGTTTCAGATAGATCCGATCAAAACTGAAGGGGCTATGGTGATGACAAGGTCGAAAATGGGCATTTTCAGCAATCAAAGGGACGTAACTCTATGATAAATGGGCAGACTTGGCCGGTTTTCGAACTCATCTGAGGTTTTATCCCCAGCCACCTTACATATAAGTTTCAGAAAGATCCAATCAAAACTGAAGGGGCTACGGTGATGACAAGGTCGAAATTGGGCATTTTCAGCAATCAAAGGGACGTAACTCTATGATAAATGGGCCAACTTGGCCGGTTTTCGAACTCATCCAAACTTTTATCCCCAGTCACCTTACATATAAGTTTCAGAAACATCTGATCAAAACTGAAGGCGCTATGGTGATGACAAGCATTTTCCCATAGTAAGTCTATGGGACCTTGTGGTTGCCATAGGAACCAAACTTTTAGAGCGATTTCGAAAAAAAGTTAATGTCATCAATGCCCCACCAGTGGCATGCTACAGATGAGAAATGATTGAGATCAGCCTGCAGGATACAGAGATATAGCTGCTCAAAAGTGTGGACGGACGACGGACGGACGACGGAGGACCCACTATACTATAAGCTCCCCTGGAGCCTTCGGCCCAGGTGAGCTAAAAAACCCACACACAAAAAAACACACACACAAAAAAAAATCCACGGTGTTTATTGTTACTCTTAAAATATTTTTATAATCTGACAACATATATAAACATAAAAAAAAAAACACAGGTTCTTTTTTTCAAATCAGTCTATGTAGTCTATAGTATATGAAATATTGATAATTGGAACTTGGTCTGCAAGGTAATTGGTCTGCAGATTATACCCTTTGGTCCACTGCAGACCGGTCCAGGGTCCAAAGGTCTGCAAGGTTTGGTCTGCAGATTATACCCAACCCTCAACTACCTCTGTCTCAAACTAATTTCCACAGTCCCAAAGGTGTTCGAGCCACTGAAGTTTGACCATATATTTAAGTTTCAGTGAAAGGGAGCTACAATTTTCAGTTTTCAAACTTATATTCTTCTGCTACTCCTGCCAAACAAATTTGTCAGAGAATAATTTAAAAACATCATAATGTTGCAGTCCTTAAGAAGTTCACAAGGCACGCTGACTGATAAAACAAGTCTTGTATAGTTTTCCAGAAAGTATTTTGTAAATCTGCAAGCTCTTGAAGTTCGTTCATCAATTCTGGATTACTGGATATGAGGTCTGTATGAAGCTGCAAATAAATGTTACATAGTGTTTATGCGCTTTAAATATAATCTATCATATCTCCAGGCAAAGCGGTGCGAGCCGGACCGTCCATGCTTAAAATCCCTATTGATTTCATTGGGCAACAGAGCTTGAGATGTCATTTCATCTCAATGTCGGGTAAAAGTCCCAGAAAATTGGAAGCAACGTCTCCAATATGATCTATACAGTATTGACGAGGACGTTAAACTACAAATCAAACAAACGAAACTAACCTCATTACGAAAACCCGCCTATACAAATACATTGTAAAACATTACCGCCAAAAAAAAATGAAATTTTTAGGATGAAAATTTGTGATATTTTTCTTATTTCTGCTCAAATAATAGATTGTGGGTACTCATTAAAACGGCCTCATCGAGGCGGTTCTAAGGAGTACCCACAATTTATATTTCAGATCACAAATAAGAAAAGTAAGGTGAAAATCCCAGTTTTACTGTTTAAAAGGAAGTTCGAGAGTGTGTTTCTGTGATGCTTCATCTCTTGGCCTGCCATGTGCAAGATGTTTTCTAGAGGCAAGCGTTTGATTATTTAAAAGTTTAACCTGCTAATCATTTTAACAGCACATACCAATTAAGCAAACATGCCACTTTTGCATATCAGTACACTGTAGATGAAGAAGGAGAACAAGAAACTCGCAAACTGGCGGTAATTTCTTTACCAGGGTGTAATATATGCATTACCGAAAAGTTTGAAGAAAACAATTGTTCCAAACGGGAGCAAATTCATTTTAATAAGAGTGACCCTGAATGGGTGCAAATTCTCTTAAATAGGGACTCTGAATAGAAAAAAGCTTGGTTTTAAAAGTGAACCCTTTGTGGGCACATTCTTTTCATAGAACAGTATGGACAGATGACATTGACATCTCAAGCCTAACGGATCAAACAAACAAGAGTTTATTGCAGGGAGGTCCAACTCACACCACTTTGCCTGGGCAGGCTTGGACCTTCTAAGCGGTTTACCATTGCTTATGTGTGATCGGTTTCACCTCTTCTTGGAAGCATTATACTGCCCAATCTATTTCTCCTTAAGCCCTGATGAGCAGGCCATAGCATAGAGATACCTGGAGATTTTCTTTTTAAAATTGAAAAGAGAGATTTTTTTTCCAGCTTTCGGTAGATTTGAAATCACAAATAGGGAAAAGGAAATTCTGGCAGGCAGATTTTCTTGACCTCATTGCGCCATTTCTATCTGTGGAGTAAAAGCAAAAACCACCAAAAGAGCAATATCATTGGCTTTACATGCTCAACAGTGGTGTAATATTTTAAAATGCTCTTTTTTTTTTAGTTTGACTGTTTACTTTATGATTATCATTCTCGCGCTTTGTACCAACATCAAGGCGCTGGTGCTTTTTATTAAACCAATGAAAGGTAATTAACATCAGCAAATAATTTTAATAACTCTCAGCATACGGCTTTTTGTTTTATCCATTTATTATGCTGTGACACCATCGCAAGCCAGCTGTATTATTGGACCCTGATTAAACTTCTTTTTATGGCTTTCCACATTATAAAAGAAAAAACCTCATTATAATCTCGAGTGCGTTCTACGCATCGTTTTAATCTATACAACAATAAGACATCGCTAGCAGCAATGACTCAGCAAAGTGATGCGACTGGCATTGCAGTGATACAAATACCCTTGCAGAAGACTACTTCCTGTGTGGAAAACACTGAACTGGAAAAAGTCCAACTTGCTTGAGATATTATCATTTGCAATATTTGTGTAAATTTTCTAGAAAACATCAATAATGTAGGCCATCACGAAAATACACCTATATAATTTTAACCCCTGAAACCCCTTTTTATATAGCAAAACTGGGGTTTACATGGGTATACCTAATTTTTTCTTATTTCTGCTCAAAAACATGGATTGTAGGTAATCATTAGAAACGCCTTGATCTGCTCAAAAACATAGATTGGTGGTATTCGTTAGAACCGCCTCATCGAGGCAGTTCTAAAGAGTAACCACAATCTATGGTTTGAGCAGAAATATGAAAAATATCGGAATATTTACCGGAAGTTTTTCATTATTTTTTTGCGGTAAAATTCTCAATATATTTGAATAGGCGTGTTTTCATAGTCTAGTGATGACAATGTTTTTCTAATAATAGCCACAGTGACCCTGACCTTCAGGCTGGGACCCCGAAAGTCGAACTGGCACGAGATATAATCATTTCCGACATTTGTGCAAAGTTATAGCAAAATTCATCAATAAATGTAGGCATGAGCGATAAAAAAAGTTTTCCCTCAAATAGCTACAGTGACCATAGCTACAGTGACCATGACCTTGACCTCAGGACCCTGAAAGTCGACATCGCTCGAGATATTAACATATCCAACATTTGTGGGAAGTTATAATAAAATCTATCAATAATTGAAGGCACTAAAGTGGTGAAAATGTTTTTCTAGAAATAGCCACAGTGACCATGACCTTGAGCGGAGCACCCTGAAAGTCAAACTCACTCGAGATAAACATTTGTGTGAATTTATATTAAAATCTATCAATTAATGTAGGAGCTAGAGTGATGACAAAGTTTTTTCTAAAAATAGCCATAGTGACCTTGACATTGAGGCCATGACCATGAAAGTTGAACTTGCTAGATATATTATCATTTCTAACATTTGTGTAAAGTAACATTCAAATCCATCAATAAATGTAGGCGCCAGAGCAATAACGAAGTTATTCAGAAAATAGCCAAAGTGAGCTGATCATGACCTCAGGAACCTGAAAGTCAAACTAGCTTGAGATATTGTCACAAGGAACATTTGTGTGAAGTTACATTGAAATCTGTCAAGAAATGTAGTTGCTAGAGCGATGACAGTTTTTCTGAAAATACCCACAGTGACCTTGACCTTGAGGCCACGACTTTGAAAGACAAACTCGCTCAAGATATTGACATAAGGACCATTTGTGTGGAGTTATATTGAAATTGGTGCAGAAAAGTAGGCGCTAGAGCGATGACAAGTTTATTCTAACAAGAGGGCCATGATGGCCCTGGATCGCTCCCTGATCCATAGAGTAACAAGTGGGCCCCGGGGAGGGCCATTATTGACCATAGGGTTATAATGTGCATAATGATGAGGGAGGTCTTAAAAGGTGAAGCTTCATACCAAATATCAACAAAGGCTATAATTTGAACAATCTTGGCAAAGGTCCACTAGATGAAGCTACACACCAAATATCAAAGACCTGGGCCTTGCAGAAGATTTTTTTTAAAGATATTCCCTACATAAGCCCATGTAAAACCAAATGGCCCCGGGGGGGGGGGGGGTATTTTTGGCCTCAGGGCTATAATTTAAACAATCTTGATAGAGGTCCACTAGATGAAGCTTCACACCAAATATCAAAGATCTGGGCCTTGCTGTTTCAGAGAAGATTTTCAAAGATTATCTCTATATAAGTCTATGTAAAACCAAAGGGCCCCGGGGCGGGGGCATTTGTGGCCCGAGGGCTATAATTTGAAAAATCTTGGTAGAGGTCCACTAGATGAAGCTCCATACCAAATATCAAAGACATGGGCCTTGCAGTTTCAGAAAAGAAGATTTTTAAAGATTTCCCCATTTAAGTCTATGTAAAACCAAAGGGTCTCGGGGTGGGGGCATTTTTGGCCCCAGGGCTATAATTTGAACAATCTTGATAGAGGTCCACTAGATGAAATTTCACACCAAATATCAAATACCTAGGCCTTGTGGTTTCATAGAAGAAGATTTTTTCAAGATTTTCCCTATATAAGTCTACGTAAAACCAAAGGGCCAGGAGGCGGGGGCATTTTTGGTCTCAGGGCTATAATTTGAATAATCTTGGTAGAGGCCCACTAGCTGAAGCTTCATACCAAATATCAAAGACCTAGGCCTTATGGTTTCAGAGAAGAAGCTTTTTAAAGATTTTCCCTACATAAGCCTTTGTAAAACCAAAGGGCCCTGGGGCGGGGGCATTTTTGGCCCAAGCACTATAATTTGAACAATCTTGGTAGGGGTCCACTTGATGAAGGATCATACCAAATAGCAAAGACCTGGGCCTTGCAGTTTCAGAGAAGAAGATTTTTATAGATTTTCTCTATATAAGCCCATGTAAAACCAAAGGACCCTGGGGCGAGGGCATTTTTGGCCCCAGCACTATAATTTGAACAATCTTGGTAGGGGTCCACTAGATGAAGCTTCATACCAAATATCAAAGACCTGGGTCTTGCGGTTTCAGAGAAGAAGATTTTTAAAGATTTTCCCTATATAAGCCCATGTAAAACCAAAAGGCCCCGGGGCGGGGGCATTTTTGGCCCCAAAACTATAATTTGAACAATCTTGGTAGGGGTTCACTATATGAAGCTTCATACCAAATAACAAAGACCTGGGCCTTGCGGTTTCAGAGAAAAAGATTTTTAAAGATTTTCCCTATATTAGCCCATGTAAAACCAAAGGGCCCGAGGCGGGGGTAATTTTGGCCCCAGCACTATAATTTGAACAATCTTGGTAGGGGTCCACCAGATGAAGCTTCATACCAAACATCAAAGACCTGGGCCTTTGGGTTTCAGAGAAGAAGATTTTTTAAGTTTTTGGTGAAAAAAATCTATTTTTGGCTCCTGTGACCTATATGTGCAACGGACCGGAACCATTTGAACAACTTTGAAAGGGGACCACCTAAGGATCATTCCTGTGAAGTTTGATCAAAATCTGATCAGTGGTTAAGGAGGAGATGTCGTTTGAAGAAATTGTTTACGCAAGCACGGACGCACGCACGCACAACGGACAAAAAGTGATCCCAAAAGCTCACCTCGTCACTACGTGACGGTGAGCTTAAAACAGTGACCTTGCACTTGAGGCCACAGCGTGGAAAGTCACACTCATATGAGATATTGTAATAAGGAACATTTTTGTGAAATTATATTGAAATCAGTTAAGAAATGTAGGCCCTAGAGCAATGACAAAGTTTTTCTAAAAATAACCACAGTGACCTTGACCATAAGGTGACAACCTTGAAATTTGAATTCGCTTGAGATTTGGTCATGAGGAACATTTGTGTGAAAGTATATTGAAATCGGTGAAGAAATTAAGTGCAAGAGTGTTGTCAATGTTTTCTAAAAATAGCCACTGTGACCTTGACCTAGAGGCCACGACCTTGAAAGTCGAACTCGCTCGGGATATTGTCCAAAGGAACATTTGTGCGAAGTTATATTGAAATCAGTGAAGAAATGTAGGCGCTAGAACGATGTCAAAGTTTTTCTAAAAGAAGGTACAGTGACCTTAACCTTGAGGTCATGACATTGAAAGTGAAACTTGCTCGAGATACTGTCATAAGGTACATTTGTGTGAAGTTATATTAAAATCGGTCAAGAAATGTAGGCATTAGAGCGATGACAAAAGTATGTATGGATGTGCATACGTACGAGACAAAAATCTGCATTTTCTCAAATCAAGGGGGATATAACACTCTGCAATATAAGCCAACCTCGCCAATTTTTTAACTCTGCCGAGGTTTTATTCCTGCTTCAATGAAAACTGAAGGGGCTACAGTGCTGACAAGGTCACCAAGAGCTCCGCAAGTGGGGCATTATATGTAAGCTGGCGCATATATATACTGACTGTTGTGCAAGTTTGGGTTTGTGGAATGTAACCAAGGAACAATATGTGCTCCATATATTCTTACATGGCACTATTAATAACCCATAATGGCTCGAACTACATGTCTCCAACAAATTGTCATGGCTGGTAATATTTGGTGGACTATAACCTCAAAATAATATAGGCATAACTCTGGCAATATGTGGTGGACTAAAACCTTGAAATAATATGCGCTGCTCCAAATCATAATCTAACTATACGTAAAGTTTCAGCTTCATCATATGTAAAATGTGGGAGGCATTATCCAGAAACAAAATATGTTTAGAAAAATATGTGAAAGGTGAATTACTCTGATAATATTTGGCAGACTGTAACCTCAAAATAATATGCACTGTTCCACATCATGGTCTTATTATATGTAAAGTCTCAGCTTCAGCAGATGTAAAATGTAAGAGGAGTTATCCGGAAATGTTTAGAAACATCTGTGAAAGGGGTATAACTCTGACAATATTTGACAGACCTTAACCCCAAAATCATATGCACTGTTCCATATCATGGTCTTACTGTATGTAAAGTTTCAACATCATCCGATCTAAAATATAGGAGTTATGCGGAAACAAAATGTTTACAGAATTGTTCAAATGGGCTTAACTCTATTATTAATTGGTGGACAATATGCACTGCCCCACATCATGGTCTAATTATAAATGAAGTTTCAGCTAAATCGGATGTTAAATTTAGGAGTCATCCGGAAAAGAAAATTTACAATTAATTTCAAAGGGGCATTTTGTTTTGTTTGTTTGTTTGATTTGAGGTTTAACGTCCCCGTCAACACTGTAAAGGTCATTTTGGAGACGTTGCTTCCAATTTTGTGGGACTTTTACCCGACATTGAGATGAAATGACATCTCAAGCCGTGTCGCCCAATGAAACCAATAGGGTTTATTAGCATGGACGGTCCGCCTTGCACCGCGGTTCCTGGACAGGCTTAAATCCTCTAAGCGGTTAACCAGTACTAGTGTGTGGGCCAGATTCAGCTCTGCGTGGAAGCATCGTGCAGCCCATATATTTCTTCAAGCCCCTATGGGCGGGGGCGGTTCAAAGGGGCATTACTCAAAGGGGCATAACTCTATTATTATTTGGTGGACCATACCCTCGAAACAATATACACTGTCCCACATCATAGTCTAACCATTGATGAAGTTTCAGCTTGATTGGATGTACACTGTAGGAGTAGTTATCCGGAAACGAAAAGTTTACAAAACTAGAAATGTGTCCAGATGACACAGATGCCCCCGCCAAGGGCCCCGCCTCACCCCAAAAATCCATGTTGCAAAAAAATTTTCTAAGTGTGTGACCTTGTCATCAGGACATTTGTGAGAAGTCATATTGAAATTGGTGAAAAAAATGTAAGCGCTAGAGCAATGACAAAGTTTTTCTAAAAATAGCCACAGTGACATTGACCTTGAAAGTCGAACTTGCTCGAGGTATTGTCATAAGGAACATTTGTGTGAAGTTATATTGAAATCAGTGAAGAAATGTAGTCGCCAGAGCAATGACAAAAGTTTTCTAAAAATAGCCACAGTGACCTTGACCTTGAAAGTCGAAATTGCTCGAGATATTGTCATTAGGAACATTTGTGTGAAGTTATATTGAAATCGGTGAAGAAATGTAAGTGCTTGAGCGATGACAAAGTTTTTCTAAAAATAGCCACAGTGACCTTGACCTTGAAAGTGGAAGTTGCTAGAGATATTGTCATAAGGAACATTTGTGTGAAGTAATATTGAAATTGGTGAAAAAATGTTAGAGCCAGAGCAATGACAAAGTTTTTCTAAAAATAGCAACAGTGACCTTGACCTTGAAAGTCAAACTCGTTCAAAGTATATTGAAATCAGTGAAGAAATATAGACGCTAGAGCTATGTTGTGCGAGGGGATAATTAAATTTTTTTAAGTCTGTGACCTTGACCTTGAGCTCATTGGCATGGGTGGGGGTATAGCTGAATAAAATGGACAGGTACATGTATCTAACATCATACCAAATATCAACTCAATCCATCGCACAATTTGGAAAATATCAACTCTTAAAATATCTAATTAAAAATTTCTAAGTCTGTGACCTTGACCTTGAAGCCATAGGCATGAGTGGGGGTATTGCCAAATAAACATTTGGACCTGTATCTATCATCATAGCATATATAAGCCAAATCCATAATATAGTTTGGAAAATTGGAGCTCTTTAAAATCTTTCACATTAAAATTGTCTAAGTCTGTGACCTTGACCTTGAGGTCATAGGCATGGGTGGGGGTATTGCTGAATAAAACTTTGTACCTATATCTATCATCATATGAACCAAAGCCATCATAAAAGTTCAGGTTCTACCAGGTACAAATACCTTAACTGGAGTCTTTAACATGGAAAATTTCTAAGTCCATGACCTTGACCTTGAGGCCATGGGCATGGGTGGGGGTATCGCTGAATAAAACTTTGGACCTATATCTATAATCATACCAAATATGAACCAATTCCATCAAATGGTTTGGAAAATATGAGTTCTAAAATGTTCAAGTCTACCTGTTACAAAAACCTTAACCTGAGTCTTTAACATTGAAAATTTCTAAGTCTGTGACCTTGACCTTGAGGTCACAGGCATGGGTGGGGATATTGCTTAATAAAACTTTGGACCTATATCTATCATCATACCAAAGATGAACCAGTTCCATCCAATGGTTAGGAAAATATGAGTTCTATAAGTTCAGGCTCTACCTGTTACAAAAACTTTAACCTGAGGTTACAGGATCACGTACGTACGTACGTACACACAGACGGACGTACACATGTACGCACGTACGGAAAACCGAAAAACTATATGCCCCCCGGCATCATTTGATGCGGGGGCATAAAAAATCAAAGGGGCATAACTCTATTGTTATTTGGTCTCAATGTCGGGTAAAAGTCCCACAAAATTGGAAGCAATGTCTCCAAAATGACCTTTACCGTGTTGACGGGCACGTTAAACCTCAAATCAAACAAACCTGAAAAACAAAAAAAAAACAATATGCACTGTCCCACATCATGGTCTAACTATTAGAAAACAAGAGGACCAAGCTGGTCCTGTATCGCTCACTTGAGCTAACAGATTCGAAGTTTCAGGAAGTGCCAACCTTTACTGAAGGATTTATGGGCGGACATGGTGATGACAGGGTAAGCATTTTCTGCAAATCAAGTAGAATGTAACTCTATGATAAAGACGCTGACCTCACCAGTTTTCAAACTCATTCAATTTGTTTGATTTGAGGTTTAACGTCCCCGTCAACACTGTAAAGGTCATTTTGGAGACGTTGCTTCCAATTTTGTGGGACTTTTACCTGACATTGAGATGAAATGACATCTCAAGCCCTGTCGACCAATGAAACCAATAGGGTTTATTAGCATGGATGGTCCACCGCGGTTCCTGGACAGGCTTATTTCCTCTAAGCGGTTTACCAGTACTAGTGTGCGGGCCAGATTCAGCTCTGCGTGGAAGCATCATGCAGCCCATATATTTCTTCAAGCCCCTATGGGCGGGGGCCGTCAAACTCATTCAAGCTTTTATTCCTGACTTGCTAAGAAGATTCTATATAAACTGAAGGGGCTATGGTGATGACAAGTTTAAAGATAAGCAATTATCTGCTGCAATCAAAGGGATGTTACTCTGTGATAAATAGGCAAAGCTCATGAGTTTTTTAAACTCCTCTGAGCTTTTCTGCCTGACTTACTTGTTTGTAAGTTTAATGAAGACGCGATCAAAACTGAAGGGGCAGCAGTCATGACAAGGTCGAAAATAGGCATTTTCAGCAATCAAAGGGACGTTACTCTATGATAAATGTGCTGGCCGGTATTCGAACTCATCCGAGGTTTTATCTCCAGCCACCTTACATATAAGTTTCAGAAAGATCCGATCAAAACCAAAGGGGTTAAGGTGATGACAAGGTCAAAATTTGGCATTTTCAGCAATCAAAGGGATGTTACTCTATGATAAATGGGCTGACTTGGCCAGTTTTCCAAATCATCCACGGTTTCATCCCCAGCCACCTTACAAAAATCTGATCAAAACTGAAACGGGGCTAAGGTGATGACAAGGTCAAAAATCAACATTTCAGCCATCAAAGGGACATAACTCTATGATAAATGGGCTGACTTGGCCGGTGTTCGAACTCATCTGAAATTTTATCCCCAGCCACCTATCATATAAGTTTCAGAAAGATCCAATCAAAACTGCAGGGGCTATGGTGATGACAGGTCAAAAATTGACATTTTCAGCAATCAAAGGGACGTAAATCTATGATAAATGAGCCAACTTGGCCGGTTTTCGAACTCATCCGAGGTTATATCCCCAGCCACCTTATATATAAGTTTCAGCAAGATCCGAACAAAACTGAAGGGGCTACGGTGATGACAAGGTCAAAAATCGATATTTTCAGCAATCAAAGGGACGTAACTCTATGATTAATGGGCCACCTTGGCCGGTATTCTAACTCATCCGAGGTTTAATTCCCAGAAACCTTACATATAAGTTTCAGAACGATACGAGCTTCAGTGATGACACGGTCAAAAATCGGCATTTACATATAAGTTTCAGAAAGATCCTATCAAAACTGAAGGGGCTACAGTGATGACACGGTCGAAAATGGTCATTTTCAGCAATCAAAGGGACGTAACTCTATGATAAATGGGCCGACTTGGCCGGTTTTCGAACTCATCCAAGTTTTTATCCCCAGTCACCTTACATATAAGTTTCAGAAAGATCCGATCAAAACTGAAGGCGCTACAGTGATGACAAGCATTTTCCCATAGTAAGTCTATGGGACCTTGTGGTTGCCATAGGAACCAAAGTTTTAAAACGATTTCGAAAATAAGTTTATGTCATCAATGCCCCACCAGAGGCATGCACGGATGAGAAATGATTAAGATCAGCCTGCAGGATACAGAGATATAGCTGCTCAAAAGTGTGGACGGACGACAGAGGGACGGACGGACGGACGGATGACCCACTATATTATAAGCTTCCCTGGAGCCTTCGGCCCAGGTGAGCTAAAAATAGTAGTCATTTTGAAGAAAAGTTAGGGTTGAGTCGCAATAAGGTTCAAAAAGTGAAAAATATAGGGTTTTTCATGAAAATACAGGCTTTTTATAGGTTTTATGAACAAAATAAAGGTTTTATAGGTTTGGCACAAAATTATAGGTTTTTATAGGTTTTGCTAGGAGGCCTGTACATACTGTTTTGCTCACGGTACTGCTACTCGTCATTTCTGGAGCATGCGGATTTTAACAAATACCATTTTTTTCATCAGAAACTAATTTGCATAATTTTACACTCCTAAATTTGGCCCCGAAATCAAGACGTCCTGAAGATTCGCACCTTTATCAGGAAAAATACCTGAAATTCCCACCCATTTTCAGAAAGCCTGCCTACGCGCCCGAAAAAAAGTACTGGATATGTTGCAAATAGGACCAAAAACATTAACTATTTACTAAAGGTCTGAATTCATCCCCGAAGAAATTCCAAAGGAGCCGAACACATACCCAAAACATGTGGCTCATCATCCCCGTACAGCTTGTTAATAGGAGATTACCCGCCCCCACCCCAATCCCACTGTCCCAAACCCGGAAGATGTGCTTATGTAGCGCGTGGATGTGTGTATACACACATTCAAACTATTGATATGTTCACACATGATAAATTGTGCATGCAGATAAAAGTAAGATAGTGATGATGTCGCACACAATAGTTTATGCCTTTATCCCTGACAGATTTATCTTATAACAGAGAGAGAGAGAGAGAGAGAGAGGTGGTTTTCTTCCTTTTTTCTTTTTTGTTGAGAGTGAGGCGGTCTTCTTCCTTTTTTCTTTTTTGTTGTGTTCTGATATTTTGTCAATGAAGATGATTTGATCAGCCTCTTAACATGAGATAACCGCCAAATTGAATTGTTGTGAAAGAAAATAAAATGACAATAAAAAGCACCTACATTAATCCCTGTGGGGTGCCTCAGCTAAACAAAGCGCAGATTATTGACCTCATAGCGGACAGTTCCACAGAGTTAAGTCACGACTGTTAACCAAATTATTGATTTTTATGTTGATAGAGGGTAATAGATGAAACAGATTTTGAGGCTGTTGATGCTTTTATCACTTTCTCTGCTTTCGAAGGAGGGACCGGTTGATGTTTATGCAAATTGTAAGTCATATTTTCAGCGCCAAAATGTGCAATGCCCCATAGGTCATGTGTAGAAAATAAACAAGTGATTGGGAAAACGGAGTATAAAATCTGATGACATTATCTTTCCTGACGGATTTTCCGCGGATATCAACAACAAGAAACAAGCGTCTGGAAAGATATTATCCTTGGATCAAAAAAAGTGCCCAAAAAGCAAGCGTTTACGGGAACTGCCGAAAACTATTACCTGCAGATAACTGCTCGGACACGAGTAATGAATACGCTATTAGGACAATGGACAGTGAATAAGATTTTTACCAATGTCACACTTCAGTGCTCACTCTATTAACACAAGGTGGTTTTGAGCACAGGTTTCATGACTGGTGCGAAATTATAGGACTACAATGACATTAATTTTGGAACAGGCATGTAGATTATATCAAGCTTTTCTTTTTACCTTTAAAAACAAGCCTAAATAGGCTTGGGATATTTCAAAATTTTTCCTGGACTGCAGTATGGCTCTGATGGACTTGATAAATATTGCCATCACAGACACAGAGCCTCCTCCCTCAGGAGCCAGGGACCTTATCTCAAGATCTATAGATGATGGGCCCAATGTCTTCAGGTACTTTATCACTGGTACATCTGCAACAACAATGAAACAAAGACATTACTGTGTCTACCCTGAAAATTTTGGACACTTTTTAATGAGCCTTATATTGTCATAAATTATTCCTCCAAGACTTTTGCTCAGCAAATGTTTTGGGTCTACGCCATTTGCTAAGGCTTATTTTTATGAATTTTTGTGTCCAATTTTAAGATAATAAATATGTCATATCAGTCCCATATGCAAAACCTCTTTATAGCACTGTTAGTTACATCTTTAGCGACTTTATAGGGATAGCCGTTCATTAAAACAAGAGGGCCAAATGACCCTATAGCGCTCACCTGTGAGCGCTACAGGGCAAGTTGGCCCTCTTGTTTTCCATTACAAGTCCATGGGAGCTAATGGGCCTATGGGCATGGCCAATTTTGACCCCAGAAGCATGGTTGGCAGGATTTATGAAGGTGACCACTTGACGTTGCTACATGCTATATATTTCATCTCAATGTCGGGTAAAAGTCCCACAAATTTGGAAGCAACGTCTCCAAAATGACTTATACAGTGTTGCAGGGGATGTTAAACCTCAAATCAAACAAAACAAACATGCTATATATTTAAGCTCTGGACCCTGTGGTTTCAGAGAAGAAGTTTTTTTTTTAAGTTTTTCCAATTGGAAGTCTATGGGAGCTAAAGAACCCTGGGTGTGGCCAATTTGGATCCCAGGGGCATAGTTGGCAGGATTTATGCCGGTGACCACTTGACGTTGCTACATACTAAATATCTAAGCTCTGGGCTTTATGGTTTCAGAGAAGCAGATTTTGTAAGTTTTTTTTTTCCATTATAAGTCTATAGGAGCTAAGGTGCCCTGGGGTGTGGCTCAGTTGGACCCCAGGGGTAGGCTTAGCAGGATTTATGTAGGTGACTATTTTATGTTGCTAGATAGTAAATATCTAAGCTCTGTGCTTCACAGTTTTAGAGAACATTTTTGAAGCTTTTCTCCATTAGGAGTCTATGGGAGCAAAGGGGCTCCGTGGCCATTTTGGACCCAAGAGGCATGATTGGCAGACTTTATGTAGGTGACCACTTGCCGTTGCTGGATGCTAAAAATCTCAGCTCTGGGCCCTGTGGTTTCAGAGAAGACTTTTGAAGCTTTTTTCCATTATTAGTCTATAGGAGCTAAGGGGCCCAGGGCGTGGCCCATTTGGACCCCAGGGGCATGACTGGCAGGATTTATGTAGGTGACCACTTGCCGTTGCTACATGCTAAATATCTAAGCTCTGGGCCCTGTGGTTTCATAGAAGAAGATTTTTGAAGCTTTTTTTCCATTATGAGTCTATGGGAGCTAAGGGGCCTCGGGGCTTGCCCATTTGGAACCCAGGGGCATGATTGGCAGGATTTATGAAGGTGACCATTCGCCATTGTTACATGCTAAATATCTAAGCTGTTGGCCCTGTGGTTTCAGAGAAGAAGATTTTTTAAGCTTTTTTCCATTATGAGTCTATGGGTGCTAAGAGCCCCGGGGGCGTGGCCCATTTGGACCCCAGGGGCATGATTGGCAAGAATTATTTAGGTGACAACTTGCTGTTGCTACATGCTTAATATCTAAGCTCTGGGCCCTGTGGTTTCAGAGAAGAAGTGTTTTGAAGCTCGGGGCCCTGTGGTTTCAGAGAAGATTTCTGAAGCTTTTTCTCCATTATAAGTCTATGGGAGCTAAGGGCCCCGGGGTGTGGCCAATTTGAACCCCAGGGGCATGATTGGCAGATTTTATGTAGGTGAGCACTTGACATTGTTACATGTTAAATATCTAAGCTCTGGGCCCAGTGGTTTCAGAGAAGAAGATTTAAAAAAAATTTCCCATTGTAAGTCTATGGGAGCTATATGTTGCCATGGCAACCAGAATTCCACTCTGATCAGCCCAAAAACGTTATGCAGCCTTTCCCCTACCTGATGATGCTTCTCGTGAAATTTGATCAAGATTGGCCATGGGGTAATAAAGATATACTCATTTGAAATTGTTTACGGATGCACACATGACGGACGACTGACAAAATGTGATCACTAAAGCTCACCATGTCACAATGTGACAGGTGATCTAAAAACAATATGCTTTGTTTCAAGGCTGATATTTTTTCTGATGAATATATGTGACACTTTATTTCTGCTTCATATGAAGATCATGGGGGCTTGTTTCACCAACTCTTTCAAGCTGTTCTAAGCAGTACCCACAATTATTGTTTTTGAGATAAGCAAATTAAGCAACCTTACTTTCCCTATATAAAGTGAGTGTATACAAGGGTGATCATCACATAGACTTGTTTACGTGATGGATTAAATAGAAAACACTGCCCCCAACTCTATGTTTTCCTTTAACAAATAGACAAATGCTTCTGAGCGGCTCACCTGAGTGCTGAGTTTGATATCTGAGAAAAAGATTTTTTTAAAGGTTTTTACCATGGTAACCATATTGTCATGTGACCTGACAAGGGGCTCAAAGAGCCTCAACTGCTCACCTGAGAAAATAAAGTTTTAACAACCCAAAGACTTGACTGTTAAACATGCTAATGCAATCCTTTAATTGTACCTGATAATTTATGCTACCCACCAAGGTAATTCAATTTAACAACTCACAGAAATGATAACTAAACATGCTAATGGAATCCTTTAATTGTACCTGATAATTTATGCTATACACAAAGGTAATTCAACTTAACAACTCACAGACTTGACTACTAAACATGAATCCTTTAATTGTACCTGATAATTTATGCTACCCACAAAGGTAATTCAACTTAACAACTCTAGACTTTGTTCTGTTATGAAAGAGACTTCATGATGTCCCTTTCTGCTCAAAACCAGTCTGAAATAATTGAAGCTTTTAGCTCCACTTCTAGATATTTGGATGATTTATTAAATATTGATAATACCTATTTCGATGGTTTGATCAGTCAAATTTACCCCCCAGAACTTCAGTTGAATAGAGCAAATGCTTCTGATACCGAGGTCTCGTTTTTGGATTTACATCTAACTATTGTAGACTGGTTTGTTTCTTGCAAAATTTATGATAAACGCGATGATTTTGATTTTGAGATTGTAATTTTTTCTTTCTTGGATGGTGATGTTCCTCGTGCTCCATCCTATGGTGTTTATATTTCCTCAATTAATTTGATTTGCCAGCGTGTGTATTTATGTAACTGACTTCAACACTCGTAAAAAAATGTTAATGGCTAAACTTCTTAATCAGGGTTATCAGTACCATAAACGAACAAAAAGCCTTTTCAAAATTTTATAGACGTCATTCTGATTTAATTTCAAAATTCAATATTGGACTTAAATCTTTTCTGCAACATGGTCTATCGGAACCCGAATTTTATGGTGACTTAGTTTATAAATTCAGAAAAATATATAACCGCAATGACTTCAGCACCCAATTTCGTAAAATCAATAACAAAGATTGGGTACAACATGTTATACGACAGACTGCATGCATGGTAGTTAACCCAATCACGGTTGACAACTTTGCTTCCCTCTTTAATTGCATGCCGGTGGGTCAAGTCTCACATTCTATGACGGTTCCAACGAAAAGGCTTATGTTTGTTGGTACCTGATGCTCTGTCTCTGGTCGGGCCCATCGGAGTCTAACTGTTGGTTTTTATTTTGCTCCAGCATTTCAGTGGTTTCTTGCTGTCGAGTCCTCACCGTTGTTTCATCTCTGTGGTTGTTTGATTTTTGTGTTCACAGAGATGTTGCACTGATGAGTTAGAAGGCCTTCATGCGGACTGAACAAAATATATGTCTTAATCGCGACGGAAGTAAGGGCGAGGATTGTGGCCATGTTAAATTGATTTAAGTCCCCCAGTGGAATTTGTTTCCGCTGACCGTTCCAAGGCGGTTCTTTTGTTGAGGTTTATTTTTGTTATGATTTGTCTTTGGGTATTTGTGTCACTTGTATTGTTTTATTTTGGATAGCCTTTTGGCCATTTTGTGGGAAAGTAACTGTCCTTTTGGCTTTCCGCTATATTAATGTTTCCATTGGGGTCTGTTGTTTCATGTTTGTGTTTCTTTCCCTTTGGTGTCTCTAAAGGGAGCTGCTGGTTAATTATATAGATTCCTGATCATTGCCTCCACTTCTACTTTGACTACTAAACATGCTAACGGAATCCTTTAATTGTACCAGAATTCAACTTACTTACAAACACCTCTGTTTTTCAACTGGATTCGTCTAATCATAATTTGATAAAGAACAATAATAAATATGGATTAGGGGTGGAGATCTGAATGGTTTCTGATATAGAAAGCCTTTTACGAAGTGAAGGGGGTGGCACATATCCCTGGAGCAGAAAATACTAGTCTGTATAACTGAATGTGTCTTACCATAAGGAACAAAAAAATTTGGTTTAGTGGTGGGGTTCTGAACGGCTATCCCACCAATGTAATTCAACTGACTAACATCTGTTTTTCAACTGGATGTATCTAATCAAATTTGATAAAGAACAACAAAATATATGGTTTAGTGGTGGGGTTCTGAACGGTTTCTGAGATATTCAGCCTTACATGAACTGGGAGGGTTGAGGCATAGTGTCAGGAGATCCCAGGTTGGTGTCAATGGATGTGTCTTACCATATGGAACAAGAATATATATGGTCTAAGGGTGGGGATCTGAACAATTTTTTAAATATTAGGTCTTTAAGAAGTGAAGGAATGGTGCATGACTCGTGAGCCGTAGGCCTCGTGAGAGAGGATATTTGATGTTTTCCCAATATAAGTCTATGGGAGCTAATGAACCCCTGGGCGAGGTCAATTTGGACACTAGGGGGCATGGTTGGCAGGATTTATGTAGGGGACTTCTAAACATTGCTACATACTAAATATATAAGCATCATGGTTTCAGAGAACAAAATTTTTAAACCACTTGTTTTACTCTTTACCAAATTTCCGAGGGTCTCGAGGGTTTTGGTTTGGGAGATGTTGAAAATGTGAAAAGCTATCAATGGACGGACAACAGATGGACAGACTGATGACAGACGACAAATAAGAGGCCATGGCATAAGCTTACCTGGAGCTTGCTCCAGGTGAGCTAATAATAATGGAGCAATAGCCTATCATTTTACATTTTTATTGTGTTATATTGTATAGCAAATATTGATATGTTGCCAGTAGCGTACATATACAAGTTTATCAGAAAAGTCTTCGCTCTCCCCTCCCTTCCACTCTGCTAAACACATCGAGCAAAACCTTCCGGAATCTGCGAGAGAAAGCAGAGGGCGAACAAGTGACAGCATTGATGAGATATGTTGAAGACACATGGTTGTCCAGTACTGTATTTGAGATCCAGTCGTGATGTGTATTCGGCCAGACAATACAAACGAATAATGACTGTGAGGGATGTCAACACAGAATCAACAGACAGGGGCAGAAGGGAAATTTACAGTTCTATCTTCTCATTAGTCTCCTCTACAAAGGAGCAAGCTTACTTCCAATTCAAATCAAGATGGTATCTGAAGGAAAATTGCGACGCTACCTGAGAAAGAACAGTAGAGCTATACAAGGCTCTGGAGTGATTATGAAGCAGGGACTGTGAGCGTGAATGGTTTGCTGAAGAAGAGTGGTGGAATATATGGACCAGGGGCGTAATATCTTTGGAACATATTTTCGGTGATCTCTACATATAAGTGTCCGTTTCTAGTTTTCAAAAGTGACAAAGGTAAAATAGAAATTAACAATTTCAATGGATATATATATATATTCTTGTGAATTCTGTTTGGAGTATGTAAAACTATGGGCTACTTTCCAAAATAATCTTAAAAGTGTCAAAAGATGTGGCTGAATTCACCAAATTGTCAAGAAAAAGGCTAAAATACATAAAACTTTAGGGCCATGACTTGAAGCGCCTCCTTGTGGTGTGGCCTGGATGCATTTTTTAACCTTTTATTAAAAAGTAAAATGAACAAAAAACAAAACAAGAGGGCCATGATGGCCCTGGATCGCTCACCTGATCCATAGAGTAACAAGTGGGCCCCTGGGAGGGCCATTATTGACCCCAGGGTTGTAATGTGCATAATGTTGAGGGAGGTCTAAAAAGGTGAAGCTTCATACCAAATATCAAAGACATGGGCATTGCAGTTTCAGAGAAAAAGATTATTAAAGATTTCCCTATATAAGTCTTGTTAAACCAAAGGGTCTCAGGGCGGGGGCATTTTTGGCCCCAGGGCTATAATTTGAACAATCTTGATAGAGGTCCACTAGATGAAATTTCACACCAAATATCAAAGACCTAGGCCTAGTGGTTTCACAGAAGAAGATTTTTTAAAGATTAAAGATTTTCCCAAAATAAGTCTATGTAAAACCAAAGGGCCCCAGAGTGGGGGCATTTTTGGCCACAGGGCTATAATTTGAACGATCTTGGTAATGGTCCACAAGATGAAGCTTCATACCAAATATCAAAGACCTGGGCCTTGTGGTTTCAGAGAAGAACCATTTTTAAAGATTTTCCTTATATAAGCCTATGTAAAACCAAAGGGCCCTGGGGCGGGGGCATTTTTGGCCCCAGCACTATAATTTGAACAATCTTGGTAGGGGTCCACTAGATGAAGCTTCATACCAAATAGCAAAGACCAGGGCCTTGCGGTTTCAGAGTAGAAGATTTTTAAAGATTTTCCCTATATAAGCCCATGTAATACCAAAGGGCCCCTGGGCGGGAGCATTTTTGGCCCCTGCACTATTATTTGAATGATCTTGGTAGGGGTTCACTAGGTGAAGCTTCATACCAAATAGCAAAGACCTGGGCCTTGCGGTTTCAGAGAAGAAGATTTTTAAAGATTTTCCCTATATAAGCCCATGTAAAAC
Source organism: Lucinisca nassula (assembly GCA_963580285.1). NCBI lineage: Eukaryota > Metazoa > Mollusca > Bivalvia > Lucinida > Lucinidae > Lucinisca > Lucinisca nassula. The sequence continues at coordinate 119,098,835 of OY757014.1, forward strand.
CAAAAGGCCCCGAAGTGGGGAGCATTTTTGGCCACAGCACTATAATTTGAACAATCTTGGTAGGGGTCGACTAGATGAAGCTTCATACCAAATATCAAAGATATGGGCCTTGCGGTTTCAGAGAAGAAGATTTTTAAAGATTTTCCCTATATAAGCCCATGTAAAATCAAAGGGCCCCGGGGCGGGGGCATTTTTGGCCCCAGCACTATAATTTGAACAATCTTGGTAGGGGTCCACTAGATGAAGCTTCATACCAAATAGTAAAGACCTGGGCCTTGGGGTTTCAGAGAAGAAGATTTTTAAAGATTTTCCCTATATAATCCTATGTAAAACCAAAGGGCCCTGGGGCGGGGTTGGGCCCCAGCACTATAATTTGAACAATCTTGGTAGGGGTCCACTAGATGAAGCTTCATAGCAAATATCAAAGACCTGGGCCTTGTGGTTTCAGAGAAGAAGATTTTTTAAGTTTTCATTAAAAAAATCTATTTTTGGCCCCTGTGACCTAGATGTGCAGCAGATCAGAACCATTCGAACAACTTTGAAAGGGGTCCACCTAAGGATCATTCCTGTGAAGTTTGGTCAAAATCCGATCAGTGGTTTAGGAGGAGATGTCGTTTGAAGAAATTGTTTACGCACGGATGACAAACAAAAAGTGATCCTAATATAAAACACAAGAGGGCCATGATGGCCCTGGATCGCTCACCTGATCCATGGAGTAACAAGTGGGCCCTGGGGAGGGCCATTATTGACCCCAGGGCTATAATGTGCATAATGTTGAGGGAGGTCTAAAAAGGTGAAGCTTCATATTAAATATCAACAAAAATCAATTTGAACAATCTCGGCAAAGGTCCACTTGATAAAGATACACACCATATATCATAGACCAGGGCCTTGCGGTTTCATAGAAGAATTTTTTTTGAAGATATTCCCTACTTAAGCCTATGTAAAACCAAATGGCCCCGGGGCGGGGGCATTTTTGGCCTCAGGGCTATAATTTAAACAATCTTGATAGAGGTCCAGTAGATGAAGCTTCACATCAAATATCAAAGACCTGGGCCTTGCTGTTTCAGAGAAGAAGATTTTCAAAGATTATCTCTATATAAGTCTATGTAAAACCAAAGGGTCACCGGGCGGGGGCATTTGTGGCCCGAGGGCTATAATTTGAACATTCTTGGTAGGGATACACTAGATGAAGCTTCATACCAAATAGCAAAGACCTGGGCCTTGCAGCTTAAGAGAAGAAGATTTTTAAAGATTTCCCCTATAACCAAAGGGCCCCGGGGCGGGGGCATTTTTGGCCCCAGCAATATAATTTGAACAATCTTGGTAGGAGTCTACTAGATGAAGCTTCATACCAAATAGCAAAGACCTGGCCCTTGGGGTTTCCGAGAAGAAGATTTTTAAAGATTTTCCCCATATAAGCCCATGTAAAACCATAGGGCCCCGGGGCGGTGGCATTTTTAGCCCAAGCACTATAATTTGAACAATCTTAGTAGGAGTCCACTAGATGAAGCTTCATACCTAATAGCAAAGACCTGGGCCTTGCGGTTTCAGAGAAGAAGATTTTTATAGATTTTCCCTATATAAGCCCATTTAAAACCAAAGGGCCCCGGAGTGGGGGGGGGGGGGAGGAAGAAGGACCATGGCCTTGTGGGATGAAGCTTCATACCAAATATCAAAGACATGGGCCTTACGGTTTCAGAGAAGAAAATTTTTAAAGATTTTCTCTATATAAGCCCATGTAAAACCAAAGGGCCCCGGAGCGGGGGCATATTTGACCCCACCACTATAATTTGAACAATCTTGGTAGGGGTCCCCTAGATGAAGCTCCATACCAAATATCAAAGACCTTGGCCTTACGGTTTCAGAGAAGAAGATTTTTAAAGCTCTTCCCTATATAAGCCCATGTAAAACCAAAGGGCCCTGGAGCGGGGGCATTTTTGGCCCCAGCACTATAATTTGAACAATCTTGGTAGGGGTCCACTAGATGAAGCTTCATACCAAATATCAAAGACCTGGGCCTTGCGGTTTCAGAGAAGAAGATTTTTAAAGATTTCCCCTATATAAGCCCATGTAAAACCAAAGGGCCCTGGAGCGGGGGCATTTTTGGCCCCAGCACTATAATTTGAACAATCTTGGTAGGGGTCCACTAGATGAAGCTTCATACCAAATATCAAAGACCTGGGCCTTACGGTTTCAGAGAAGAAGATTTTTAAAGATTTTCCCTATATAAGCCCATGTAAAACCAAAGGGCCCCGGAGCGGGGGCATTTTTGGCTCCAGCACTATTATTTGAACAATCTTGGTAGGGGTCCACCAGATGAAGCTTCATACCAAATATCAAAGACCTGGGCCTTGTGGTTTCTGAGAAGAAGATTTTTTAAGTTTTTGGTGAAAAAAATCTCTTTTTGGCTCCTTTGACCTAGATGTGCAACGGACCGGAACCATTTGAACAACTTTGAAAGGGGACCACCTAAGGATCATTCCTGTGAAGTTTGGTCAAAATCCGATCAGTGGTTTAGGAGGAGATGTCGTTTAAAGAATTGTTTACGGACGGACGGACGCACGGACGCACGGACGGACGCACGACGGACGACGGACGAAAAGTGATCCCAAAAGCTCACCTCGTCACTACGTGACGGTGAGCTAAAAACCATAAACGTAAAAGGTTAATAAAACTGCAAGCACTCCATGATGCCCGCCACTACAATTACATCAAGTAAGTGCCATATCACAGTGAAAAAGGAATTCAAATTAAGGATGCATTACTATTTCCCTTTTTACGATAACTCGCCCTTATGTCATAGTGCATTTTTCATATCTCCAAAATGGTTACTTTTCTGATGAAAATCCTTCATATTTTTCTACTAAATGCTCAAAACATAGGATGTTGGTGCTCGTTAGAACCGCCTCATTGAGGCGGTTCTAAAGAGTATCCACAAGCTATGTCTTGGAACAGAAACAAGAAAAATAATGAATACCCCCGTAAACCCCAGTTTTCTCTATATAAAGATGGGTTTAGGGGGGGTCTTCATTTCACGGACTTGTTCACATGATGCTTAATAAAGTTGCCAGGAATACATGACTAAGATGACTATTTTCAATGTTCAAAGAGCCATGGCTCCAAAAGAAAGTAAACCAGAATTAAAATTCTCATTTTCAGTTTTTGGAGCCCTTGCCCTTTAAACTAAGGTCAAAATCTTCAAAATATACTCAAATATTTGGTCAATTGCAATGATATTTTGTACCAAGTTAGACTACATTTCATTGATGTGTTCATGAGATTGGGTGCAGACAAGCCACCTCTGGCCTAAAATTGACAGTTTTTGGGGGCCTGTGCACTTGAAAATCCGGTCAAGGTCACCAAAACCTAAATGCTGTTTTCCGCCATCCTAGTAGTTAACCATGCAAGTTTGGTCAGAATCAATTGTAAGGTTCAGGAGATATAGTGCTTCAAACAGACTACATGATAGAAATGGTTATGTTCAATGTTCACGCGGCGATAACTCCAAAAGTAGGAAAATCAGAGTTATGGTTCATATGTTCTGCATGTTGTTTCATTCGGCTCAACATATCTGAGAAGTTCCATGGATATATTTCAAACGGCATCAAAGTTATGGAGCGATCACGAAACAATGACAGAAGTGTTCACTGTTCAAAGGCAACAACTCCAAAAGTAGGAAAATCAGAGTTACAGTTCATATGTTCTGCACGTCATCGCATAGTGCTCTAAATATCTGTGAAGTTTAGTGAAAATATCTCACATGGTATCAGAGTTATGGAGCGGACACAAAACTTGATAGTACCAGCTATATTCAAAGTTCAAAGGGCAATAACTCCAGAAGTAGGAAAATCAGAGTTACGGTTCATATGTTCTGCATGTCGTCTCATAGTGCTCTACATACCTGTGAAGTTTCATGGAAATATCTCAAATGGTATGGAAGTTATGGAGCGGACGAAATGGCTATGTTCAAAAACATCAAAAGTATGAAAACCAGAGTTATGGTTCATATGTTTTGCCTGTCGTCTCATGATGCTTTACATGTCTGTGAAGTTTCACTAAAATATCCCAAATGATATCAGAGTAATGGAGTGGACACAAAACAGAAAGCAGCAGCTATATGCAAAGTTCAAAGGGCAATAACTCCAAAAGCAGGTAAACTAGAGTAATGGTTCATATGTCCTGCACATCGTCTCATGGTGCTCTTCATATCTGTAAAGTTTCATGGAAACATCTCAAATGGTATCGAAGTTAGGGAACGGACACGAAACTATGACAGAAATAGCTATGCTCATGTTCAAAGGGCAACAACTCAAAAAGTAGGAAAATCAGAGTTACGGTTCATATGTTCTGCAAGTCTTCTGATAGTGCTCTACATATATGTGAAATTTTGTGCAAATATCTCAAACAGTATCAGAGTTATGGAGCGGACACTATGAGGCACTGACGGACGGACTTACTGACTGACTAACGTACGGACACTCAAAACGTCGGAGGGTATAACATAATACCCCGCCATTTTTTGAATGGCGGGGCATAAAAATGTAACGAAACACTTCCAGTTTTCAGCTCACGATTCTGAAGGCTCTGAGCAGCATATAGGATAGGCAGTTGTCAGTCATTGTCTGCGTCGTCGTCTGGCGTCAACACTTTCAAATGACATCTCCTCTGAAGCGACTTGGCCGATCCAGCCCAAATTTCACCCTTGGGCTGGGGAATTGAAAGTTTGAGTTTTTTTTTTAATGAAAATCGCTAATTACTTTGGTTGCATGGCAACTTAAGAGTTTCCATAGACTTACAATGGGGGAAAATAGAAAAATGGCACTTGCTGCCAAGCTAACGTGCTTTTAAACGAAAATACTAGACTGAAGTGACTGTCAATTATATTATTAAATCATGGACGCCACTCTATGCTTTCATTTCTAAGTTCATTACCCGTTTCTGTTTTACGTCTTCTGGACACCGAGGTGAATAAATTCTAAGATAGTTCTAATCAGTTATAGACGGATTCAATGTTTTGACACGTGACCTTGTTTACATTTCACTGCGCATGCGCCAATTACCTCCCCTGTAGAGGTACTCTTTTATCTGGTTGGCAAAACATGACTGTTGCCGTACAGTGTCAATGAGAATTTCGAATATTTATCGTGTGATTAAACTCATTTCTTCTCCTCAAAATTAACAGATCCTTGTCAGTTTGTGTTTTTGAAGTAATAAATGATATAGAACCAGTCTCTTCTGACATTTTATCACACATTTTGTTGCCTAAAAAGCGTTATAAAACTACCCACCATCATGCCAAAAAGTAGTCGATGCGCTTTATTTAACGAATGGAAATAAGATTAAAGCATGTATATTTTCTATCCAATTTTATACGAAAAAGAAGCAGTTTAATGTCAAAAATGGTTTGTGGCAAACAGTTTTGATAGAGTGAATGAGTGAGTTTGAGTTTTACGTCCCACCAACAGCTAAGGTCATACTGAGATGGGACCTCGGTTTAAAGACCCATCCGAAAGTCTGGAGAAGCCCGGAATCGATCCTGCGATCCCTGGTCTACAAGGCGAGTAGCATAACCACTGCACCACGGAGGCTTCTAGTTTTGATAGAAAGACGATTTAAAAATAGTAATTACAGAAAATAATTCATGCTACATCAACGGTAGAGTATGGAACCGGAAGTCTTTTGCCCACCAGATAAAACGAGGCTAATGACCTTTGACCTTGTATGACGTAGACTTTGGATGTGTCTATATGATGCGAATCTCTTAACTACAGGCTATAATCAGCATACTCTCGTCCTTACATTGATTCTGAAATTAATCATAAACGCCATTTCTTCAAAATATCCTTCATTAATAAGGGTAATACCGGTATGGATTTAATTGATTTGCCCAGTACTTTTCGTCAGAGATCGGTGCTTGCTTCCATTCCTGCTTATTTTCAAAATACTGAAACACCTATAATTTGCTATAAATATAACAATCCTGTTAGATCTATCATTTTTAATTTCAATAAACTTGTTTAAGATCTTGATATTGATACTAATACTCCTGATTCATGTGACTGTGTATTGCTATCCTGCTGCTGGTCATGTAATTACTGGCAATTTGAAAATTATTCCTGAATCTAGGATAAGGAATACTGGCCCCGATAGCTCAGTCGGTAAAGTGTCTGCTCCGGGGAACGAGAGGTCACGGGTTCGATCCCTGGCAGCAACATACCAAAGTCATTAAAAATGGTACTAGCTGCTCCTCGCTTGGCACTCAGGGTAGAGCTAGGACTGGTCGACCCAGTGTCAGGATAATGTGACTGGGTGTGGTATCATGTAATGTGTCTGGGACATGATACTTCAGTGAGGCAGCACTATAAAATTGAGCATTGAGCTCCCTGTCGCAACCAGACACCGCCGTGATTTGACTGAAAAATTGTTGAAAGCGACGTTAAACCCGAATTCACACACACACAGGATAAGGAATATAATTTCTTAAGGACCGAAATATCGGTTTCCTTCTAAAATTCATTTCAGTAAATGTAGAGATGAAATCACTGCTGCCTTGAATAAATTCGGTAATCGATGGTGTAAGCGAGAGTATGTTGAGCATAAAGCCCTTAAGGACTGGAATCTTTGCATTTTAAAACTAGCGAATAAACGCATTTCTTTCTATTCTCAAAATACTAACTTATTACCTCCTAAGCCTAAGACGTCTTTACGTCATCTTAAACAAGGTATTCAAGAATTTCATAAGAAGTTTGTTTTGGCCCCTGCAGACAAGGCCGCTAACAACATCGTCGTTGTGTGATGGCTCCACTATGTTAATTTCATAAGAAGTTTGTTTTGGCCCCTGCAGACAAGGCCGCTAACAACATCGTCGTTGTGTGATGGCTCCACTATGTTAACACGCTTAAGCAGGAGCTTGGTGGTACTAAGGCCTATGAACTTCAGCCTTTAGCTGAAGAGAGAGCTATAGTAGATGAACATATTTGTCATTCAGCCACCAAGTTTGCTGTGTTTGTTACAGAGGGCCAAGACAAGCTTCCTACGCTATACTGGTTACCAAAACTTCACAAAAGACCTTACAAAGCATGGTTTATTGCAAATTCCTGCTCTTGCACTACCACTGAACTTTCTAAATTATTAAGTTCCTGTCTTACTGCTATTAAAACGCATGTGATTAAAATTGTGATAAAGTTTTTGAAAGATCAGAAAGAAATCTGTTTTGGTCTATAACAAGAAAAATGCCTAATGGCATTATGGACGGGTTTTTGTTCAGTACAGTTTTTGCATTTTGTTTATCCAAGTGTTATGATATTACCTTTTTCGAAAAAAAAGAATGAAAAAAGAAAGAAAAAAACTAGAAAAAGTGTCCACAGGACACGGATGCCCCCGCCAAATGCCATTCATAAAAAATATAACAAATGTACTTCAAATCAATCATAAATTATATTAAAATCATAAGTGTAGGCGGTAGAGCGATGACAAAGTTTTTCTAAAAATAGCCACAGTGACCTTGACCTTGAGGTCATGACCTTGAAAGTCAAAGCAACTCGAGATGTTATCATAAGAAACATTTGTGTGAAGTTCTATTCTAACATGACGTTAACGTTTTTCCCATTGAACCCAGTGGAAACGTCAGCGTTTGCAAATATGCGATAATTCACGTCGTCAACGTGGTGCGTGCAATTTGGCGTCATCGTGACGTTGCGTGTAAACATTTCCTTCTGTCGACATCCGCTGCAAAATAGTCCCCAAGATAATGCTTTGTTACTACTGTATTTCAGTTTAGCATCATGTTAGAATCGAAATAATTTCCACGCACCCGGTGTGTTATCGTGATTAACACACGGTGTTGTCGGGCAGATGCGAATATTAATTCACTCCGGCTTCGCCATCGTGAATTAATATTTCGCAATCTGCCCTCCAACACCGTGTGTTAATCACGATAACACACGGTACGTGGAGATTATTTCTTAATTAACATCCATCAATAAATATAGGCACTAGAGTGATGACAAAGTTTTTCTAAAAATAGCCACAGTAACCTTGACCTTGAAAGTTGAAATAGCTCGAGATATTGTCATAAGGAACATTTGTGAGAAATTATACTGAAATCGGTGAAGAAATGTAAGCGCTAGAGCCATGAAAAAGTTTTTCTCAAAATAGCCACTGTGACCTTGACCTTAAAAGTCAAACTCGCTCAAGGTATTGTCATAAGGAACATTTGTGTGAAGTTATATTGAAATCAGTGAAGAAATGTAGTCGCTAGGACGATGACGAAGTTTTTAAAAAAATAGCCATTGTGACCTTGACCTTGAAAGTTGAAATGGCTTGAGATATTGTCATAAGGAACAGTTGTGTGAAGTTATATTGAAATCGGTGAAGAAATGTAAGCACTAGAGTGATGACAAAGTTTTTCTAAAAATAGCCACAGTGACCTTGACCTTGAAAGTGGAACTCACTAGAGATATTGTCATAAGGAACATTTGTGTGAAGTTATATTGAAATCGGTGAAGAAATATAGGTGCTAGAGTGATTACAAAATTTTTCTAAAAAAAGCCACAGTGACCTTGACCTTGAAAGTCAAAATCGCACGAGATATTGTCATAAGGAACATTTGTGTGAAGTTATATTGAAATCAGTTAAGAAATGTACGCGCTAGAGCGATGACAAAGTTTTTCTAAAAATAGCCACAGTGACCTTGACCTTGAGGTCATGACCTTGAAAGTCGAACTCGCTTGAGATATTGTCATAAGAAACATTTGTGTGAAGTAATATTGAAATCAGTGAAGAAATGTAGGCGCAGGAGCGATGACAAAGTTTTTCTAAAAATAGCCACAGTGAACTTGACCTTGAGGTCATGACCTTGAAAGTCAAACTCGCTCGAGATATTGTCATAAGAAACATTTGTGTGAAGTTATATTGAAATCAGTGGAGAAATGTAGGCGCTAGAGCGATGACAAAGTTTTTCTAAAAATAGCCACAGTGACCTTGACCTTGAGGTCATGACCTTGAAAGTCAAACTCGCTCGAGATATTGTCATAAGAAACATTTGTGTGAAGTGATATTGAAATCAGTGAAGAAATGTAGGCGCTAGACCGATGACAAAGTTTTTCTAAAAATAGCCACAGTGACCTTGACCTTGAGGTCATGACCTTGAAAGTCGAACTCGCTCAAGATTTTTTATAAGGAACATTTGTGTGAAGTTATATTGAAATTGGTGAAAAATAAAGGCGCTTGAGTGATGACAAAGTTTTTCTAAAAATAGCCACAGTGACCTTGACCTTGAGGTCATGACCTTGAAAGTCTAACACCTCGAGATTTTTTTATAAGGAACATTTGTGTGAAGTTATAATGAAATTGGTGAAGAAATGTAGGCGCTAGAGCGTTGACAAAGTTTTTCTAAAAATAGCCACAGTGACCTTGACCTTGAGGTCATGACCTTGAAAGTCTAACACCTCGAGATTTTTTTATAAGGAACATTTGTGTGAAGTTATAATGAAATTGGTGAAGAAATGTAGGCGCTAGAGCGATGACAAAGTTTTTCTAAAAATAGCCACAGTGACCTTGACCTTGAGGTCATGACCTTGAAAGTTGAACTCGCTCGAGATTTTTTTATAAGGAACATTTGTGTGAAGTTATGCTATATCCCCTCTCACAACTATGTTGTGCGAGGGGATAAAAATATTACAAATGTACTTCGAATCAATCATAAAATATATGCATCAAGGGCAGATAATCCAAAAACCAAAAATGCACGAGTTGTCTTCCTTGTTCATGACACATCGTCTCAGTCTGATGAATGCACCTGTGAAGTTTCATGAATATATTCCATACGGTTTAGGAGTTATGGCCCGGACACGGTTTACTATTTGGTACTAAGTCAAGGGCAGATAATTCAAAAACCAAAAATGCAGGAGTTGTCTTCCTTGTTCATGACACATCGTCTCAGTGTGATGAATGCACCTGTGAAGTTTCATGAATATATTCCATATGGTTTAGGAGTTATGGCCCGGACACGATGTCACCGGACGAATGAACGAACGAACGAACCGACAGACGGACAGGGGTAAAACTTAATGTTAATGCCCTTCCGGTATTCTCCGAATACGCGGGGGCATAAAAAAGAAAAAAAAAAAAAATGTCTCCACCGGGGTTTGAACTCACGCCCCTCAGATTCATAGTCAACAATAGGATTCGTAGTCCAGCACTCTATCCACTACACTGGCATTTGAAAAAAGGTTAACCAAAAGGTAAACCTGAAAAACACAAGTTTGAAAAATGACAATTTCCGCCAAAATTTTAGTCTTTTGCGCCATTTATGGATAATACATGAAAGCGGTACCTCCACTTATGCATCAGTCCTGATATTAAAACAATCGGCTACAGAATAGATGAAAAATATCACTTTGAAAAAAGGTTAACCAAAAGGTAAATCTGGGACGACGCCCGCCCGCCCGCAGGACGCCCGCCCGCCCGCCCGCCCGGACATCGCTATTTTAAAGGACGGATTTTTTTTAAAAACCCGTCCAAAAATTCGAATGAGGTTTTATGACGGCTCCAACGTAAAGGCTTATTGAAAATTAAAGAGATAATGTCGGTTGGTGCCTGATGCTCTGTCTCTGGTCGGGCTCATCGGAGTCTAACTGTTGGTTTTCTTTTGCTCCAGCATTTCAGTGGTTTCTTGCTGTCGAGTCCTCACCGTTGTCTCACCTCTGTGGTTCTTTGATTTCTGTGTTCACGGAGATGTTGCACTGATGAGTTAGGAGGCCTTCATGCGGACTGAACAAATTATTTGTCTAAATCGCGACGGAAGTAAGGGCGAGGATTGTGGCCACGTAAAATCGATTTAAGCCCCCCAGTGGAAATCTTCCACTGACCGTTCCAAGGCGGCTCTTCCGTGGCGATTTATTTATGTTGTTGTTTGTTACTTACTGTGTGTATCACTTGTGTCTTTTAATTTTGGATGGCCAAATGGCCATTTTGTGGGAAAGTAACTGTCCATATGGCCTTCCTTTGTTTAGGTTTCCATTATGGTCTGGTCGCTTAATGTTTGTATTTCTTTCCCTTTGATGTCTTTTATGGATGGAGTAAGTTAATTGTATCAATTCCTGATCTTTGTTTTACTTCTACTTTAAATAAACTGAAATCCAGACATTTTCGTGCTTCAAGTCTGTCTACTTACGATTTTTTCCACTCTTTACACTACACTTCCTCATAATCTTATAAAAGAAAAGCTTAATGATTTGAATGGGCTTTTCACATAGAAGATTCTCTCTATCTTGCATGTTATGTCAGAAATGCATTTTTCACTTCTAAAGAGCATAAGAATTATACACTCTGGTCGTGTCAGAAAGTGTGTGATGCCCTCACTTTTCTACTTGACAATATTTATATTAGATTCGGTACTAAGTTATTTAGACAAATTGTTGGTATTCCAATATGTACGAATTGGGCATCTCTTCTTGTATTGTTATGAAGGAGACTTCATGCGGACTGAACAAATTATTTGTCTAAATCGCGACGGAAGTAAGGGCGAGGATTGTGGCCACGTGGGATCGATTTAAGCCCCCCAGTGGAAATCTTCCACTGACCGTTCCAAGGCGGCTCTTCTGTGGCGATTTATTTTATGTTGTTGTTTGTTACTTACTGTGTGTATCACTTGTGTCTTTTAGTTTCGGATGACCATATGGCCATTTTGTGGGAAAGTAACTGTCCTTATGGCCTTCCTTTGTTTAGGTTTCCATTATGGTCTGGTCGCTTAATGTTTGTATTTCTTTCCCTTTGGTGTCTTTTATGGGTGGAGTAAGTTAATTGTATCAATTCCTGATCTTTGTTTTACTTCTACTTTTCATGTCGCTTTCCATTGATAACCAATGTGAAATTATTGAAGCTATTAGCTCTACTTCTAGATATTTAGATGATTTATTCAATTTTGACAATACTTACTTTGATGGTTTGATCAGTCAGATTTATCCCCTAGAACTTCAGTTAAACAAGGTAAATTCCTCTGATACCGAGGCCCCCTTTTTGGATTTACATTTATCTATTGTAGATGGATTTGTTTCTTGCAAAATTTATGATAAACGTGATGATTTTGATTTCGATATTGTAAATTTTCTGTTTTTTTTTTGGACGGTGATGTTCCTCGTGCAACATCGTACGGGGTTTATATTTCGCAGCTAATTCAATTCACTAGAGTGCAGGCCTCCTAGTGGCCCAGTTTGAAAATATAGGTTTTATATAGGTTCTTCTTACTCAAAATATAGGTTATTTACAGGTTTTTCAATAAAAATACAGGTTAAAAAAAGAGTCTTCCAAACTTACATAAAGATTTAAAACTGAAGAAAAAATATTTGATGAATGTTTTTGCCACAATTTCTCAGATCAAGTTTATCTGAATTTTACAAAGTCCGAGCGAGCGAAGCGAGCGAGGAAAACAAATACAATTTCTTGACAGTTTTCATCACTTTTTAAGGGGCTAAAAGGTAAACAATAGCAGTGCATTTTGAAGAAAAAATAGGGCTGAGTCGCAAGACGGTTCAAAAAGTGGACAAGAGGGCCATGATGGCCCTGGATCGCTCACCTGATCCATAGTGTAACTAGAGCCAGTGTTTATGAAACACAATGCCCCCAACTGCTTGACCCTAACACTGCTTGTCCCTAACAGTAATTGAGATATCTTGTTTTTATGTGGCTGTAATGCTGAAATTACACAAGAAAAGCTGTAGTTAATCATCTACTCATCATCCCTGACCAGTCTGTGAAGTTTCGGGGAAAAACCTAAAATAGTTTTTTAGATATCTTGCTTACAAACTTAAAACGCGAAAAATTTCAAAGGGCCATAACTCAAGAAAAAAATTTCGGATTTTTTTCAAAAGTTAATCAGTTCATCTACTCATCATCCCCAACCAGCCTGTAAAGTTTCAGGGCAATAGCTCAAACAATTTTTGAGATATCTTGCTTACAAGCTGAAAACACGAAAAAAATCAAAGGGCCATAACTCAAGAAAAAAAAATTGGATTTTTTTCAAAAGTTCATCAGTTCATCTACTCATCATACCCAACCAGTCTGTGAAGTTTTGGGGAAAAACCTCATATAGTTTTTGAGATATCTTGCTTACAAACTTAAAACGCGAAAAATTTCAAAGGGCCATAACTCAAGAAAAAAATATAGGATTTTTTTTCAACAGTTAATCAGTTCATCTACACATCATCCCAAACCAGCTTGTAAAGTTGCAGGGCAATCGCTCAAACAATTATTGAGATATCTTGCTTACAAGCTGAAAACACGAAAAAAATCTAAGGGCCATAACTCAAGAAAAAAAATCGGATTTTTTTCAAAAGTTGATCAGTTCATCTACTCATCATCCCCGACAAGTCTGTGAAGTTTCGGGGAAAAACCTCAAATAGTTTTTTAGATATCTTGCTTACAAACTTAAAACGCGAAAAATTTCAAAGGGCCATAACGCAAGAAAAAAATTTCGGATTTTTTTCAAAAGTTAATCAGTTCATCTACTCATCATCCCCAACCAGCATGTAAAGTTTCAGGGCAATAGCTCAAACAGTTTTTGAGATATCTTGCTTACAAGATTTCATAGTATTTTTTGCAAAGGGGCATAACTCAAAAAAGGGGCATAATCCTGACGAGAAAAAAAACACGGGTCAATTATTTTTTCATGAGGAATCCATATATGAAATTTCAAAAACCTAGCACCCATGGTTCTAAAGTTATGCTATGCAGTAAAAAGTGGGACGGACGTAAGGACGGAAGGACGGACGGACGAACAGGGCAAAACCAATATGCCAAAACGCGAAAAATTTCAAAGGGCCATAACTCAAGAAAAAAATTTCGGATTTTTTTCAAAAGTTAATCAGTTCATCTACTCATCATCCCCAACCAGCCTGTAAAGTTTCAGGGCAATAGCTCAAACAATTTTTGAGATATCTTGCTTACAAGCTGAAAACACGAAAAAAATCAAAGGGCCATAACTCAAGAAAAAAAAATTGGATTTTTTTCAAAAGTTAATCAGTTCATCTACTCATCATACCCAACCAGTCTGTGAAGTTTTGGGGAAAAACCTCATATAGTTTTTGAGATATCTTGCTTACAAACTTAAAACGCGAAAAATTTCAAAGGGCCATAACTCAAGAAAAAAATATAGGATTTTTTTTCAACAGTTAATCAGTTCATCTACACATCATCCCAAACCAGCTTGTAAAGTTGCAGGGCAATCGCTCAAACAATTATTGAGATATCTTGCTTACAAGCTGAAAACACGAAAAAAATCTAAGGGCCATAACTCAAGAAAAAAAAATCGGATTTTTTTCAAAAGTTGATCAGTTCATCTACTCATCATCCCCGACAAGTCTGTGAAGTTTCGGGGAAAAACCTCAAATAGTTTTTTTAGATATCTTGCTTACAAACTTAAAACGCGAAAAATTTCAAAGGGCCATAACTCAAGAAAAAAATTTCGGATTTTTTACAAAAGTTAATCAGTTCATCTACTCATCATCCCCAACCAGCATGTAAAGTTTCAGGGCAATAGCTCAAACAGTTTTTGAGATATCTTGCTTACAAGATTTCATAGTATTTTTTGCAAAGGGGCATAACTCAAAAAAGGGGCATAATCCTGACGAGAAAAAAAACACGGGTCAATTATTTTTTCATGAGGAATCCATATATGAAATTTCAAAAACCTAGCACCCATGGTTCTAAAGTTATGCTATGCAGTAAAAAGTGGGACGGACGTAAGGACGGAAGGACGGAAGGACGCCAAAACGCGAAAAATTTCAAAGGGCCATAACTCAAGAAAAAAATTTCGGATTTTTTTCAAAAGTTAATCAGTTCATCTACTCATCATCCCCAACCAGCCTGTAAAGTTTCAGGGCAATAGCTCAAACAATTTTTGAGATATCTTGCTTACAAGCTGAAAACACGAAAAAAATCAAAGGGCCATAACTCAAGAAAAAAAAATTGGATTTTTTTCAAAAGTTAATCAGTTCATCTACTCATCATACCCAACCAGTCTGTGAAGTTTTGGGGAAAAACCTCATATAGTTTTTGAGATATCTTGCTTACAAACTTAAAACGCGAAAAATTTCAAAGGGCCATAACTCAAGAAAAAAATATAGGATTTTTTTTCAACAGTTAATCAGTTCATCTACACATCATCCCAAACCAGCTTGTAAAGTTGCAGGGCAATCGCTCAAACAATTATTGAGATATCTTGCTTACAAGCTGAAAACACGAAAAAAATCTAAGGGCCATAACTCAAGAAAAAAAAATCGGATTTTTTTCAAAAGTTGATCAGTTCATCTACTCATCATCCCCGACAAGTCTGTGAAGTTTCGGGGAAAAACCTCAAATAGTTTTTTTAGATATCTTGCTTACAAACTTAAAACGCGAAAAATTTCAAAGGGCCATAACTCAAGAAAAAAATTTCGGATTTTTTTCAAAAGTTAATCAGTTCATCTACTCATCATCCCCAACCAGCATGTAAAGTTTCAGGGCAATAGCTCAAACAGTTTTTGAGATATCTTGCTTACAAGATTTCATAGTATTTTTTGCAAAGGGGCATAACTCAAAAAAGGGGCATAATCCTGACGAGAAAAAAAACACGGGTCAATTATTTTTTCATGAGGAATCCATATATGAAATTTCAAAAACCTAGCACCCATGGTTCTAAAGTTATGCTATGCAGTAAAAAGTGGGACGGACGTAAGGACGGAAGGACGGAAGGACGGACGGACGAACAGGGCAAAACCAATATGCCCCCACAACTTCTTCGAAGTTGGGGGCATAACAAGTGGGCCCCAGAGAGGGCCATTATTGGCCCCAGGGCTTTAATGTGCATAATGTTGAGGGAGGTTTTAAAGGTGAAGCTTCATACCAAACATCAACAAAGGCTATAATTTTAACAATCTTGGCAAAGGTCCACTAGATGAAGCTACACATCAAATATCAAAGATCTGGGCCTTGCGGTTTCAGGGAAGAAGATTTTTAAAGATTTTCCCTATATAAGCCTATGTAAAACCAAACCAGGGCGGGGGCATTTTTTGCCCCAGCACTATAATTTGAACAATCTTGGTAGGGGTCCACTAGATGAAGCTTCATACCAAATATCACAGTCCTGGGCCTTGTGGTTTCAGAGAAAAAGATTTTTAAAGATCTTCCCTATGTAAGCCCATGTAAAACCAAAGGGCCCCAGGGTGGGGGCATTTTTTGACCCAGCACTATAATTTGAACAATCTTGGTAGGGGTCCACTAGATGAAGCTTCATACCAAATATCACAGTCCTGGGCCTTGTGGTTTCAGAGAAAAAGATTTTTAAAGATTTTCCCTATATAAGCCCATATAAACCAAAGGGCCCCGGGCCGGGGGCATTTTTGGCCCCAGCACTATAATTTGAACAATCTTGGTAGGGGTCCACTAGATGAAGCTTCAAACCAAATATAAAAGACATGGGCCTTGTGGTTTCAGAGAAGAAGATTTTTAAAGATTTTCTCTATATAAGTCTATGTAAAACCAAAGGGCCCCGGGCCGGGGCATTTTTGGCCCAAGGGCTATAATTTGAACAATCTTGGTAGAGGTCCACTAGATGAAGCTTCATTCTAAATATCAAAGGCCTGGGCCTTGCGGTTTCAGAGAAGAAGATTTTTAAAGATTTTCCCTATATAAGCCTATGTAAAACCAAAGGGCCCCGGGGCGGGGGCATTTTGTGCCCCAGCACTATAATTTGAACAATCTTGGTAGGGGTCCACTAGATGAAGCTTCATTCTAAATATCAAAGTCCTGGGCCTTGCGGTTTCAGAGAAGAAGATTTTTAAAGATTTTCCCTATATAAGCCCATGTAAAACCAAAGGGACCCGGGGCGGGGGCATTTTTGGCCCCAGCACTATAATTTGAACAATCTTGGTAGGGGTCAACTAGATGAAGCTTCATACCAAATATCAAGGACCTGGGCCTTGTGGTTTCAGAGAAGAAGATTTTTTAAGTTTTTGGTGAAAAAAATCTATTTTTGGCTCCTGTGACCTAGATGTGCAATGGACCGGAACCATTTGAACAACTTTGAAAGGGGACCATCTAAGGATCATTCCTGTGAAGTTTGGTCAAAATCCGATCAGTGGTTTAGGAGGAGATGTTGTTTGAAGAAATTGTTTACGCACGGCACGCACGGACGACGGACAAAAGGTGATCCCAAAAGCTCACCTCGTCACTACGTGACGGTGAGCTGAAAATATAGGTTTTTTCATGAAAATACAGGCTTTTGATAGGTTTTATGAACAAAATAAAGGTTTTATAGGTTAGGCACAAAATTATAGGTTATTATAGGTTTTATAGGTTTTGCTAGGAGGCCAATAGAGTGTCTAGTCATGTATCCGACTTCAACACTCGTAATAAATTATTAACCACTAAACTTCTTAATCAGGGGTATCGGTATCATAAACTACGTAAAGCCTTTTCTAAGTTATATAGACGTCATTCTGATTTGGTTTCAAAATTCAATGATGGACTTAAAACACTTCTGCAACAAGGCCTATCGGAACCCGAATTCTATGGTGACTTAGTATATAAATTTAGAAAAATACATGCCTGCAATGACTTTAGTACCCAATTTCGTAAAATCGTTCGTCTATATATAAAGATTGGGTACAACATAACTGCTATAAAACAGACTGCATGCATGGTGGTTAACTCAATCACGGTGGCATCTTTGCTTCCCTCTTTGATTGCACACCGGTGGGTCGGGCCTAAGTTTATATGATGGTTCCAGCATAAAAACATAAATGGAATTTTATTTTAGTATTCATTATGTTGGTTGGAGCCTGATGCTCTGTCTATGGTCGGGCCCCTCAGAGTCTAACTGTTGATTTTCTTTTGCTCCAGCAATTCTGTTGTTGTATGCTGTCGAGTCCTCAACCTTGTTTCATCTCTGTAGTTTTTTTATTCGTATGTTCTCGGAGATGTTACACTGACAAGTTAGGAAGCCTTCATGTGGACTAAACAAAATTAGTGTATACCGCCACAGAGGTAAGGGCGAGGATTATGGCCATGTAAAATCGATTTAAGCCCCCCCCCCCCCCACTGGAATTCTTTCCACTGACCGTTCCAAGGCGGTTTTTCTGTGACGGTTTATTTATGTTGTTGTTTGTTACTTACAGTGTATCACTTGTGTCTTTTTATTTTGGATGGCCATTTGGCCATTTTGTGGGAAAGTTACTGTCCTTATTGCCTTCCTTTGTTTAGGTTTCCATTATGGTCTGGTCGCTTCATGTTTGTGTTTCTTTCCCTTTGGTGTCTTTGTTTTACTTCTACTTTGCAGATCTTTTGACAAAACGCTTATAGAAATATTCCTTGAGTGAACTTCTTTTAGCCATATGCTTTTATGCCAACCTGGGTGTGCCAGGGCCATGCCCCATCCCTCCAGTGCATAAAAGGACATATATCTCAGAAACCATTCAGATCCCCACCCCTAAACTGTATGTATTCTTGTTTCTTATGAAAAGAAGCATTCAGTGACACCAACCTGGGGGTCCCCTGGAAATGTGCCGGGGTCATGCCCTACCCCATCCACTTCGAAACCTTTCAGAGCCTCACCCCTAACCCAGAAATATTCTTGTTCCTTATTATAATACACATTCAGCGATACCAACCTAGGGGTTTCCTGGGTGCACCGGGCCCATGCTCCACCCCTCCACTTCATAAAAAGCCTTATATCTCAGATCTCCACCCCTAAACCATACATACTCTTGTTTCTTATAAGACATATTCAGTGACACCAACCTGGGGGTTCCCTGGGATGTGCCAGGGCCATGCCCAATCCCCTCGACTTCTTAAAAGGCCCAATATTTCAGAAACCTTTCAGATCCTCACTCCTAAACCTTGTATATTCTTGTTCCTTATGATAAGACACATTTAGTGATACCACACTAGAGGTGTTCCGGGGTGTGCCGGGCCTATGCCCCACCATTCCACTTCATAAAATGCTATATATTTCAGAAACCTTTCATATCTCCAACCCAAACGCATGTATATTTGTGTTCCTTTTGCTAAGACTCATTCAAATCATGATGATGATGATTTCGTGTTTAACGACGCGTCAACCCTCTTTGTGGGTCATAAGCTTCAAACGGTTAATGGTTAAACGGCATGAATAATTATGATGATATTAAAAGTAAAAAGTCAGAATGATAATGTATAAAAATCGGAAACAGTTAAATCTTATGAAAAAGTCCAATTTCTTTTAAGAATAAAATAATATTATCAACAGGTACATCTCGAAACAGTTGTTGTAAAGTGTCAGCATTGAAATATAAAATACGTGAGGGTGAAAAGTCAACACAGTCAATTAAGATATGTTTCACAGTGAATGGCTGATCACAACCTACACAAGAAGGTTGATCATCACCATTAAAAATATAAGAATGAGTAACTCTAGTATGGCCGATGCGCAGTCGTGTTAATACTACGTCCTCTTTTCTGGAAAACTGTGGAGGAGAGCATTTTGTACTAACGACAGGTTTAATGGCATGGAGTTTGTTATTTATTGCACGGTCCCATTCGCCTTGCCATTCCGACAAGATGTATCGGTTGATAAATGGTTAAAAAATTATTAAAAGGAATTTTAAAAACAGATGGATCAAGATTGAGCGATTCCTTTGCTTTCTTGTCAGCATATTCATTGCCGACAATGCCAATATGGCTCGGAAGCCAACAAAACAAGATTTGGTGTGTTTTAGAAATTTCATGATGTTTTTCGATCAATTTTTGAATTTGAGGATTTTTAGATGATGAATGGTCTAAAGCCTTAAGCACAGAAAGTGAATCAGAAAATATAATTGCTTTTTGAATTGTTGAAGAACTGATAAAATCTAAAGCTAGGTCTATTGCTTTGGCTTCAGCTGTAAAAATAGATGAACCATCTGGAAGGCGCATGGTTTTGTGCGTATCTTTAGAAACATACGCACAGCCAACTTTATCTCCTTCTTTGGAACCATCAGTATAGACTTGCTGGTAATCATTGTAACGTGACTGCAGTACCTTAAAGTTTTGTTTGAGAAGTATTGGATTTGATTCGGATTTTTTTCCATCATGTAAGTCGAACAGAATAGAAGGTTGTTTAATACACCAAGATGGAACTTCGGCGGTTTCATGTTTTTGAACACCTCTAAGGTCGATACCTGAACCCTCCAGCAGTGGCAAAACACGCACTCCAAAAGGCCCGACTACTGTGGGTTCCGTTCCACACCCATCCACAAATTGAGGCGGAAATGAAACTTCGGACGCCGGGCTAGATGGATCCGCAGCAAGTCCGACAGCACACCGAAGAGAAAGCCCCTCTCTGCGCGAGGCCAAAGATGGTTCACCTGCCTCCACACAAAGGCCTAATACGGGAGAAGTACGGAAGGCCCCCACGGCCAGACGAAGGCCCCGGCGACGGACAGCATCCAAGGATCCCAAACAGGACCCTCCGGCAGAACCACAAACAACAGACCCATAATCCAATCTAGATCCCACCAAAGACCGGCAAAGATGCAACAAAGCACACCGACCCGCCCCCCCAACTTGCATGAGCCAAAACCCCCAAAAGACTCAAAGCCTTCAAGCATTTCGCTTTAAGACACCTAATATGTGGAACAAAAGATAACCTTTGATCAAATATGACCCCAAGAAATTTGGCCTCCTCAACAACAGGAATCCGTGATCCGTACAAAAACAGGGAAGGATGTTCGTGCCTCTTCCGTAGTCTACAAAAATGAACACACCGCGCCCCCGACCTGGAGAACCCGAAACCACTCCTACCAGTCCATTCCTCCACTCCTCCCAAATCCTGCTGCAACCCTCGTTCAATTGTTTCCACACCTCCTGAACGGCAACATATACAAAAATCACCAACATACAATGAACAATCAGTCCTGTCGTCCAAACACTGCACAACATTGCTCATTTTGATGTTAAACAGCGCAGCTGAAAGAACACCACCCCGCGGGACACCCTGCTCCTGACCACAGAAACCCGACAGGGCAGACCCCACACGCACCCGAAACATGCGCTCCCCCAAAAAGCCCCCAACAAAACCGGGAAGCCCCCCCCCAAGCCAACGCTACGTAGATCTTTCAACACTCCACAACGCCATGCTGCATCACACGCCTTCTCCAAGTCGAAAAAGACAGCCACCACGTGTTCCTTGTCAATAAAAGCATCTCGCACAAATGCCTCCAGTCCTACTAAATTGTCACCGGCACCACGCTCCGAACGAAAACCCGATTGACACTCCGAAATGAGGCTGCTGGACTCCAAGCACCAGACCAATCTCCCGCCCACCACCCCCCCCCCCCCAATGCTTCACACAAACAACTTGTCAAAGCTATCGGACGACAACCTGTAGGCTCTGCATGATCCCTCCCTGGCCCCGGAACCGGCACAACCGCAGCCACACGCCAACTCCCAGGACACACCCCCGCCTCCCAAACACTATCAAAGACATCCAAAAGTGCTGCAAGAGAACCCCCTGGCAGATGCCCAAGCATCCGACAACGAACCTCACCGCGGCCGGCCGCCGCACCACGTGACCCCTCAATGGCCTCAACGAGCTCGGACAAGCCAAAAGGCGCGTTGCACTCCTCGTGACTAAGGGACCCGAAGCCAAGACCCCCCCTCTCCTGGTTCCCTTTGAAATCCCCAAAAGTGTCAGAACAACCACGCCATGATGAACCTCCCAAGAATGTGCGACCAAGAGCATCTGAAACATCCTTCCTTGTTGAAGCCACCGCGCCAAATTCAGCATTCAAATGTGCAAAACTAGAGGACCCCGCCCTTCCCGAAATCCCTCGTACCACATCCCAAACCCTCCCAATGGGGGCTCCGTAGTTCAACTTGGAGACACACTCCCTCCATGACCCCCGCTCCGAAGCTCGGACTGCTCGCCGAGCCCCAGCTCTAAAGACCCCCACGTCGTTTAGCCTCTCCGAGGTGGGACCCCTGCAGAACCCACCTAGAGCCTGTTTACGCTTCTCAACAGCCTCCTTACAGTCATCACCAAACCAAGGCCCGCCCCTCCCAGCACTTGTGGAGGTCCCCGGAATGCACCGTTCTGACACATTAACAAGTGTATCTGTGAAATCAGAAACCACGTCGGATGACTCACCCAAGTGATCAACTGCCAACTCTTCCTCACACAAATCATGGAACAATTCCCAGCCGGCCCTATTCATCCCCCACCTCCGGCTACAGTCCTCATCCGGCTCGTCCACGCTCTCAACCACAACAGGGAAGTGATCACCTCCGCACCGACCACCACGAACAGACCAGCCACAGTCCAAGAAGAGAGACGGGTGACACAAAGAGAGATCCAAAGAAGACAAACGACCCGCCGCAGGGCGAAGGCAAGCACAAGACCCATCACTCATCAAGCAAAGATCGCTCTGTGCAACAAAACCTTCAACAAGTGCTCCTCTGCCGCTACCATCTTTACAACCCCACAGAACGCTATGACCATTGAAGTCGCCAACCAAAATACATGGCGATGGAAGCCGACCCAGCAACGACTCAAGATGCCCGGGCTCCAAAGAAAATGAAGGTGGTATATACAAAGAGCAAATTGTAGTTTCCCCACCCAGAGAAACCGACACCGCCACAGCTTGCAGGTCTGCTTCTAACCCGATCTCTCCCTGTGGCAAACATGATCCAACCAAAACCGAACCGCCACCAGACGGTGTGTCACCATCAGAACAGATACAGCTACACGCATTGAAACCCCTGACATCAATGCTGTCATCTGCCTTCACAAAGGTTTCTTGCAAACAAAAAACCGACGGGTTCAACAAAGACACAAGCAACAAGAGCTCACTATAATTCGATTCAAGACCTCGACAACTCCATTGTACCATCCTGTGTTTTAAATCCATTCCTGGAGAGATTAAGACCAGAAACTATTCCGGAGCTGCAATTGGCGATATCGACCTGCTACTACTTCTTGGTGTTGTTGACCTCGATCTGTTACTTCGAGGTGATGGAGTATCAGTGAACTCCATATCACTGCCACTCAAAGATCCGAATCTGTTATGATATTTTATACTATCTCTTTCCATTTTGCGTTGTCTGTCTGTTTGTTTTTGAGATGCTTGTTGTTTTTGTTGCTGCTTTTTCAAATCGTTTTCCATCATTTCCAAGGTAGCGCCTTTCAGTAATTTCTCTGATTTATTGTCTTTTATTGGCTGTGGAGTTGGTGTTTGAATTTTGAGACTGTTCGTTTGATTTTCAGTTTTGCTTTTTGGTTTCAATTTTTCCAAAGGTGCCAGGCCAGGAATCGGATCTGTCTGAATGACAGCATCTTCAACAGGCACCCCTTCCGTAGGTGACTGTGCGACGCTGGCATAGCTGACACCGGGAATAGGGGTCGGAGACTCGACTATTTTCCTCGCTTCTGGGAACGTTATGTTGCGTGTGTATTTTACCGTCAAAATTTCCTTTTCTTTGTGCCAGACGTTGCACTCTTTAGAGTTAGCGCTGTGTTTGTCACCGCAGTTAACGCATTTGGGCGCTTTCTTACAGTTTTGTTCTGTATGGTTTGCCGGTTCGCCACAATTAGCACAGAGAGGGTCTTTTGTACACCTGTTCTCGTGGTGGCCATATCTCTGGCAATTGTGGCAGCGTAACGGATTTGGTATGTAAATCTCAACGCTAACTCTAAAGTATGCAACTTTTATTGTTGTTGGTAGTACCGGCGTGTTAAAGGTAAAAACAAATGTATTCGTATCTTTGAGTTCGCCATTTCTTTTGATCTTAAAGCGTTTTACAGCTGTAACTCCTTGAGAGCGAGTACCTTCGAGAATCTCCTCCTCGCTAGAACTCCTCAAATCTGGGCAACGAATTACCCCCTTTGAAGAATTCAGCGAGGCATGAGGTGTTACTCGAACCTTGATGTTATGAAATTCTGTGGTTCTAAGGAGATTCTCGGCATGTGATTTTTTACTCACCTCAACGAGAAGCTGATTTGACCTATATAGTTTTTTTAATATTTTCTGGTTCACCGGCTATTCCGAAAATTACTTTTTGTATAACGAAAGGAGATAGTGATGTAATTGACTGATTTTCTGTTGTACTTTCTATCAGAATGAAACGCGGAAAATGTTGTGTCTTCGTGTCATTTGATATTGTTATGTCGCCGTTGTCCGATATGTCAGCATCTGATGTGTCTTGGGCAGGTTTCTTTCTTTTTTTATCTTTCACCATGATGAAAGTATTTTATAATTCGTCTTCTGTGTTCTCCGCCCTCCACGGAGCCCTACAAGGGAACACTTTTTGTGAGTGGATTTCCTACCTCAAGTGTTAGAGATACACAGAAGATATACTCGTACGAGCAAAGAGCTGCACGACTGGTCCGTTTGGCCGCCGCCTTCTAGAAATGAAAAAGGTTGTGAAAAAGACTTTATGAGCAAACGGTGGGTATTCAGGATGATACAAAAGACAAGGAAGAGAAAGTAAAAGGTTATTCCTAGGGTCATTCAAATCAACCTGGGGTCTCTTTGTACTAGGGCAATTTGCTGATGCATGGCCCAACCCTCCACTTCATAAAAGGCCATACATCTCAGATACCATTCAGATCCCCAACCCTAATGCATACATATTTGTGCTCCTTATAACTAGACTATCAAGTGAGCATATGCTCACTAATACCCCCGGCCAAAGCCATCGGTAACTTTCTGGCAATTCAAAGCCATCAAGTTTGACAAAAACCTATTATGAACACAGAATTAATCTTGCAAAAGTAAGGAGAATACCATTACATCTAAATAACTCACCTGATAACTAATGAGATCTTGAACAGATGTTTTTCAAAGGGCAATAACTCTGGAAAGGAGCATAATCCGGACGAGAAAAAAAATACGTGTCGGCTAATTTTCCATGAGGAATCCATATATGAAATTTCAAAACCCTAGCATACACGGTTCTAAAGTTATGCTATGCATCACTTTTACCATACAGTACAATGGCACAAATTACCAAAATGACAAAGGGCCATAACTCACAAAGTATTTTTCGGAATTTTGTCAAAAGTTAATCAGTTCATCTACTCATCACCACCAATCTATTCACCAACTTTCAAGGCTCTAGCTCCAATAGTTTTTGAGATATCTTGCTGACAAAATTTTATAAAAAAAATATAACAAAGGGGAATAACTCTAAAGAACCTGGCCCCACAGCCCCAATTTTCTTTCCCACAATACAACTAGTTATGCATGTTGTTTGTACCAAATTTCAAGTTTCTAGGTACAGTAGTTCCTGAGAAATCTTTGACACAAAATTTAAGGTAACTCACAAAATACACATCTCAGTAGCAAATATAACAAAGGGGAATAACTCTAAAGAACCTGGCCCAACAGCCCCAATTTTCTTTCCCACAATACAACTAGTTATGCATGTTGCTTGTACCAAATTTCAAGTTTCTAGGTACAGTAGATCTTGAGAAATCTTTGACACAAAATTTAAGGTAAGTCACAAAATGCACATCTCAGTAGCAAATATAACAAAGGGGAATAACTCTAAAGAACCTGGCCCCACAGCCCCAATTTTCTTTCCCACAATACAACTAGTTATGCATGTTGTTTGTACCAAATTTCAAGTTTCTAGGTATAGTAGTTCCTGAGAAATCTTTGACACAAAAAAAAAGTTTACACACACACACACACACAGAAAAGACGAAAACTATATACCCCCATGGCATACTCCGTATGCCGGGGGTATAATAAGACTCACTCAGTCACATCAACCTGGAGTCTCTTTGTGCTTGGGCAATTTGCTGATGCTATGGCCCGCCCCTCCACTTCATAAAAGGCCATATATCCCAGACATCATTAAGATCCCCACCTCAAAATCATATATATTCTTGTTCCTTATGATTAGACACATTCAGTCGCACAAACTTGGCGGCTCACATATCTCAGAAACAGTTCAGATCCCCACCCCTAAATGATATTTTTCTTGGTCCTAATGATAACACACATTCAGTGACAACAATATTGGCTTTCCTGGGGTCTGCCAGTGCCAGTGCCATGCCTCAACCCCTTCACAGCTTAAAAGGCCTTATATCTCTGGAACTGTACAGATCTCCATCCCTAAACCATATACATGTATATTATTGTTGCTCATGATAAGACACATTCAGTGATACCATCCTGGGCTCTGTTGGGTCCATGCCCCATCCCTCCACTTCATAAAAGGCCGAGTATTTCAGATACAGAGCCCACATGGGTGCTCATTTGGAAATGTGGGTTTGATTAGGAGACTTCATATTCGATAAATTAAAAACATACATGGCTACCAGTGGGCAGTGCCTGTCCTAGCTCTGGTGAGCATAGTGGCCCATGGGCCTATTGTTTAAGGAAAGAACTACTAGTGTGGTTCATTCAATTTGAGACTATTGAGTTATGTCACGGACCAGTATACATGCATAATTGGTCTTAGGTTAGGTACACATGTGTGCGTGATGGTAAGGATGTGACTACATGTATAGGTTATTTATCCTTTGCTTGTGATTAAATTTGTTTCACTAACTGAATTCATCAGGCACAGAGCAATAAAAGTGCCACCATCAAATTATTTTAATGCAGTACGAGGTGCTTGGTGTGATTTTTTGGCCGAGGTGTCTTCTATTTGGTTCTGGCGATTTTGGCCGAGTTGTCTTTAAAATTGGGATGACTAAGGCCTAGTTGTCTTGGGTCAACTTTTTTATGGGCCGAGCTGTCCTGGGCAGACTTGTCTTTGGGCTGTCCAGGTAAAGTGTTGATAGGTAAACTGACCGGCTAAAAATGACCTAAAATGGTGTTGACTGGGCCGTTTAACTGCAATACAAACAAACTGGTCAACAGCTTTAGCCTGCCCAGGAACAGTGAAGTTACTCATAAGATTTAGATGACTTGTGTGGGGATTTATTCTGGGCTGCCAGACTGATATTATAGCAATTAACCCTCTACTGTGTTGCTACATTATAAATGTATTCAAATAATGGTTTTAAAAGATATAACAATTGTACGTGAATGCAATTACACTTTTCAATCTTTTTTTTTTTTTTTTCAAGCATTTTACACTGCTGGTCAAATTTAAGTTTTTATCATATTTAATTAATTATCTGCTATCTAGGGTTATAATATTAAGTATAACTAGATACATTTATCTCAGCCAGTTTTTAACATTTGTTTGTTTGTATTGGGGCTTAATGGCCCAGTCAACATTATTTAGGTCATTTTTGAGCCAGTCAGTTTACCTTCCCACACTTTTCCTGGCTAGGCTTATATGTAAGCGGTTAACCTGTACTGTGCACATTCTTTCGCCAGAAATTGACAACAGTTACTGCCCTTCTTGAATCAGCGGAGTGAGAGAATGGCTGTAGAAAAGATTTCATTATGAATCTCCATGAAAGAATGTTGCTGACACCGGTAGGTACCGAACCCGCCTCCTTCTGATCACCAGTCAGACACGCATCCGACTGAGCTAGCGAGGCCGGCAGTTTTTAACATTTAATAATGATACTTTTTGTTTTGTAGTACATCCATGTATTCAAATTTTATAAAAAAAATGGGCCGGCCTAGTGCTTCCAACCCCCAGATTGCTAATGCTCCCTGTGATACCTACCTTATGACTTCTGATGTATGACTTGCTGAATATTTTATATCGAAATTATTGTTTCAAATTGTAAGAAATTTCTTCCCCACCCTAAAGGCTGCTATAGATTTATCTTCCTGAACGAATCAACATGGCCATTCCATGCTATGAATTAATACTTAATTAAAATACTAAAAATTTACAGCTGTGCGAGCTAGAAAATTAGATGTCTGGGGTGGGGAAGAACTGGTCCGAGAAGAACTGGTTCAGCCCAGTTCTTCCTCACCCCAATTTTCCAAATTCTATTTAGAACTGAGCACCAAAGATTTGTTGCTTATAATATACCAATTTATGTGTTAGAAAGCTAAGAAAATTAATCAAAGATGCTGGAATTGGGTTGCATATTTCATTTGATCTCCATGACTTTGTGTTGTATAGCATCTAGCAAATTTTACCATTCACGCTATAAAGACTCAAAACTTATTCAGAATGGTTTCTTTTCTCATTTTTAAAAAAAATGTGATGCATTAATAACTGGTTTACAATGACTCTAAAACATTTTAGGGGGGTGGGGGAGAGAAACTGGCCGGGCCGGCCCAGTTCTTCCCCGGGGAAGAAAATGACTGGAAAGGGGGGGGGGAACCGGCTGTTAAACTTGGTGCAATTCCCCCTGGTCCAAAGATGTTCATCTGTTACTATATGTGCTATGTTCATGTATCCGGTGTCACAAACATCCGTCCAAATTTTGAGTTATCAGTAACCGCTCAATGGATTTTTTTTCAGAAATTTGGGGATATGATACAAATCAGTATCATGTTTTGCAGGAGGGATTAAAAAGGAACCCTCTGGGCAATGCCCAAACCTCCACTTCATAAAAATGCCTAATATGTCAGAAACCATTCAGATCCACGTCCCTAAACCATAGAATATTCTTGTTCCTTATGATAAGATGGATTTGGTGACACCAACCTTGGGGTCCCCTATGGTGGGCCTGCAGTGTTTGAACTATAAGAACTTCAACTGTTCTTTACACTTTTACAGTAAGAAAATAGCTTAAGAAACCACGGTGACATTCCAAATACATGTAAATTGACTGCAACTTACAAGTGTTATGTTTCTCCGACTGTTCCAGTAGTTGCCCTAATGTTGACAATGGAAGCAGGCTGCCTTCTAGAAACTTGGACTTCTCCTGAAGAAGAACAAGAGGTCCATGATGAATCTAAACCGCTCACCTGAGTTTTGATGAAATAACATGGTTGTTTACAGGTTTTTTTTCTATATTTAGCTCTGAAAGCAATTGTGTAAAGCGGAGCAGATCAATTCAGCACTTTTGGTAGAGGGTCACCCAAGGAACATGTGATGTTATTTTGAAATTGAGCCACTGGCCTACGAGAAGATGTTTCTATTTTTAGCTCTTCAGTCTAATGGTCATTTTGTTCATCATAGAAAACCCTTTTTAGCAATTTTAACAATCATGATTACAATTACACATACTTTGAGGACTTCTAGCATTTATAGTTCCTGATAATTTTATGGTTAATTGTTTATCAAATGGCCCAAAGTAAACTAGAATCATCATAGTCATAAGCAGGACCCTCCCGTGATAGTGATAGCATGTCTGAGGGAGGGGGTGGGGGTAGGAGTGTGTGTGTTTGGGGGGGGGGGGTAAATTAGTACAAAAGTTTAGACATACAATGGGGTTGCCCCGTCAGTAGCCACAGTTGGTACTCTGACTGCTTCTTGCTAGTTAATTTAAACATTGATTGCATGGTTTTATAACTATGGCCAATATACAAGCTTTTTCCAAGTCAATAAAGGGACATTAGTCAAAATTTATTAGAGCTAGAGTTGTTGTCCCATGCTTCATATGTCACTAACCTATGGTACAACAAGTTTAATTGAAATATCTGTAATGGTTTTGAAATTATAAGAAAAACAATTTGAAATTTTACACAGGGCCATAACTGACAATTCTGTGGCTAGAGTAACTTAACTTGAAATAAAACTGTCCATTGCTGTTGTGACCTTATGTTTAAAGTTTTGAAGATGATGCTTTTCACGGTTTGCAAATTATCAAGACACAAGAGGACCATGCTAGTCCTATATCGCTAATCTGAGCTAATAGACTTGAAGTTGCAGACAACTACAGCCTCCACTACAGGTCACCTCCAATAAGCTGTTGGCAATGATACACTATACATGTACCAAGTTTGACCAAATTTCATTTATTCATTCACGAGATAAGGTCCAGACAAGCTATATTGACAGTTTGTGGGGACCTGTGCCCTTGGAAATAGGGTCAAAGTCATCAAAATCTGACCAAATCTTGTATGCCAACATTGTCAGTTTTTGAAAATCATTCCAGCTTTCTTGCTGTCGAGTCCTCACCGTTGTCTCAACTCTGTGGTTCTTTGATTTTTTGTGTTCACGTAGATGTTGCACTGATGAGTTAGGAGGCCTTCATGCAGACTGAACAAATTATTTGTCTAAATCACGACGGAAGTAAGGGCGAGGATTGTGGCCACGTTAAATTGATTTAAGCCCCCCAGTGGAAATCATTCCACTGACCATTCCAAGGCGGTTCTTCTGTGGCGGTTTATTTATGGTGTTGTTTGTTACTTACTGTGTGTATCACTTGTGTCTTTTTATTTTGGATGGCCATATGGCCATTTTGTGGGAAAGTAACTGTCCTTATGGCCTTCCTTTGTTTGGGTTTCCATTATGGTCTGGTCGCTTAATGTTTGTGTTTCTTTCCCTTTGGTGTCTTTGATGGGTGGAGTAAGTTAATTGTATTGATTCCTGATCTTTGTTTTACTTCTACTTTTAAATATTTTCCCTATATAAGCCTATGTAAAACGAAAGGTCCCCAGGGCGGGGGCATTTTCGGCCCCAGGGCTATAATTTGAACAATCTTGGTAGAGGTCCACTAGATGAAGCTTCATACCAAATAACAAAGACCTGGGCCTTCTGGTTTCAGACCAGAACAACTTTGAAAGGGGACCACCTAAGGATCATTCCTGTGAAGTTTGGTCAAAATCTGATCAGTGGTTTTGGAGGAGATGTCATTGGAAGAAAATGTTTACGGACGCACGCACAGATGCACACACAGATGCACAATGGACCAAAAGTGATCCCAAAGGGCCCTGGGTTTGGGGGCATTTTCGGCCCCAGGGCTATAAATTTGAACAATCTTGGTAAAGGTCCACTAGATGAAGCTTCATACCAAATATCAAAGACCTGGGCCTTCTGGTTTCAGACAAGAAAGATTTGTAAAGGTTTTCCCTATATAAGCCTATGTAAAACCAGTGGGCTCCGGGGCGGGGCCATTTTTGGCCTCATGGCAATAATTTGAACAATCTTGGTAGAGGTCCACTAGATTAAGCTTTATACCAAATATCAAAGACCTGGGCCTTCTGGTTTCAGAGAACAAGTTTTTCAAAGATTTTCCCTATATAAGCCTACGTAAAATCAAAGGGCCCCAAGGCGGGGGCATTTTCGGCCCCAGGGCCATAATTTAAACAATCTTGGTAGAGTTCTACTAGATGAAGCTTCATACCAAATATCAAAGACCTGTGCCTTCTGGTTTCAGACAAGAAGATTTTTAAAGGTTTTCACCTATATAAGCCTATGTAAAACCATTACGCCCCGGGGCGGGGCCATTTTTGGCCCCAGGGCAATAATTTGATCAATCTTGGTAGAGGTCCACTAGAAGAAGCTTCATACCAAATATCAAAGACCTGGGCCTTGCTGTTTCAGAGAAGATTTTCAAAGATTTTCCCTATATAAGCCTATGTAAAACCAAAGGGCCCCGGGGCAGGGGCATTTTCAGCCCCAGGGCTATAATTTGAACAATCTTGGTAGAGGTCCACTAGATGAAGCTTCATACCAAATAACAAAGACCTGGGCCTTCTGGTTTCAGACCAGAACAACTTTGAAAGGGGACCACCTAAGGATCATTCCTGTGAAGTTTGGTCAAAATCTGATCAGTGGTTTTGGAGGAGATGTCATTGGAAGAAAATGTTTACGGATGCACATACAGATGCACAATGGACCAAAAGTGATCCCAAAGGGCCCTGGGTTTGGGGGCATTTTCGGCCCCAGGGCTATAAATTTGAACAATCTTGGTAAAGGTCCACTAGATGAAGCTTCATACCAAATATCAAAGACCTGGGCCTTCTGGTTTCAGACAAGAAAGATTTGTAAAGGTTTTCCCTATATAAGCCTATGTAAAACCAGTGGGCTCCAGGGCGGGGCCATTTTTGGCCTCAGGGCAATAATTTGAACAATCTTGGTAGAGGTCCACTAGATGAAGCTTCATACCAGATATCAAAGACATGGGCCTTGCGGTTTCAGAGAACAAGTTTTTCAAAGATTTTCCCTATATAAGCCTATGTAAAATCAAAGGGCCCCAAGGCGGGGGCATTTTTGGCCCCAGGGCCATAATTTGAATAATCTTGGTAACGTTCTACTAGATGAAGCTTCATACCAAATATCAAAGACCTGTGCCTTCTGGTTTCAGACAAGAAGATTTTTAAAGGTTTTCACCTATATAAGCCTATGTAAAACCATTACGCCCCGGGGCGGGGCCATTTATGGCCCCAGGGCAATAATTTGATCAATCTTGGTAGAGGTCCACTAGAAGAAGCTTCATACCAAATATCAAAGACCTGGGCCTTGCTGTTTCAGAGAAGATTTTCAAAGATTTCCCTATATAAGCCTATGTAAAACCAAAGGGCCCCGGGGCAGGGGCATTTTCAGCCCCAGGGCTATAATTTGAACAATCTTGGTCGAGTTCCACTAGATGAAGCTTCATACCAAATATCAAAGACCTGTGTCTTCTGGTTTCAGACAAGAAGATTTTTAAAGGTTTTCCCTATATAAGCCTATGTAAAACCAGTACGCCCCGGGGCGGGGCCATTTTTGGCCCCAGGGCAATAATTTGAACAATCTTGGTGGAGGTCCACTAGATGAAGCTTCATACCAAATATCAAAGACCTGGGCCTTGCGGTTTCAGAGAAGATTTTCAAAGATTTTCCCTATATAAGCCTATGTAAAACCAAAGGGCCCCGGGGCAGGGGCATTTTCAGCCCCAGGGCTATAATTTGAACAATCTTGGTAGAGTTCCACTAGATGAAGCTTCATACCAAATATCAAAGACCTGGGCCTTCTGGTTTCAGACAAGAAGATTTTTAAAGGTTTTCCCTATATAAGCCTATGTAAAACCAGTGGGCTCCGGATCGGGACCAATTTTGGCCTCAAGGCAAAAATTCGAACAATCTTGGTAGAGGTCCACTAGATGAAGCTTCATACCAAATATAAAAGACCTTGGCCTTCTGGTTTCATACAAGAAGATTTTTAAAGGTTTTCCATATATATTAAAGCCTATGTAAAACCAGTATGCCCCGGGGCTGGGCGGGGCCATTTTTGGGCCCAGGGCAATAATTTGAACAATCTTGGTAGAGGTCCACTAGATGAAGCTTCATACCAAATATCAATGACCTAGGCCTTCTGGTTTCAGACAAGAAGATTTTTAAAGGTTTTTTTTCCTTATTTTTCCCTTTTTTGCCATGGCAACCAGAGTTCTGCATGGAATGGAATTCTTTGAACATCTTTGAGGACCATCAAAAGATCATTTCTGCCAAGTTTGGTCAAAATCTGTTCAGTGGTTTAGGAGGAGATGTCATTTAAAGGAATTGTGGAAGGACATCTGGACAGACGACGACGAATGAATGACCGATCACAATAGCTCCCTCGGAGCCTTCAGCTCAGGTGAGCTAATAAAGTTATTGACCGAACACAAAAAGGGCCTTTTTTAACCTTTGACCACTAAGTATGACCTTGACCTTGGAGGTTCCTACTTGTGTCTTGCACCTGACGCATCATCTTATGATGGTTAACATTATTGCCAAGTAATTTCAAAATCGATTATAGAATAATAAAGTTACTGACCGGACACAAAAATGATCCTTTTTTGACATTTGACCATTAAGTATGTCCTTGAACTTGGATCTTATAAGCAACACATAGTCTCATGATGGTTAACATTTCTGCCAAGTAATTTCATAATCCATCAAAGAATAAGAAAGTTGTTGACCGTACACAAAAATGCCCCTTTCTGACCTTTGACCTCTAAGTATGACCTTGACATTGGAGTTACAGACCTTGGTTTTGCGCACGATACATCATCTGATGAAGGTGAACATTTCTGCAAGGTTACTTTAAAAGGTCCATCCAGAGATAAACAAGTGGCCCATGGGCCATTATGCCCACCAGAGCTCAGGGGGGCACTACCAACTGGCAGCCGTGTATCTTAATGAACCATGGAAGCTGATGAAATTCGGACCCAATCAGCCTAATGGCTTCAGAAGACTGATGTCGCATGAATGTGCTGTTGCAAGAAAACAGACAACAATTGACAACTGCCCATATGTGGCAACCAATAGGCCCAAAATTATATGGCTGATAGACCATTGTGTAAGGAATATTTCCATGTAAGTTTGACAAAATATCTTGAAAGGAGTAAATGTCTTTTTTACCATTTTTCAACATTAAATGTCTATGGAAATGCTTAACTTGCCATAGTAACAAACTAAAGAGCTAAATTTCATTAAAAACACAAAACCTGCATAGGCAAATATGGTGAATTTTTGCATAAATTCGCAGCCTCATAGAGCATATGGTTTATGAGGATATGATGTTTTAAGTATTTTCTTTTTCAATTTATGCTTGGAAACCAATAAAAACTAGAATTAGTTTTTCTACAAAAACACAGATGTCTCCCCCGTTTTTGACCTCTAAGTATGACCTTGATATTGGAGGTATTGAGCTGGGTCCATGTGTGCAACACATCATCTAATGAAGATGAACATTTCTGCAAAGTAACTTTAAAAATGTTCATAGAGAAATAAAAAAAAAGTTATTGGCCATACACAAAAAAGCCCTTTTTTACCTTTGACTTCTAAGTATGGCCTTGACCTTTGAGGTACAACACGTCGTCTCATGATGGTTAACATTTCTGCCAAGTTATTTCATAATCCATCAAAGAATAAATCCATCTAAAAACTAGAAAGTTATTGACCAAACACGAAAAAAGGCCCCTTTTTTGACCTTTGACTTCGATGTATGACCTTGACAGTTGAGCTTCCAAACTGAATCATGCATGCAACACATCGTCTCATGATAGTTAACATTTTTGCCAAATTCTTCAAATTCTATCTAAAAATAAGCAAGTTATTGACAAAACCCGAAAAAAGGTGCCTTTTTTACCTTTGACCTCTAAGCATGACCTTGACCTTTGAGGTACCAACCTGGATCATGCACGCAACACATTGTCTTATATTGACTAACATTTATGCCAAGTGATTTCAAAATCCATCTCAAAATAAAAAAGTTATTGACCAAACACGAAAAAAGGCCCCTTTTTTGACCTTTGACCTCTAAGTATGATCTTGACCTTTGAGGTACCAACCTGGGTCATGTGCACCACACATCGTCTCATGGTTGTTAATATTTCTGCCAAGTAATTTTAAAATCCATCTCAAAACAAGAAAGTTATTGACCAAACACGGAAAAAAGACCCCTTTTTTGATCTCTAAGTATGACCTTGACCTTTGAGGTACCGACCTGTCTCATGATCACCACACATCGTCTCATGGTTGTTAATATATCTGCCAAATAATTTTAAAACCCATCTGAAAATAAGAAAGTTATTGACCAGACAAGATTTGCCCATACATATATACACACCGACAAACTTCCAAGGGAGATAATTCAAAAAGTAAAAATGTGAGAGTTATAGTTCTTGCGCACTACACGTCGACTAATGCTGATTAATATTTATATGAAGATTCGTGAAGATAGCGCGAACGATTTTCAAGTTATAGAGCGGACATGAAAGTGTGACAGACAGACGGACAGACAGACAGACGCCCGGGGGAAAAACAATATGTCTCTCCGAAAAAAATCTTTGGGGGGAGACATAATGAGCAGTAGGCCTTAAATCATAATGCAGATAGAAGATTGCTTAAAGAAAATTTCTATGAAAGTTTTGCCAAAAAATCTTGGCAGTAAATGCAAATTTTCAATTTGCCTCGTTTTAAGTCTATGGAAACTCTAAGTTGCTATATCAACCAAACTAAAGAATGAAATTTCATAAACAAGAGGGCCACGATGGCCCTGGATCACTCACCTGATCCATAGAGTAACAAGTTGGCCCCGGGGAGTTCCATTACTGACCCCAGGGCTACAATGTTGTCTCCTTGAGCATGAAACTTTATCCACATTGCTTAGTACTGGTTCCTACCCAGGAAAAGAGGGCCACACGGAAGATAAGTACTTGTACTAAATGATGTACCCTCTATAAATAAGGTCGATTATTATTATTATTATTTTAACAATTTATTACGAGTGTTGAAGTCAGTTACATAAATACACACGCTGGCAAATCAATTAATTGGGAAATATAAACACCATAGGATGGAGCACAAGGAACACCACCATCCAAAAACGGAAAATTTACAATCTCAAAATCAAAATCATCGCGTTTATCATAAATTTTGCAAGAAACAAACCCATCTACAATAGATAGATGTAAATCCAAAAACGGAGTCTCGGTATCAGAAGAATTTGCTTTATTTAAATGAAGTTCTGGGGGGTAAATTTGACTAATCCCACCATCGAAACAGGTATTGTCAATATTTAATAAATCATCCAAATATCTAGAAGTGGAGCTAACAGCTTCAATGATTTCAGACTGGTTTTCAGCAGAAAGGGACAGCATGAAGTCTCTCTCATAACAAAACAAAAACAGATCAGCCACAAGGGATGCACAATTAGTAACAATCGGAATACCCACAACTTGTCTAAATAACCAAATCTTACATAAATAATTGTCAAGAAGAAAGGTGAGAGCATCACACACTTTCTGACATGACCATACAGTATCATTTTTATGCCCTCAGAAGTGAAAAAAGCATTTCTTACATTACATGCAAGATAGAGGGAGTCTTCCCTATGAAATGCCCATTCAATTAAAGCATTAAGTTATTCCTTTATAAGATTATGAGGAAGTGTAGTGTAAAGGGTGGAAAAATCATAAGTAGATAGACTTGAAGCACGAAAACATTTGGCTTATAATTTATTTAAAACTTCATTAGAATTTTTATAGACCAAAAGAGATTTCTAACTGATCTTTTGAAGACTTTGTCGCAATATTTTATCACGTTTTTTTGTGATAGCAGTTAAACATGAAGTTAATAATTAATGTAGGCACTGGGGATGGGCCATTTTTGGTCCCAAGGCTATAATGTGAACAATCGTGGTAGAGGTCCACCAGATGAAGCTTCATACCAAATATCAAAGACCTGGGCCTTTTGGTTTCAGACAAGAAGTTCTCTATATAAGACTTGGACAGTGGGCCCTGGAGCGGGGTTATTTTTGGGCCCATGGCTATGATTCCCTATTTTTGAAGCTTCATATAAAATATTAAAGACCTGGGACTTCTGGTTTCAGACAAAAAGAGTTCTTAACGTTTTCCCTATATAAGCTTAAGTAAAACCAGTGGGCCCCCACGTGGGGGCATTTTTGGCCCAAGGGCTATAATTGAACAATCTTGGTAGAGGTCACTAGGCGAAGCTTCATACCAAATATCAAAGACCTGGGCCTTCTGGTTTCAGACAAGAAGATTTTTATATGTTTTCCCTATTATAAGCCTATGTAAAACGAGTGGGTCTCGGCGTGGGGGGCATTTTTGGCGCAAGGGCTATAATTTGAACGATCTTGGTAGAGGTCCACTAAATTTTTAAAGTCCTTTTTTTTCTATTTTCCCCTTTTTGTTGCCATGGCAACCTGAGTTCTGCATGGAAAGGAATTCTTTGAACAACTTTGAGAGAGGACCACCCAAAGATCATTTCTGCCAAGTTTGGGTGGTTCATGAGGAGATGTTGTTTCAAGCAATTGTGGACGGACGGACGGACGGATGTACCGATTTGTTGGCCCGAACAGATGGACGACGATGACCACAGACAGTGAGAGATCACA
Organism: Lucinisca nassula; assembly: GCA_963580285.1. Classification (NCBI taxonomy): domain Eukaryota; kingdom Metazoa; phylum Mollusca; class Bivalvia; order Lucinida; family Lucinidae; genus Lucinisca; species Lucinisca nassula. Next base: position 119,136,473 of record OY757014.1, read on the forward strand.
ATAGCTCCCCCTGAGACTTCGACTCAGGTGAGCTAAAAACCGGTTGGCTGGCCCCAGGGAGGGGCCATTTCCGGACCCATGGCTATGATTTGAACAAACTTGGTAGAGGTCGACTGGAGGAAGCTTCATAAATATCAAAGCCCTGGGCACAGCGGTTTCAGAGAAGAAGATTTTTAAAGGATTTTCCCTATGTAAAACCGGTTGGCCTATGAGCGTGGTCATTTTGGCCCAAGGGCTATAATCTGAACAAGCTTGGTAGCGGTCCCCTAGATGAAGCTTTATACCAAATATCAAAGACCTGGGCCTTACAGTTTCAGAGAAGAAGATTTTTAAGGATTTCCCTATACAAGCCCATGTAAAACATGCGGGCCCCAGGCGGGGCCATTTTTGGCCCCAGAGCTATAATTTGAACAATCTTGGTAGTGGTCTACCAAATATCAAAGACATAGGCCTTCAGAGAAGATTTTTAAGGGATTTCCCTATACAGGCCCATGTTAAACCAGTGGGCCCCAGAGATGGGTCATTTTTTGCCCCAGGGCTATAATTTGAACAATATTAGTAGAAGTCCACAAGATGAAGCTTCATACCAAATATCAAAGACCATGTCTTTACCGTTTCAGAGAAGATTTTTAAAGGATTTCCCTATAAAAGCACATGTAAAACCCGTAGAACTCAGGGCACGGGGCCATTTTTGGCCCCAGGGCTATAATTTGACCAATCTTGGTAGAGGTCCACTAGATGAAGCTTCATACCAAATATCAAAGACCAGGGCCCAATGGTTTCAAAGAAGAAATTTTTTAAAGGATTTTCCCTATGAAAATCTCTGTACAACCGGTGGGTCTCCAGGTGCAGCCATTTTTGGCCCCAGGGCTATAATTTGAACAATCTTGGTAGAGGTCCACTAGATGAAGCTTTATACCAAATGCCAAAGATCTCGGCCCAAAGGTTCAAGAGAAGAAGATTTTTAAAGGATTTCCCTATACAAGCCCATGTTTAACCGGTGGGCCCCAGAGCCGGGCCATTTAAGGCCCCACAGCTATGATTTGATCAATCTTGGTAGAGGTCCATAAGCTGAAGCTTCATAACAAATATCAAAGACCTGGGCCTTATGGCTTCAGAGAAGAAGGATTTTTTTAAGGATTTCCCTATATAAGTCATGTAAAACTGGAGGGCCCCAGGGCGTGGCCTTCTTTGGCCCCAGGGCTATAAGTTGAATAATCTTGGTAGAGGTCCACTAGATGTAGCTTCATACCAAATATCAAAGACCTGGGCCTTCAGGTTCAAGACAAGAAGATTTTTAAAGGTTTTTGCTAATTTTCCCCTATTTGTTGCCATGGCAACCAGAGTTCTGTTTTGATTCCAAATCTTTCAGTTAGTACCTCCCAAGGATCATTCTGATGATGTTTGGTCCAAATTGTCACAGTGGTTTAGGAGGAGATGTCAATTGTGACAAGACGATGGACGACAGCTGATGGATGCAGGATCACAACCCTATCACAATTGCTCACTTTGCACTTCGTGCTCAGGTGAGCTAAAAAGAGTTAACATTTTTTTTTATTTCCCGGACAGAAAGATGACAATTACCTTATTATTTTGCTCCAGAGTCACTTCAGCAACAAACTTTGGTTCCAAGCCTGTGGTAGTTGGCAGGAAAAATGGTGCTGGTTTAGGGGCTTTGGGTTGATCCTTTGGTTTATTTCTTTGCTGAAAAAAAAAATCAAAATTACACAACCTCTTGATGGCACTATTGTTGGGGTCCAAAGCACCATGTTATAGACTACATAGAACAAAAGCTCCGCAAGTGGGCATTGTACACGTATAATGGCAAGTAATTGAACATATACATGTTTAAAGACAAATATCAAGGAGGGGGATGGAGGGACTGATGGACATGATTCTGCTAATAACTGGTGGACTGTAATATCTAAACAAAATGGGCAGCTTCATGTCATGGTCTAACTATCATCTTTCAGTTTGATGGGCTGAAGAAATAGCTGGAAACTAGAAATTGTGCTTGTAAAACACTATGCCCCCAACCATATGCTTGCCCCTAAATTCTCAGTTATGTTCAAGGGACCATAACTGAAGAACAAGAGGACCATGAGGTCCTGATTGCTCCCCTGAGCCCTATGTATTATTTGGTCCCTTTTTCCCCACCTAAGTGACTAATATATCTTTGGCACTGATAAATATCAAGGGCAGATGATGCAATAGCCAAAATTGAAAGAGTGACTGTTCTTGTCCATAATATGCTTCCTTTTGTATTATATATATCTGTAAAAAGTTTTTGTCCATAATATGCTTCCTTTCGTGTTATATATATCTGTAAAAAGTTTAAGATATTCGTTATGGCACAGGAGAAAAAGGGCAAAAAAAAAACATTTTTCAAAACCATTTAGGGCTGATTGCTCAAGACGAAGGATGGTCAGAGTTGTTGTCCTTGGCTATAATATGTTTCCTTTAGTGACCTATATATCTGAAAAGTTCCATCAATATATTCCATTTGTAAAGGAAAACATTTAATGGGGATTGTTACGGTCAAAACTCTGCCAAATTTTAACGTATTTTGCCAATTAACAATCCCAAACAGGCGTCCTTAGGCTGCATGTAAAATTTAAATGAAATTGGTCCAGTGGTTTTAGAGAAAATGTATTCTAAAATGTCAATGGACCTGCAATACAAATGACCTTCGGCCAAGATCACAGAGGCCAAGGTTATAGAATGACCTTGACCTTAAGTGTTCACAGACATTCTTTTTTTTCCTATTGTCATATCAAAGACCATAATATTTTTCGAAAAATGCATTGATTTACCTATTTCCCATTGAAATTGGCCCAGTGGTTCCAGAGAAAATGTATTTTGAAATATCAATCACCCTGCAATCCCAGCGACCTTGAGCTTGACGTAAAATAGGTCATGGTCAGCCTAGTGTTGCTAGTACTCAGTCACCCAATGCTACTAACCATCGGCCCAGTGGTTCTGGAGCAGAAGATATTTTTTTTTATATTTTTTACCATATTCAGGAATGGCAGCCATCTTGGTCAAGTAACGTGGAACATTGGAATAAAGTTTAATTCACTTATGGACCTAAGGCTGGACGTAAAATTTAAATAAAATTGGCCCAGTGGTGTTAGAGAAAATGTATTCTAATATGTCAATGGACCTGCAATACAAGTGACCTTGGACCAAGGTCACCAATGACATTGACCTTAAGTATTCATAGACATTCATTTTTTTACCTATTCCCATATCATAGGCCACAATATTTTTAGAACAAGAGCTGTCGCATGACAGCATAGCTCGCCTGCTTTGCGCCTTGAAGATATAAGGTAAAATTACTGAACCATGAAATATAGGTCACCCACACCTAGATACATTTTGAGGTCAATGATCAGGTCACATGGAACATATATGCCAGATATTACATTTCATAATCACATTGTGTATGAATTATAAGGCTAAATCAATGAACCATGAAAGTAGGTCATACTGACCCAGATATATTTCTACGTCAATCATCTGGTCACATGGAACTTAGAATTCAGGATTGAAGTTCCCCCCCCCCCAAAAAAAAATAAAAGTATTCAAAATATTTGGCAGAGTCACTGAATCATGAAATGTAGGTCACACTGACCAAGATATAATTTCGAGGTCAATCATTGGGGGTCACATGGAATAAATAATCCAGGTATGACGTTTCTTCATGAAAAAGTATTCAAGATAATAGGCAAAATCACTGAACCATGAAATATAGGTCACACTGACCTGGATCTATTTTGAGGTAAATCATGGGGTCACATGGAACTAATAACCCAGGTATGACAATCCTCCATCAAATAGTAATCAAGATATGGAAAATCACTGAACCATGAAATATAGTCAAAATGGCCTGGATTTAGTTTGTGGTCAATAATTGGGTCACATGGAATAAATAATCCAGGTGTAACATTTCTTCATCAAATAGTATTCAAAATAATAGACAAAATCACTGAACCATGAAATATAGGTCACAGTGACCTAGACACATTTTGAGGTCAAGCATGGGGTCACATGGGACTAATAACCCAGGTATGACATTTCTCCATCAAATAGTATTCAAGCTAATGGCCAAAATCACTGAACCATGAAATATACCGTATTCGACCTATTTACCGCACATGCTCCTATAAGCGCACACCCAAGCTTTTTCTGGAAAAAAATAAACAAGCGCACACTTTACAGTAACCTCCCAACAAATTCATATTGAGTTTTGCTGCATCTTTGACCCAGACAATCGTATGTATATGTGGTGAATCCCCATGCTGAAATTCAACTCTATAAAATAATCACATCGGAAGCTTTTTTTTTTCGTATTTTTTTCGTATTGAGTGTGCGCTTATTAGGTAGATTTTTCACCACAATATTTTCATACAATTTTGAAAAAAACTAAGCGCACGGTGCGGTAAATAGGTCGAATACGGTATATAACAGTGACCTAGCTATATTTGGAGGTCAATCATGGGGGTCACATGTAACTAATTACCCAGGTAAGACATTTTTCCATCAAATAGTATTCGAGATAATAGGCAAAATCACTGAACCATGAAATATAGGACACAGTGACCTAGATATATTTTGTGGTCAATTATCGGGTCACATGGAACTAATAATCCAGGTATGACATTTCTCAATCAAATATTATTCTAGATAATAGGCAAAATCACTGAACCATGAAATATAGGTCACACTGACCTAGATATATTTTGAAATCAATCATGGTGTCACATGGAACTAATATCCTAGGTATGACATTTCTCCAACAAATAGTCTTCAAGATATAAGGCAAAATCACTGGACCGTGAAATGTAGGTCACCATGACCTTCACCCTTTTACACTTGAACAATGTCACTTGGTTGGCTGATGTTTAACCAATTCTGTCCATAACTTGTTAGCATAAGGGAAAGGTATACAACAAATTACAAAGTTGTCCTAGATTTTGACCCCTAGCCCCGCCCCATCCCCACTACCAAGCATGAACCCAGGGGTGTGTTGTCTTGGAATATCAGAAGACACTCCCAGGTATCCAAGTTGTAAATATGAATGCTTTGTGGTGAGTGACTGCTGAGATATAAGCATTTCAAAAACTTTAACACAGTATTACATAGGTGTTCTAGATTTTGACCCCTAGCCCCACCCCGGGGCATGACCCCAGGGGCCTGTTCTCTTTGAACATCAGAAGACCCTCCCAGGTACTAAAGTTCCAAATATGAGTACTCTGTGATGAGTGACTGTTGAGATATAAGCATTTGAAAAACTTTAACGCAGTGTGACGGGAACGCACACGCAAACGCACACCCACACACGCACGCCATCAGAGGTGACAACAATAGCTCTCCATGTACTTCGTACAGGCGAGCTAAAAATGCATTGATTTACCTATTTCCTATTGTAAAGCCTTAGGAGCCAAATCTGACCTTGACGTAAAATAAGTCAAGATCAATCTAGGGTCATCATTTTTGCAAACTTGGAAGTACTCGGTCTCCCAATGCTACATACCAAGTTTCAGGACAATTGGCCCAGCAATTCTGGATAATAAGACTTTTTAACGATTTTACCCGATTTGGGAATGGCGGCCATCTTGGTCATGTGACCTGGAACATTTGAATAAAATTTTGTTCCCTTACTGTCCTTAGGCTGCATGTAAAATTTATATGAAATTGGCCCAGTAGTTTTATTGAAAATGTATTCTAATTTGTCAATGGACCAGCAATACAAGTGACCTTGGGCCAAGGTCAAAATGACTTTACCTTAAGCATTCCTAGACAATCATTTTTTTACCTATTCTACCTATTGATCCGAATATTTTTTTGTTCCCTAAGTGTCCTTAGGCTGCATATAAAATTTAAATGAAATTGGCCCAGTGGTGTAAGAGAAAATGTATTCTAATATGTCAATGGCCCTGCAATACAAATGACCTTGGGCCAAGGTCACAGAATTACTTGACCCTAAGAATTCATAGACATTGATCTTTTACCTATTCTCATATAACAGACCACAATTATTTTTTTTTGATAAATGCATTGATTTTCCATTTTCCTATTGAAGTCAAAGTTGACCTTGACATGAAATAGGTAAAGGTCCACCTAGGGTCATAATTATTACAAATTTGGTAGTATTCAGTCACACGATGCTACATACCAAGTTTCAAGACAATTGGCAGAGTGGCTCTGAAGAAGAAGATTTTATAAGGTTTTCAGCATATTCGGGCATGGTGGCCATCTTGATCATGTGACTTGAATCATTTGAATAAATATTTGTTCCCTTACTGTCCTTAGGCTGCATGTAAAATTCAAATGAAATTGACCCAGTGGTTTTAGAGAAAATGTATTCTAATATGTCAAAGTACCTGCAATACAAGTGACCTTGGGCCAAGGTCTTAGAATGACATTGACCTTAAAGGCATTTATTCTTGATTATTGAGGACTATCATTTCATTACATAATATTATGTAGCCCTCAGTGCTCACTGGAGAGAAGTCCTCTGTCTTCAACAAGTAAGGGGCCGCCTTGGGGAAAATCAATAAATCACTTACTGTTGACTGGTGTACATTATTGATTTTCCCCTTAAGTGTCTCAGTCAGGGGATTCAACAAGAGCTACTAATCAACCTATTAAGGGCCGCCTTTGATCTGCTATAGTCAGTATATCACAGGGGGCAATAGAACAATTATGGACACACGGTTAGTTTTACTGTTACAGAATAAATGCCTTTAAGCATTCATAGACAATCATTTTTTACCTATTCTCTTATCATGGACCAAAATATTTAACAAAAATGCATTAATTTACCTATGTCAGGAAGATCCGATCAAAACTGAAGGGGCTATGGTGATGACAAGGTAAAACAAGAGGCCCATGGGCCACTATGCTCACCAGAGCTCAGGTGGGCACTGCCAAATTGCAGCCATGTATTTTAACATGATATCATTTTAATCTGCCAAATGAACCCCCATATCCAAATGAGCATCCATGTGGACTCAGTATATGAAACATTAGGCCTTTTATGAAGTAGAGGGGGTGGGGCATGGACCCAATGGAGCCCTGGTTGGTATCACTAAATGTGTCTTATCACAAAGAACAAGAATATATATGGTTTAGCAGTGGGGATCTGCATGGCTGGAGATATAAGTGGAGGGGTTGGAGCATGCCCTGTCGTTCCCAGGAAAGCCCAAGATTGTTATCCCTAAATGTGTCTCATCATAAGGACCAAGTATATATATGGTTTAGGGGTGGTAATCTGAACGGTTTCCAAGATATCCTTTCATGAAGTGGAAAGGAGAGGACTGGCCCCTGCGGACACACCTACAGTAGGTGGGCTAATAATAAGGAACAAGAACATATATGAATATGGGGTGAGGATTTAATGGTTTCTGAAATATATGGCCTTTTATGAAGTGGAAGGGCGGGGCACATTGCCTCAGCACAAAGAGACCCCCAAGTTGGTGTGACTGAATGAGTCTTATCATAAGGAACAAGAATATATATGGTTTAGGGGTGGGGATCTGAACTATTTCTGAGATATGTGGCTTTTAATGAAGTCAAGCGGTGGAGCAAGGCCCGGGCATGCCCCGGGGACTCACAAGCTGGTGTCAATGAATGTGCCTTATCATAAGGAAGATGAATATATATGGTTTAGGGGTGGGGCTCTGAACAGTTTCTGAGATATAAGGCCTTTTGTGAAGTGCAGGGGTGGGGCAAGGCCCAGGGAGACCCCCAGGTTGGTGTCAATGAAAGTGTCTTATCATAAGGTACACAAATATATATGGTTTAGGGGTGGGGATCTGTAAGGTTTCCGAGATATTGTGATATTATGAAATGGAGGGGGTGGGGCATGGCCACAGCACATCCCTGGGGACCCCCAGGTTGGTGTCACTGAATGTGTCTCATCATAATGATCAAGAACATATATGGTTTAGGGGTTGGGATCTGAACATTTTCTGAGATATATGGCCTTTTGTGAAGTGAAGGGGTGGGGCATGGCTCCGGCGCACCCCGGAAGACCCCCAATTTGGGGTCAATGAATGCGTCTTATCATAAGGAGCAAGAATATACATGGTTTAGGGGTGGGGATCTGTAAGGTTTCCGAGATATTGGGCCTTTTATGAAATGGAGGGGCGGGACATGGCCCCGGCGCATCCCGGGGGACCCCCAGTTTGATGTCACTGAATGCGTCTTATCATAAGGAACAAGAGTATATAGGGTTAAGGGGTGGGGATCTGAATGGTTTCCGAGATATTGGGCCTTTTATGAAGTGGAGGGGGTGGGGCATGGCCTCGGCACATCCCAGAGGACCTCCAGGTTGGTGTCACTGAATGCGTCTTATCAATAGGAACAAGAATATATATGGTTTAGGGGTGGGGATCTGTAAGGTTTCTGAGATATAAATCATTTTATGAAGTACTGGGGGCGGGGCATGGCCCCGGCACAACCTACTGGACCCCCAGGTTGACATAACAGCATATGGCTGAGAGAAGTTTACTAAAGGAACATTTCTATGAAAGTTTTGTCAAAATATCTGCAAAGGCTTTGTAGTTAATGCCATTTTTCAATTTTCCCCATTATAAGTCTATGGAAAATCTAAGTTGCCATAGCAACCAAACTAAAGAGCCGAATTTCATAAAAAACACAAAACCTGTAAAGGCAAATATGGTGAATATTTCCATAAACTTTCAGCCTCATAGAGCATACGGTTTCTGAGGAGATGATTTTTTAAGTATTTTTTTTTCTATTTTTTCATTTTGGTTTCCATGGCAACCAATACAAATGAGCAGTAGGCCTTAAAATCATATGGCAGATAGTAGATTGCCAAAGGAATATTTCTATGAAAGTTTTGTCAAAATATCTGCAGTGGCTTGGCAGTAAATGCCATTTTTCAATTTTCCCCATTATAAGTCTATGGGAGCTCTAAGTTGCTATAGCAACCAAACTAATGGGCCAATTTTCATAAAAAACATAAACTTTCAATCCCCCAGCCCAAGGATGCTACAGATAAAATTTGGGCTGAATCGGTCTAGTGGCTTCAGAGAAGAAGATGTTTGAAAGTGTTGACGTCAGACGACGATGACGACGACGCCGGACAACTGCCTATCCTATAAGCTCCCCCGGAGCCTTCGGCTCTGGTGAGCTAAAAAAGGCATTTTCTTAATCAATTTTTGAACTCAGCCAAGGTTTTATCCCTTACTTTCTAACATGTAAGTTACAAAAAGATCCTATGAAAACTGAAGGGGCTATGGTGATGACAAGGTCAAAAATAGACATTTTTGGCAGTAAAGGGGGCGTAACTCAAAAGATGAGCCAACCTCGTCAGTTTTTAACTCATCCGAGCTTTTATCCTTGACTTACTTGTTTGTAAGTTTCAAGAAAATCCGATCAAAACTGAAGGGGCTACGGTGATGACAAGGTCAAAAATAAGGAGGGGACATAACTCCTTCAGTAATAGACCCACATTGCTAGTTTTCAAACTCATCCGAGCTTTTGACCCTGACTTACTCGTACGTAAGTTTCAGGAAGATCCAATCAAAAGTAAAGGGGCTATGTTGATGACAAGGTCAAAAATCATCCTTTTCAGCAATCAAAGGGATGTAACTCTATGATAAATGGGCCGACTTGGCTGGTTTTCGAACTCATCTGAGTTTTTATTCCCAGCCACATTACATATAAGTTTCAGAAAGATCCGATCAAAACTGAAGGGGTTACAGTAACGACAAGGTCAAAATAGACTGTTTTTGCAATCAAAGGGACATTACTCTATGATAAATGGGCGGACTTGGCCAGTTTTCGAACTCATCCGAGTTTTTATCTCCAGCCATCTTACATATAAGTTTCAGAAAGATCCGATCAAAACTAAAGGGGCTACAGTGACGACAAAGTAAACAAGAGGGCCACGATGGCCCTGGATCGCTCACCTGATCCATAGTGTAACAAGTGGGTCCTTGAGAGGGCCATTATTGGCCCCAGGACTCTAGTTTGCATTATCTTGAGGGAGGTCTAAAACATGAAGCTTCATGCCAAATATCAAAGACCGGAGCCCTCTGGTTTCAAACAAGAAGATGTTAAAGGTTTTCCTTATATGTCTTAATTAAACCTGTTGCCCCCGGAGCAGGGCCATTTCGGCTCCAGCGCTATAATTTGAACAGTCTTAAATATCAAACACCTGAGCCTTCTGGTTTCAGAGAAGATGATTTTTAAAGGTTTTTCCTATATAAGTCAATGTTAAACCAAAGGGCTTCAGGACGGGGGCATTTTTGGCCCCAGGGCTATAAATTGAACAATCTTAGTAGAGGTCCACTAGATGAAGCTACACACCAAATATCAAAGATCTGGGCTTTGCAGTTTCAGAGAAGATTTTTCCTATATCAGTCAAAGTAAAACCAAGAGGCCCCGGAGCAAGGGCATTTTTGGCCCCAGGGCTATAATTTGAACAATATTGATAAAGGTCCACAAGACGAAGCTTCATACCAAATATCAAACACCTGAGTCTTCTGGTTTCAGACGAAGATTTTTAAAGGTTTTCCCTATACCAAGAAAATGTAAAACCAAAGGGCCCTTTGGCGGGGGCATTTTTGGCCCCTGGGCTACAATTTAAACAATCTTGGTAGAGGTCCAATACAGGAAGCTACAAACCAAATATAAAAGACCTCGGCCTTGCCGTTTCAGAGGAGAAGATTTTTAAAGATTTTTCCTATATAAGTCAATGTAAAACCATGCAGCTCCGGGGCAGGAGCATTTTTGGCCCCAGGGCTATAATTTGAACAATCTTGATGAAGGTCCACAACACGAAGCTTCATACCAAATATCAAACACCTGAGCCTTCTGGTTTCAGACAAAAGAGTTTTAAAGGTTTCCCTATATACGTCAATGTAAAACCAAAGGGCCCAGGGGCGGGGGCAATTTTGGCCCGAGGGCAATAATTTTAACAATCTTGGTAAAGGTCCGCTAGATGAAGCTACACACCAAATATAAAGAACCTCGGCTTTGCCGTTTTAGAGGAGAAGATTTTTTAAGATTTTTCCTATTTAAGTCAAAGTAAAACCAAGGGGCCCCGGTGTAACAGGCCGGTTCTTCCCCCCAGTCAGTTTCTTCCCCGGGGAAGAACTGGGCCGGCCCGTTTCTTCCCCGGGGAAGAAACTGACTAGTCAGTTTCTTCCCAACCCAGTCAGTTTCTTCCCCACCTGAAGTTTTTTTAGAACCACAGAGAACGAGTAATTTATGCCTCGCCAATTGTTAAAAATTCGAAAAGAAACCATTCTGAATTAGTTTTGTGTCTTTACAGCTTTGAATGGCAAAATTTTCTCTATGCCATACAATATATGGAGATCCAAGGAAATTTTCATCCCAATTCCAGTATCTATGATTAATTTTCTTAGCTTTTATGACATTAACTGGTATTCACTAAACAGATATAATAAGCAACAACTCTTTAGTGCTCCAATCTAAATATAATTTGGAAAGTGGGGGTGGGGAAGAACTGGGCCGGCCCATTTCTTCCCCGGGGAAGAACTGGGCCAGCCCAGTTTTCCCCACCACAGATTTTTCTGTTTACTAAAAATTCTTGTGATAAATTTTCTTCACTTTTAAAGACATAAATTGGTATTTACTACAGAGATATTATAAGCAACAAATGTTTGGCCCTTAATTTTCAATAGAATTCAGAGACTGGGGGTGGGGAAGAACTGGGCAGGCCAAGTTCTACCCCACCCCAGATGTTTCTGTTTACTAATATTTCTTGTGATAAATTGCCTTTGCTTTTTTGGACAAAAATTGGTAGAAACTAAAAAGATATAATAAGCAACAAATGTTTGAGCTCTAATATCAATAGAATTTGGAGGCTGGGGTGGGGAAGAACCGGGCCCTCCCAGTTCTTCTCCACCCCAGATGTTTCTGCTTACTAATAATTCTGGTGATAAATTTCCTTTGCTTTTTAAGACATAAATTGGTATAAACTAAACAGATATAATAAGCAAAGATTGTTTTGAGCTCAACTCTTAATAGAATTTGAAGACTGGGGGTGGGAAGAACTTGGCCGGCCCGTTTCTTCCCCACCCCAGATTTTTCTGTTTACTAAAAATTCTTCAGATAAATTTTCTTCACTTTTAAAGACATAAATTGGTATTAATTAAACAGATATAATAAGCAACAAATGTTTGGCACTTAACAATAGAATTCGGAGACTTGGGGGTGGGGAAGAACTGGGCCGGTCTGTTTCTTCCCCACCCTTGGGTAGTGTTGTACAGTTATGTCAGTTATATTGCTGAAGATGTCTGGGGTGGGGAAGAACTGGGTCGGTCTATTTCTTTCCCACTGTACTGTTAAGTCAATTATGACGTTGAAGGTGTCTGGAGTGGGGAATAACTTGGCCAGCCCGTTTCTTCCCCACCCCTGGGTAGTGTTGTACAGTTATGTCAGTTATATCACTGAAGATGTAATTTGAACACCAAACAGTTTTTTGCTTATTATATCTGTTTAGTTAATACAAATTTATGTCTTGAAAAGGGAAGAAAATTTATCACAAGAATTTTTTGTAAACAGAAAAATCTGGGGTGGGGAAGAAACGGGCCGGCCCAGTTCTCTCCCCCCCCCCCCCCCCCCCCCCCAGTCTCCGAATTCTATTTAGATTTGAGCTCCAAACATTTGTTGCTTATTATATCTTTATAGTTTATACCAATTTATGTCTTTAAAAGCGAAGAAAATTTTTCATAAGAATTTTTTGTTTGGAGCTCAAATCTTAATAGAATTTGGAGACTGGGGGTGGGGAAGAACTGGGCCGGCCCGTTTCTCCCCCACCCCAGATTTTTCTGTTTATTAAAAATGCCTGTGATAAATTTTTTTCACTTTTAAAGACATAAATTGGTATTAACTAAACAGATATAATAAGCAACAAATGTTTGGCACTTAAATTTCAATAGAATTCAGAGACTGGGGGTCGGAGAAGAACTGGGCCGGCCTGTTTCTTCCCCACCCTTGAATAGTGTTGTACAGTTATGTCAGTTATATTGCTGAAGATGTCTTGGTTGGGGAAGAACTGGGCCGGTCCATTTCATTCCCACCCTTGGTAAGTGTTGTACTGTTAAGTCAATTATGACTTGAAAGTGTCTGGGGTGGGAAAGAACTGGGCCGGCCCGTTTCTTCCCCACCCCTGGGTAGTGTTGTACAGTTATGTCAGTTATATCACTGAAGATGTGATTTGAACACCAAACAGGTTTTGCTTATTATATCTGTTAAGTTAATACCAATTTATGTCTTAAAAAGGGAAGAAAATTTATCACAAGAATTTTTTGTAAACAGAAAAATCTGGGGTGGGGAAGAAACAGGCCGGCCCAGTTCCTCCCCACTCCCAGTCTCCAAAATCTATTTAGATTTGAGCTCCAAACATTTGTTGGTTATAACATCTTTTTAGTC